>JAOYMU010000283.1:52339204-52353679 GCA_025802295.1 Psammodynastes pulverulentus
TTTCCTCCCGCCCTCTCTTCCTTTCCTCCTCTTCTCTCTTCTTCCCTCCTTCCCTCCTCCCTCCCTCCTTCCTCCTTTTCTCCCTCCTCCTCCTTTCTTTCTTTCTTTCTTTCTTTCTTTCATTTTCTTTCTCCCTCCCTCCCTCCTTCCTTTTCTCCTCCTATCCAGTTTGTTAACAATTCTAGAGACTGCTCTGGAGCAATTCAACAATTTTTTTTCCCTCTGGGATCCTTGATTAACCACAATTGCCTCTTGACTATGAGTTGGATCATGAGGCTGACAAAACACCTCAAGCCCCACATCCATTAGGAAGACAACCGTGGAAAGACAACCACAAGCATCATTTCTCATCCGGTCTGGGCCCCAATTCCTCAGGGCAATTGTCTCTGCCATCAACACCTAGTAAGCAATGTAGTTCCGATAGACGTTAAACGATTAGACAAAACTCAACGGCAATCAAACTCCTCAAGGCAGTTTAGAAGATAGCTGCTATTTTACTGTCTTGTAAATGAAAAACTTGAAGAGGATCTGAATACGATCTAACTAACCAAGCGAGTGTATTCTTCCTTGGCAGTTACTCTTAGGTTACTATTCTTGTCTGAAGCAGCATCGGCAGTTTTTTTTTAAATTTATTTTTTAAAAATAGAAGTGGCGAAGAGGCCGCTTTCTGCAACCTTGAGTACGAAGAGCTTGCAGTGTGTTGTTGTGTAAAGAAAAATGCCAGACCCCAGCTTTGTGATCCAGTCCTTCATTTGCAGGTGCACACGGTTACCAGGGTGATGGAGAGCCTCTACATCACAGCACCGCACCACGTGTGATTTCTTGCGACAAGTTGCCATGCCACGAGTTCAACTTGCTTTCTCACATGGCTCCGGGCAATTAACCTCCCCCCTTTCTTTCACACACACACACACACACACACACACACACACACACACACACAGCTGCAAAAACAGCGTGTGGGATGTACTGAAGCTTCCTTTACAGTTTTCCGAACGGGGATGAAAGAGGAAGTCAGCCACTGGACGCTCTTGGCCATTAAAGGTGCATCTCGGATGTCAAACCACCTGCAGCCATGTTCAGGGGAGAAACTTGACAAGCTACTCTGTCCTACTTTCTAGCTTCTTGCCTATAAAGCAGTGGCTGTGGGCCATTTAATAGAAGAACCAGGTAAATTGAAGGCTAGATGTCCATGCAGATTCTCAATCATCCAAAGGAGTCAACTGAATGCTAAGCGGTTTTTTCCCAACTCTTTCTAGAAAGTTGGAAGCACAATTGTGATGACCTGGGATGTGGCACAAAGGCAACACAGCCTAATAAGTTCCTTTATTAGCTCCAACTTTGCCCCCAGGGTCCCGGTTACTCTCCGGTCTGGAGAAAAACTCTCCCACGAACCTGCAACAGCCTTTGGCTGCAAATAAGCCAGTCCAAACATTGCAAGCAGAAAACTTCAAGCTATAAATCCAACAAGGCAAGATAAGGTGATAAATCCCGCAGGACAAGATAAGGAATTTCAGGAGTGAAGTAGCACGGCAGTAAATCAAACCAGTTGGGAGGATGCCAGAAACTAAGATAGATGCATTCAGCATTTGTTCCCGACAACCGCCCCTCCCAGCTGCCTCTCCTTTAAACTTCCTCCCCAGGTGTGCCTTGTGAAGGGAATTGGGGCCCTCACCTGCCTCCTAAGCCACACAACCCACGGTGCTCTCTTCTACATTCTTCCCTGTGTGCCCTAGGATGAGGAGGGGGTGGGCCTGGGTCTTCCTCTGAACCCCCTCTCCCTTGTTCTACCTCTCCTCTGTTCTGCCCAGCCTGACTTTGCCCTTCCCCAGTTTCCTCCACAGCCAATGGAGCCACTCTCCCCCTCTCTGTCAGCTGTTCATCTTCCCTCTTAGATTCAGACTCTGATTGGGGCATGACAGAGAGAGGAATGGCCTCCTTGTATCCACTTGACTTCTGTCAGGGCCAGACACAGGTTTTCTTACAACAGTGATGCATATCTGTGGCTCTGGTTGTAGGATCAGGGTATAAGTTCATTTTCTGAGTTTGTGGGTTGGTTTATGAATGTTTCATTACCAGGATAAGTAACATCTTCAGCAGAATGTAGGGAATGTCAGTGTTGGGGTTCTGATTATAAGGGCTTCGTGAGGTCAGTAGGACTTGTGATGGGAGGAACATGTCAGGCGAGGGTCTTGTGATGGGTCTTGTGATGGGTCAGGTGTGGGTCATGTCAGGTGAGAGTCTTGTAATGGGTCTTGTCTTGTGAAGTGTCTTGAGATGGGGAGGTCACATCGGGTGAGGATCATTGGGAGGTGAAGTACTAGTTGGGAGGGGTTGTGGGTTGGTTGAAGGTCAGAGCTGTCGCTGATTGGTTGTGTGGTTGATTTGAGTTCTCAGGGGTTCTTAGACTGGTTGTAGGTTAATGTGTCTGTTGCTGGAATTGCTTGTGGAGTGCCAGGCTTTGATAAACTTGCATGCATGGCAGATGGTAGCATGGCTGAGGATTCTTGTATTCCTCGGTGGCGCAGAGGTTAGAGTGCAGTAATTGCAGGCTACTTCTGCTTGCAGTCAGCTGCCTGCAATTTGGCAGATCGAATCTCACAGGCTCAAGGTTGACTCAGCCTTCCGTCCTTCTGAGGTGGGTCAAATGAAGACCCAGATTGTTGGGGGCAAATAGGCTGATTCTGTAAAATCACTTAGAGAGGGCTGTAAAAAGCACTATAAAGTGGTATATAACTCTAAGTGCTATTGCTATTCTTCCAATCAAATTGGTGTTGTTCGGTGTCAGTGTGCGTAGAGATTAAGGATTTGGGAACATGGCATTTGATTGCCAGCTGGTGTTCATGGATCCTGATTTTCAACTGACACGATGTTTGTTCCACGTAGAATTGGTCGCAATTGTTGCAGTTGATTTTGTAAATTGCATTGTTTCTTTCATCCTTCTGTACCGTATCTTTGCTTCTGGATAATTCCTGGTGGAGTGCGGCTGTGGGTTTGTGAGGTGGCTTTCTGACATTGTTTTAAAAAAGGTCAGATTGCTCTGGTAATTGTGGGATTTGCACAACAGCCCTCTATTACAAGCTTCTTCAAACAAAGAAATGAACAGGTTGTAGGACATTTAGTAGCTACTTCAGCGCTACTGACAACGAGACATAAATAGTTTATGTTCGGCCTGACTGTGACAATTTGGGATTTGTTTTGGCCTTGATGTTTTCCATAGCTAAATATCAATCATGCAAGTGGAAAAATGGCAGAGATATAAGGGGCCATTAGAAATGGATCCAATCCTATTTAGTTTCTGGTATTGCTGCAGTTGCTACTTCTGCGTAATAAGGCTGGAAGCTTTTATTGATTCGTTCCTTCCTAGGAATCTGTGTTTGGAACTGACTCGGGTAACCAATGACATTTATTATGGGGTGTTAAGGCACTTCTCCTCACTTTGAATCCCTCCACTGCAGTTTTCCATCATTCAGAGGTGGCCTCTCTTGATGTGCAGTGCAAGCACTGAACTTTCTCCTAGCTGATGGAGCTTCCAGAGGAGGTAGGCATGTTGGCAAAGCAACAAAAGACAACTCTTCAGTATGCACCTGTGTGCACTTCATGTGCCGGTTCCATATGGTTTTCCAATATGATGGCCATGCCATCAAGTAAGAATAATAAGCCTCTTGAAAAAAAAAATCAGTAAACCATGCTACATTGTCCAACAGAAAGTGGATCAGAAAGAATTTGGCCCAAGTAGAAGGTCCAGGATGTATCTCATGAATGATGATGATACTGAGGGTGATGTGAATATTCAGTTGTGTCCAACTCTTGATGATTCTATGGTCCACTTCTCTCCACATCTTCCAATCTTGCCTTTCTTCTTTGAACCAGAGGTACTTTTTCAAGAGGCAACTGGACTTTCTGGTTTTTCTTTGAAGATAGTTCACTTCTCGTCCAAGAAACTTCTTCAGATCTGATGGTCCATGAGAAAATTTTGGTGGTCCTCAGGACACCCAGGTAGAGGAGCTGCTCCAGGATGACCACTGGTCCAGTCCTGTGACTAGAGCTCTGGAATATGGGACCGGCCAGGAGCTCGTAGTGGGGCTGAAAAGATACAGAGAGAGATGAGAGAGAGATGAGAGAAAAAGGTGAGAGAGAGAGATGAGAGAGAGAGAAATGAGAGATCCCAGTGTTATGTTTTCTGTGGAAAATGGGTCCAAATGGCTCTTTGAGTGTTTAAAGTTGCAGAAACAGGTGGCCAAGCTAAGTGCCTGAAGGACCCCATCCTGTCACTGCGAGTCCAAGTGCTTCAGCGAGTGGCGCGCTGGATTCCTATTAGTGGTCCGCAGGATTTAAAATTATGAACTTGGTGGTCCCTGAGGTCTGAAAGGTTGGAGACCCCTGTCTTAAGTCATACATCTTAAAGTTGCCAAGATTGAGAAACACTGAACAAAACTTTATTAAGTACATGAACGATTTTGGTTGGTATACTAACTGTACTCACTCCTGGATAGAGCTACTTTACTATTGTCTGATAATGTATATGTATGTATTTATTTATAGATAGGACTCTGTTTGCACCTGAGGAACTTGCCATGGTATGTGTCGGTGAACCCAAACAGTTTCTTTCCTCGGTGTTATGCCATCTGTATAGAAGATGAAAAAACTGCTTTTATCGGTGAGTTGTTTTAAATTTCCTTCATTCTATCCCTGAAAACCTGCCAGTGGAAGAGTTTTGATTGTTGTGGCTGACAGCAAGCAGCTAAAAGCTTTAACAGTTCTGTAACAATGCGTGCATTAATTGAGCACTTATTCAAGTCCAATGGAAATTAGAGAAAACATCCATATTGGATATTATTTGGAAATAATATCCATTGAGATGAATAGAACTAACACTTAAATGCGTATTAAAATTGCAACTTTCCTGACATTTATTGCCTTGAAGAAGGAATGTTTTATAAGCTCACTTACAACCATGTAATAGCTTTGCTTTCTGCAGAGGATTTAGGAATTGTCATAGACTGATTTAAGAAAACAGTTTATTTTCCTACAGGATTATGCAATCTCCTGACCAGTTCTAAAGTTTTTTTTTAAAAATCTCAGATTACATTTTTATGGACACTATGGCAAAAGTTTCCAATCTCCCCCCCCCCCCAAATCCTGCAAAATAGCAATAGCAAGATTTTTTTCGGCAGATTGGAATAAGAAATGTGTAATAGAGACAATGTAGAACTTGTCCATGTTGAAGATGGCTGTGCTTTTTCTTTTCTTGACTTCTGTGATCAGAACCAATCTGAGGAATGGCCAGGAGGACCTCAATGTCAAATTTTAGGTTTTTGAATGTATCACTTAAATGTTATCATTTTTAATTTTTATGCTGGCTAGGATCAGGAACTGAGGGGCTGTGGAAATATCTGAATAGACTGAATAGGACCTACTTATAATGTACTATTCTTAGCAAGTTAACTCCTTTTTCCTAAAAGATTATTCATTTTAATGATGATTCAATATTACGGTAACTTCCATATTCTTAAACTTATTATTTTTATACAATAAAAGATATATGACAATATTAGGCATACACTTTTACAAAAACAGATTATACTCTGTTTTTGCACTGGTGCTGAATTGTTAGTTGTGTTACTCCAGAAAACTCTCATTCCTGTTTTTGAAAAGAAAAAAACAAACAAACCAAGACTACAGTACTTTAACATTCACAGTGTACTAAGATCCTCTCCTAATGATACCCATCAAGACTGAATGGTACCAGTTGGCAAAGTGGATTAGAGAGAAAAAGCATCTTGAGATGTTTCGAGATCATTTCACACTTGCAGCCATCACTTATTTTCTCACTGCTGCTTCAGATCTTATTCTCTCCATAGTGCTGGTAACTGAGACCCCATTCTATATGCTCATCCAGATCCATTCCACTTGGTGGGATTTTAGTACATAAAAAATTGGATTTTCAATAATACATCTCCAATATCAAATCAAGTTTAGCATGCTGCCCTTGTGGAAATGAGACCCAAATATATGACTGCAGTTTACTAATAGTTCTGGGTGGATTTGGTGCGGTTTTCACCACATGCTTATAGTTCTGCTTTCTGCTTTATCATTTAGACAATTTGCTGCTTAAAAGAAATATCATGTATTTCAGATGACTTCAGAAAAACAGCAGCCTTCTGCATAATTAAATGGGTTGTCAATTTGCATATTTCTGATGACTGGTCGTCTAAAGAAAACAGTGATAAAGAAGATGCAATTCAGATTAAAGGTATTCTTTAGAATTGTGGCTGTCACTACCATTGAATAAATGTCCATTTGTGGCAGTGCAAGTTTGCCTTTTTATTTTCAGTGTTGATTTTAATGCAATCTACAAAATGTATTTCCTCTGGCAAATTTTGGACTGCATAAATGTTATGTATCCCAATGACAGGGACCTAACAAAGAAATCTTGAGGAAAGATAGTGCCATCACTGATAAGCATTTTGCCTTGATTTCCTAGATTATGAGGAAAATAAAGTTAAGGAGCTTCCGGGAGAACTTGTAGAAATGGCATGCAAAGTATGTGAAACCTACCTTGAACAATTTGATCATGAAGACATCGACGCAGAGACAGATAATGTTCCAGTATTTTCAGAAACAGAATGGAATAAGTTTGTTGACCATTACTATTCTCTCATTCAGTAAGTGTTGACTTCCAGGTCTGTTAGCTGAAAATTACTATCAGCTTCAGGTTTCATCTTGATGCTTAATTTTATAAGCCTTTTTTGTGGAAACTATAGTTTGATACATGCAGAATATACAGTATACTATAAGGTTTTCATCATATGGCTTTTGTTGGATCGGTTGTATTTCTCTATAGATAAACCTGTGACTCAAAGGCAAAAACATATATTCTTTTGTAAAAAAAAATGCAGATACCTATTGACAAAGATGTTTCTGAGCATATGAGAAATACTTCACTAAGAGCATGCATGCAAAATTTAATTGTCACCCTACATTAGTGAAGCAAAAGCATGAAGTTGGTAAAGAAAAGTATTTGCTGCTCTTAGTTATTTTCCTCGTCCTCAAAACTGGTGGAAAGTGTGTGAGGAAAAATCAGCTGATTTGCATTGTCTTAGTTGCCCATCATTAAGAAAAATTCAATGTAGCATTAGATCTTCTCATGCTATGTAGCATATCAGGCAGCTCATCAAGAACAGGAAACAATTCTTTTTGGGAGTACAGAAACAGAGGTCAGCTTTTACTCACCTGCCTCCAATTGCAAATTCAGCCTCCAGGTGGGTTTATATGTTAAGTCACCTCAAGTGCTCTTTGGAATGGAATACTTTACTTCCTTACAGACTAAGTGTTACCTTGTGTAATATGTAATAGGTTGCTGGTCAACATCCAGCAGAAACTTTATCTCCTTCAACTAGTAAGCTTTCCTTAGCTAGCTGAGGGCTTTCAAAAGAAAAGAAACTTATAAGTACCATGCATCATGTTTCCAGTCAGTTGAGGAAAAAAAGTTTTCAGTAGAAGAGAATATATGTAGCTCAGGATTCGACTATGAAGTCTTGGTGCTCTCTGAACTTGATTGTTTGCTTGCAGACATTTCATTATTTGACTAGGTAACATCATCAGTGCCGATTACCATGCAAGCAACCAACCACATTTGGAAAACACCAGGGACTCTACAAAAAAGGGTTTCACACTATGAATTTTCTCTGTGTATATAATTGTGTATCAATGTATAAAATATTGTAAATAAAGAATATAAAAAACCTAGAACTGACCTTAGGGAAGGTATGAAGAACCGTTAAGGAGGAAATTCATTAACTTGTCAAGTTTCCAGTACAATAAATTTGTGAAAAATGAAACCTCCTGTCTTTCCATGGAAGAATTTCATGAGAAGCTTTCAAAATTGCCATCCCCCCCCCCCAAATATGGGAGATCAACCATTTTGATGTGTATCTGAACTACATTAAATCTTCTTGTTTTCCCAAAGGGATCCTTGAATTGAAGTTATATCTTAATGTATTCCTTAAAATGTCATGCAATACTCCAAATAATTTGTAACTGTAATAATTTTGAATATTTATTACATGGTTAGTTTGATTTTCTTATTTTTTTCCAGTGAAGGGGCAGTTGTTTGTAATGCAGATAGTTATTTAATTCGGTGTCAAAATATTTTGCACAAAATTAGGCTACTTAACCCACAGCAAGAGATTGATGGTCTTCATAACATCTGGATCATTAAACCTGGAGCAAAATCCCGTGGCAGAGGTAGGATTATGGGTTTTTTTGGACAAATACAGATAGTTTATTGTGTAATAAATGTGTGGAAGCTTTGTCTGGATCTTATATTTGTTCAGCTGAGAAGCTATTAGAGAAGATCAGTTATCTCTCATTATGGTCTTTTTCTTAGATTGGAAAAGATGATTAACCTTTATCTACTTTAAAAAAAAATGTTCAGAGAGATGATATAGTTTTATAGAAGTCTCTAAACATTTCCCTCTCTTTCAAATAATTGTTTTTTCTTGTCAAAAAGTAATTCATTTTCTAGAAAAATATTGCATTGCTTTTAAGTTTACCCTTTTCTCAATTTCTATTAAATCTAAGCAACAGATCACACATTCCATTATAAAAAAAAGTTACGCGTTTGTGGAACCATGTATTGAGAATGTTATACCTTAAAATCAAGAAGTTGTGAAACCAATGAGAAATTACCAAATAAATTAATGTAACACTGATAATGCTACCTACTTTGATAATGAAACCTTCAAAGAAGAAACCAAGACCAAGAAACATTAAAATCGCAACAAAAAAGGTCAATGCTGTTGTGTCAAAAATCTAGATCTAATAAAACACATTCTTACAAGATTTTTCCATTTCAGATTTGACAAAGAGCAACACAATTGTATTAGTTAAACTTTCGATTGAAAGCACCAAATATCAGTGATCAGGGAGCACACTGTTGGTGAATCATATGCAATATTCTTATCAATTCTGGTGTATCCTGAGGCCCAAAGGATAATTCTCCTGTCTTTTTCTCCAGAAATAGTATGCAAACACCGACTGGATGAAATATTGAAACTAGTTGAACCAACTGATCAATTTCCAGTTAAAGATCATAAGTGGATTGTCCAAAAGTATATAGAGAAACCACTCCTCATTTATGACACAAAATTTGATATTAGGCAGTGGTTTCTTGTAACAGACTGGAACCCATTGACTATATGGTTCTACAAAGAAAGCTATCTGAGATTTTCAACTCAACGGTTTTCCTTAGAAAACCTTCACAGGTAACCAAGATTATACTCTAATTTTGATTGCATGATCTGTGATTATGTATATGGATAATATCCAATGGAGGGATTTATTTCAGGTAAATAAATTTATTTATTTAAAACATATGGCTGCCCGTTAAAAACAAAATCTGGCACCAGATCAGACTTCTACTGTGTGATTATCTAGTCTTCTCTCAGGTTCTGGGGGCAAAGCCAGGTTTTCAAAGCCTTATAGGAGACTAAAGGGGAGGAGGCCTGCTGAACTTTGGGGGCAGAACATTCCATATGAATGGGGCTGCCATGGAGAAAGGATGCTTCCTAGTTCGTATCAGATGGCTATATTTTGGGGAGGGAACTGGGAGCATGCCCCCATCCTATCTGATCTGGTAGTATGGTAGCTTTTCTTAGGGAATAGTCCTACAATTAAAACATGACAAAATCATGATTTTGTTTTTTTGGTACATTGGCTATTATGAAAACACCATTGCATCATTGAACCCAGTGTGGGGTGCCATAAAATGCTCTTGCTGTAGCCTTTTTTGTATTTTAAAATCATTTAGAATAAGTCTGGCTGGATTTGGATGTGTAGTTGCATATGGAAGCATTTCTGGCTGAATAAGAATTTAAAGTTCAATCAGATTTGCATGAAGAATGAAGCTATTATTTGATTTTCTTAAAACTCAATGCAACTGAGATGAATATATATATTCATACACACACACACACACACACACACACACACACACCTGCATTTGAACTCATGGAGTCTGCTTTAGACAAGGATGATCTCATAAAAATGAACGAATTAGATGCAAAATTCTTCAGAACCAAGATATTTTGGTTCCTGAAGTAGACCTCAAGTTGAAGTAGAAGTACATTCTTAGTCCAGTTCTTTAAACATTTGGCACAATTTCTGCCTTTCTCCACTTCCCAATTCTCTACATCAAGGTGAAGTGCAGACTAAGTTGTTATGTTGTTATGATTGCAAGGTAGAATTGACTCTGTTACCAAAAATGTGCTTGCCTTGCCCATGAGTAACCATTTCCATTTTGCTCTCCCTCCCCCAAATCAGTGTAGATGCTAGATTGTTCAGCTGATGCAACCTTATCAGGAGCAAAACTTTTGTAATTCTTTAATTTTACATTAGATCACAGAATAATTTAAATATACTGATGATCCCTTTAATTTTTAAATGATGCTGGACTACAGGTACTTCCCTCTGGTTAGTACTTATACTTTTTTTAAAATAAGAGAAAAAAAATTAAGTAAACTCAATACATCTTCCTCACAATTTCCCCCTGCTATTTATGTTCATATTTTATACTTGGTATAATCCCTACACAAGACTAATTGGTCCTTTTAATTTCCACAGCTCCATTCATCTTTGCAATAATTTCATCCAGAAAAATTACAAAAATGCAACAGATCGTAGTTCTCAGTTGCCATATCACAACATGTGGTCCAGTAGCAAATTCCAAGAGTATTTGCAGAAGAGAGGCCTTGGCCATGTTTGGTGCAACATCATCTACCCATCTATGAAAAAAATCCTAATATATATAATGAAGATGGCTCAGGAGCAAGTGGAACCACGGAGGAGCAGCTTTGAACTGTATGGAGCAGATTTCATTCTTGGCACTGATTTCAAACCTTGGTTGATTGAAATCAATAGTAGTCCAACTATGCATCCTTCTACTCCGATTACAATGGACCTTTGTGCTAAAGTGCAAGAAGACACAATCAAGGTTGTGCTTGACAAGAGGCTTGAGAAAAATTGTGAAACTGGAAATTTTGAGCTTCTGTGGAGACAAGTAAGAAGTGTTTCATTTTGTTCCCTAGCTGAGTAGTATACAAAATGGTTTGATTATAACCAAAGTGTAATTATGGTTAGAGAAATTAGAAGCATGGTTTCAGAATATTTTATTATTATTATTATTATTATTATTATTATTATTATTATTATTATTATTATTATTATTAAAATATCAAATATCAACTTCCAGGAGAATGTCCTCTCCTCTTGCAAAATTAAATTTTAGTAACTTTGAATGCATTTTGACATAATGCTGCCTTATTTCCCTGGGTGTCTTTAATAGATTCTAATGACAATGGCTTGGCTTTTTTAGACTTGCTAATATGCAGTCAAACATTGTTTGTCCCTATGCTTAACATTTGTTGCATGAGGTTGCAGGTTCCACTTGCTTTTACATCATGCTTATTGAGTTGTAGCAAAATGATCAATGCATGATATAACAAGAGGCTCTATTCATCAGTCAGCTTGTCACAAACCTTGATGCCAGCTAGGACTAAGAGGAAGTGGCTGGCACACAATTATTTAAATGATTCCCATGTCTAAAAGAAGACAAGAACCTGGGTTTTCCCATTCCCGGTTTCCTCCCTTACTATTCCATTATGCTAGCTTTCATAAAATTAAACTATTAAACTATACACTACATTAAATACATGGTGTGTAACTCTCCTTTTGTTTTTAATGCACCTTAATAAAACACTTCCTGTTAGTTATTCATTTTGAAAACTCCTCTGAAATGTAAATACAACCCCTCCCTCAAATAATCAATTGACCCCTTTTTGATGCTCCTACCGAACATGGTTGTGGAAAGATTTTGCAAAGCAGAAGTGATGAGGAGAGAGAAAGCTTCCCTTTTGCATGGGGTGAGCCCAGACAGGTTTAAGTCCTTGCATGCTTGCACCAGTATAAAATGCATTGACTCACTAAGTATTCAGCACAATCAAATGAAGATTAATATGTAATGTTGGCAAGGAATGATAGCTGCGATTATATCAAAACATCAGGCTCTGGGACTGATTTTGGGGGCTACCACCAGGGACATATTTTCCAAGACTTTGGAATACCTTTTCAGGAATAAGTTTGGAAATAAAAAAGGCACTTTGGTAAAGTGGTTGTTAAACAAGGGTGGGATTTAGCCGGGTTTGCCCAGATTGCCTGATATGGTTGTTACCTGACGCCTCTCTTCTGCAGAGAGGAACAGAAAGCAAAAACTAGTGCTCGGCCTTCCCACCTGCCCTGTTTCTTACCTGTCTTTTATCTCCTGATGCTGCTTGTTACAGCAAGCCCCAGCTGGGGGCTGGGATGCGGCATTCCTGCATTTTTTGAGTGCACATGCGTGCTCCCAAACTGGTTGTTGCGCCAGTTACATCCCATTGCTGTTGTTAAGGTGTTGGCCTAGAAAGCAGGAGATTTTGAATTCTAGTCCCGCCTCAAGCATGAAAAATCAGCTTGATAATGTTGGACCAGTCATTCTCTCAGCCCAACTCATCTTACAGAACTATTGTGGGGAAAATAGGGAAGAAATAGCAATATAGCAGTAGCACAGACTTATATACCACTTTATAGTGCTTTTTATAGCCCTCTCTAAGTGGTTTACAGAATCAGCATATTGCCCCCAACAAATTGGGACCTCATTTTACCCACCTTGGAAGGATGGAGGGCTGAGTCAACCTTGAGCCTGGTGAGATTCAATCTGCCAAATTGCCAAATTGCAGGCAGCTGGTTTTAAAGCAGAAATAGCCTGCAATTACTGCACTCTATCCTCTGCACCACCAAGGCTCCTGGTATATTTACCACCTTGAGTTATAAATAAAAAAAACAAAACAAAACAGAATAAAATCTAAAAAAATTGAGACCAGAAAAATAAACTGGATATTCAACAGAAGAGTCATAATTATTTTTAGATGGGAATTAACAGACCTTTTCCATTTCTTCATCAATCCACAACTTAGAGAACGAGTGTCTCTCAACTAATATCTATTTTGATAAGACAAAATTGTAAAATTAACAATGAAACAGTGACTTTGTTCTTTTTATTCTGCAGTCCATGTTGGATATGCCACCATTTAATTCTACAGACCTCATTGTGGAAGGAATCGGTTTTAAGAAACTGAAAAAGCATGCGGTCATCAGTAACTTTAATTTTGCGGAACCCCTGTTGAGCGTACTGCAGCCTGCAACTAATCATGAAAATAAAGGGGACTCAATTCCACCTATCAATGAGAAGCAAAACATAAAAGTAAAACATGGAAATTGCACTCCTTGCACCTTGCCAAAGACCCTGGAGAAGAAGCCTGAGAAAAACACTAAAGTAAAGCTGACTTACAAAAAGCCTATCAAAATCATAGATTTCCCTCGCATAACTATTCTCCAAGAAGCAGCAATTGTGTCTGATACAAAAAAGACCATGGAAATTAAAGAACCCAAACAGCAGCCTGGAAATCAAGCAGTCACCAGCTTTCCAAATTCAAATTCATTAGACTGGGCATTACTTCAGCCCTCTAAAGATACAGGTAAAATAAATATGTAAATCATACATAGACATAGACACAGACACACTCGTATATACTGTATACAATAATGTATACAGCCTGAAATAGTTAAATTGTGTGTGTGCACACACACACACACATATATACACTCACTCTCACACACATACAATTTAACTATTTCAACTTCATTCAAATAATTTTGATAAATTTCTCAGTTCTCCCTCTTAGTAAACCACTTCCATATTGCCAAAATAGTTGCATGTTTGTGTCCACATATATCATCAGGAATCACGCTTGACTCAAAGGCAATTTAACCTCAAACCCTCCGCATACATATCTTTAGATCAGGGGTCTGCAACCTTAAACACTCAAAGAGCCATTTGGACCCGTTTCCCACAGAAAAAAAAACACCGGGGGCCAATAATTTAACAACCGGTGTGACTGGGTAGGTGTGGCCAACTCAAAGTCACTCACTCCCACCCAGTGCACCTCCTGCTCTAGAATATGGAGCAAGTCTCCATCCCCTGCCATCACCCTTACTTTCTCAGGCCAGGCCAGGAGTGATGGGGAGGGGAAGAGCGAGGCCAGCCAGTGGTGGGATCAGCTGACAGGGAGCCGCAGCAGAGGGCCGAAAGAGCCACATGTGGCTCTAGAGCTGCAGGTTGCAGACCCTTGCTTTAGATGTTATGGGGCAGAGGTTAAGCACTGGGTTCTCTGTGCCACATTTCCCTGCTCTAAATTTTCCTGTCTGCACTAGGAAATGTGACGACATCATGTCCATTCTGCTGTGAACCAACTATCTCCTTGATTGCACTTTCAGACTGTGACCCATGGCATAGGACCAGGGTATCTACAGGACCGCGTTCTGCCAATGACCTCCCACCAACCGGTTCGCTCCCACAGGGAAGGGCTGATGAGGGTC
>JAOYMU010000283.1:52358613-52371145 GCA_025802295.1 Psammodynastes pulverulentus
GAGACCCCTATCCCAGAGACTATGTGCGTGGTTGGCCATACAGGCAACTCTTGACTTATTACCACAATTGGGACCAGAATTTCCATTGCTAAACATTTTAATCTGTTGGTTGCTAAGTAAGATGTGCCCCACTACCTTTTTTGCCATGGTTAAGCAAATCATTGCAGTTGCTAAGTGAATTAGGCAGTGGTAAAGGAATACTGCTTGCCTCATTGACTTTGCTTGCTGGAAGCTGGCTGGGAAGGTCACATGACCCTGAGATGCTGGAACTGTTGTAAATACATGCTTGTTGCCAAGGGCCTTAATCTTGATCATGTGATCATGGGGATGCTGCAACAGTTGTAAGCATGAGGACACTTTATGAGTCACTTTTTTCAGTGCTGTTGTAACTTTAACTGGTCACTGAACAAATTATTGTAAAGGGAAGACTACCTGTAAAACATATTTGGAACAATAGTAATAATAATAATAAAAATAAGAATAATCCTCTTTTACTATTTTCATGTGGCTATCCCAATTTGAGGTTTAGATGCAAGCCTTTGTAGGTAGGAATTAATATATATTTATTGATTAATATACATTCATTGATTGGACAATTTAAAATATGGGATTTTTTTTTTAGTGAACTACTTGTTCACTAAACTAGGTTAAAAGTTGTGGTTGGGTATTTAATGCCCTGAAAATAACAACAATGAAAGAAAGCACCATTGGAAAAGAACTGCAATTTTATCTTTGGAGATTCTCAGGCATCCAGGTCAGGGTTGTCCCAAAGGTGCTTCCCGCCCCCCCTCATTGTACTGCATATACCACATTGCTCAGTTTGTATCTGGGTGTTTTATCCTTGGAGTGGACAAGCTTCTTTTTTCTGTTTTAGTTTTTTTTCTTTCCCATCTTTGTTTGTAGCAGGTCTTCAACTCAGTAGTATAGGGTTCTGATAACTCCTATTTTGTGCTCCAGTGGGTGATGAGAATAAAAATAAGTACTAAAACACACCAAGGAAGCTCTTAGAACGTGTGGCTATCCTAAGTGGGCTTTCATCCAAAAATCCATCCAAATCCCAAAAAGACCCATTAGGAGCTCCTCAATAACAGTCAAAGAAGAGATCAATAAACAAAGCAATGTTGTCATTTCATACGTTGCAGGAATATCTAAAAAGCTCAGGAGGATCTCCAGCCAACACAATAATACAACCCAAGCCAACCCAAGAATACACGAAGGCAGAAGTCTATCCCAAGGAAAAACACCCAGACATAAACTAAGCAATGTGGTATATGCAGTACAATGTAGTGAGCCATGTGCAGATCTGTACGTTGGCGAAACGAAACAACCACTTCATAAACGCATGGTACAACATAGGAGAACAAACCCATCAGGACAAGATTCAGCAATCCATCTGTATTTAAAAGACAAAGGCCACTCTTTTGAAGACAGCAAAACCCACATTTTGGACAGAGAAGACTGCTGGTTTGAAAGAGGGGTCAAAGAGGCCATCTATGTCAAAATTGAACAGCCCTCTCTCAACAGAGGGGGAGGGATATACGACATCATTTATCTCCAGTCTACAACACATCCTTTCAACAGTTCCAAGAAGGCTCCATACCCATTTGCACTATTCAAGCGACCCTGAGAATACAGACCCTGAGAATCCAAGTGGCCTCAAAGATTCTCAGAAAGAATGCAAATGACGAACTGTCTGCAAGGAATATACTGTAAATCCTTCCATTCCCTACCATCCAGTAAGAGCTGAAGAAGCTGCTTGGATGAGAAGTGAAACATCTTCAAAGAAAAACAAGAAAGCCCAGTTGTCTTTTGAAAAAGCACCTTTGGGACAACTGTAGTTTTCCTTATTTTTCACTCTTTTTCCAACAACATATCTACACTATTATTTTTGCTGGCAGTCAGTTGAACTTTGAAATGATACTTCTCCAGAATTGGGCTCTAGTTTGTTCAGAGTTCCTCTGAAATAACTGGCTATGGCATATGGTCCTCAACAGTGCAAACAGCTCAGACAAATCAGACCCTTTGTGCACTTGTCAGTGTGATACAATCTTGGAGAAAGCTTGTACTCTTCAAAATTGTTTGGAATACAATCCCAGTAATCTCAGCCAACAAGTACAGAGAAGTAGGGAATGTACTCACTGACATCCTTTGGATTATGAAGAATCCTGGGAATAGGACATGTGGTCACTAATCAAAGAAAATCTGATAATTGACAGAGGTGGATTACTCATTTGTAATCTGTGTACCAAACACATTTTTGCTTGTATAAATACAACAAGGAAACATGAGGACTTGAATTTCCCTCTTAATTGAAGACATAATTGAATCAAGACTGCTATTTTAAGACATGTTTTCAACACATGTCTATCCTGAAAGTCTGTGCCTAGTAACACATCAGAAGTGTGTTCAAATCACCCCAACATGGTTAGTATTCTACTTATCACCCATTTATCATGCTTGCTTGTATTATTTATAAGATGATTAACACTTTATATTTAGTTACTTTATACTGTCTTGGGATCTGGGAAATTTCAGATGGCTACAGCACAAAGTTTTGCATTCTTATTTAACTGAATAACTTCGAAAGTTCAGGGGAAATAGATGCATCGTCCTGAGAGTTTTTTATACTTATAATGTTTATTTAAGTTTTGGGGTTAGATACCCTCACCTAGTGAAAACTTTCTGCAATTCTACAATAAATCAAGGAATAGGCAAGTCTCCATATCCTGATTTTAAAGAACAAGGGGTTTCATTTGCTCTTTTCTTTCACCACTCTTCTGTGTATGTCTGTGGTTGTTTTAAAATGGTAAGCATAGATCATAAACACATAGAGTATATGCATAATGTAGACAAAAACCTGAGAGTGATAACAAAACTGAAAAATATATTTACCAGTTCCAATTGGGTGATTCAATTCTGAAGTTTGTTTTGGTACAAAGTCATGGCAATATTTGTATTTTTTTTTTAAAAATAGACAGCAAATGTTGGGATGAATCACATGTTCTTCCAAATCATTCCCAGGTTTTTAATCCCATAGGCCAGAGTTCCCCAACCTTTGCAGACTGGCCGGGGCTGGGTGAGGGAAGAGGGGATGGTTCATATGAGTGACAGACAAGCATGTACGTGCAGCTGCAGCTGCATGAGCAGTGGGCACATGCATGCATGTGCTTGCCTGCTGCTTGTGCAAGTGGGGGTTGCATGCACACATGTGCTTGCCACTTCTGTGGCCTGGTTCTGAATGGCTCAAGGCCTGGAAGTGGGCTGCAGCCTGGGGGTTGAGGACCCCTGCTGTGGGCAATGTAAGGTTCCATATTGTGACTGGCACACAATAGTTGTGACACATCATAACTATTTTCACTACAAATTGCTCATAAAATCAGTGTATGGATTGTCAACGTATCTAGTTTGAACAGGAAGAAATGTTACTGTCTGGATTTTAGGTGAGATACTTGGAAAAGATAATTACATGTAGATTTTATGGAATTGAGATGTTTCAGATTTTCCTACAGCTAATTTCTCTTCACTCTTAGGCCAAAATTAGAGATGAAGATTGAATTAGTGCCTTGTCCATGACTGAGGACTTTGAAAGTTTCTATGTTTATACAATACTTTGAGCTACAAATCAACCAGCGGCATTCTAGCTGCAGGCAATGCTTTTTTTTCCTTTCCCCTTCTTTATAAGTAGATTGCTACACATCAGAAACAGAACTGCCCTTCTCCACACAGTTTGAATTAGATTTGGCCATGGCTCAGATTACCAAGTCTTGATTAATGTTTATAATATGTTTTCCTGGTTAACCAAAGTTTTAAGGCATTAAAGGACCAAAGGAATACTCACTTACAAAATTCTCTCTCATCTACGGATAGAAGCAATCTAGGGAGAGGAATGTGTACAGTGTGTGTGTGTGGTGTGCGCATGATTTTATGTTAGCTATGATAATCTTTAGGTTTGCTCCATAGTATACCAAAAACAGACCACTTGAAAGTCTCTTGACTGATACAAATTCACAGAACCTCAAAGCCTTAAGGTTTCAAATCTTGCTGGTGGTAGGGAGATACCATCAGATCCCACGGAGATAACATTTCTGTACATTTTGTAAATCCTACAGCAGAGATCTACCACCATCACCCAATATTAAGAACTTTTTTTTTTTTGCCTCTAATCCTGCATTGGATGAGACAAAGGCTCATACTGCATTTAAATATGTTGAACACCAAGGAATAAACAGGAAATATAAATGATTGCATTGCTAGCCCCCAAAAGTACAGATGCTTTTGACAGTTAGCTTGAAGATAACGATATTTGGCTACTAAACTTGACCCTTTTTTGTAAAACATAAGTAAAGCTTTTGTTGGAAAATTAGTGTGGATAATTTCCAGATTGAGTTTGTACCCAGGTGGCTCCCAATCAGTCTCAACATTCAGGTCAAATCAAGATCAGAGCAAGCACATATGCCACTCAAAATAGTTAGTAAAAATATAACTTGGTGTTTATTAAACATTAGCAAATATCAAAACAGTTAGCTAGCCCAGTAAAGTAAGAAACAGACAAATGCAGGTTATGGGTGATGGAGTGTGATATGAACAATAGAATCTCTATATCTGTGTCTGTCTGTCTGTCTGTCTGTCATCTAATATTTCTACACAGAACTTTCCAGAACGATTGGAAACAACACAATATTGGACAGTTTCTAAAAAAAAAAAGACTTTTGCTTATTCCTTGTACACTGCCCAGAGGCACTTTGATAGTGAGATTGGTGGCCTCTAAATTTAACAGATAAATAAACCCCCCTCTTAACCTTTTTATTTGTAGAATAGCAGCAGAATGAGATGGAAAGTATGAGACCAGGTGATCTCCCCCTCTATTTGGCACCAAGAAGAAATAGTTTGGTGAAGGGGAATGATGGATCCAACAGTTTTGCTCTTCTGTACAGTTTTCTTTAATCTCTTCCCACTCTTTCTCCCTTTCCTGTAATTTCTTCTTGAAAGAGAAAGGGGAAAATGCAGTATTTTACAGATTAGTTCTTTGTAGGTTACAGCAACTACTTGTCAAGAGATCCCCTCACACTGGTGAATAAATAACCTCCTTTATTAGAAGATTCGTTCAATTTTTGAATTTTGAAACATGTATTAAACCAGGAATAGAAGCAGTTTCTGTTACTAGTTTGAATAATGCTTAAGAGGACTCTAGAGGATGGAGAGAGCACTTAACAACTTATTAACAGTTCTGAAAAATGGAGAAGTAGATGTGACTGGCGCATTGAAGCACTTACTGTAGCTGGCGTCTCCACTGTGCTCCTCCTTCTTTATCTGGCCTCAAATGCAAATTTTCTTTACACCAGTGCGCCTCCTAAATCATTTTTCCACAAAGAATTGAAGAAATGAAAAGTTAAAACATATGTGGAGGCCATGTCAAACTTTACCCTGTGGGCAGGAATAAACCATTTTGGCAAGCTCACAATTTCAGATAAGTAATATTTAATGAAGAAACTTGAGAGCCTCAAGCAAAGAATTTCAGCAAGTGTTGTAATTTAAGAAACTATGTTTTGAAACAGTGTTCAAGCCCTCGTGGGTTTGCTTTTCCTTCTTACTAAGCTTGGCCCCTTCTTTTGAGTGAGTTGGTTTTTGTTTTTGTAACTCTTACATTGGATACTAGGCTGTTCCTTGTGGGCTGTCAGAAAACTAATTTTCTCCGCCACTTGTGTGTCTTAATAGCAATAGGACTTAGACTTATATACCGCTTTATAGTGCTTTACAGCCCTCTCTAAGTGGTTTAGAGACTCAGTATATTGCCCCCAACAATCTGGGTCCTCATTTTACCTACCTTGGAAGCATGGAAAGCTGAGTGGACCTTGAGCCTGGTGAGATTCGATCTGTCAAATTGCAGGCATCCGGCAGTCAACAGAAGTAGCCTGCAGTACTGCACTCTAACCCTGCGCCACCGAGGTTAGCTTAGGTAGAAGAGAAAAACCAAATAATTGGGTTGCTAGACTAAAACATGCTATGGCAACCCAAAACTGTAATAGTAGATTGAAATAGTTCACTAGTAACTGAAATAGTGTTTACAACTAATTTGGAGAGCCCCCTAGGCAGAAAAATGAATAAGGTGAAGAAACCATATTATCATGATATAAGGAAGATGTTTCTCTTTGATTTGGTTATAGCAGGTGTTGCATTAGCAGAAGACGTTTTAAGTAATAGTTGGAAGCCAACCCTGTTGTTGTAGGATCTGTTTTCTTGTAGTACAATGAACCATGAATGTCTGAAATCTTTAAATGCCTCAAGGCAAAACTAGATAATTGAGGAGGTTGTGCGACATGCAATATACTACAGTGGTATTAGTTAGTTTGCAAGTATATCCATATATGCAAATCCAGCTCCTGTGGTTAATTTGTCTTGGACAAATCTGAATAAATTTATTTACTCAGTCGGGATTTGGTAAACCAATATTTGCATATTTTGGGAATGCAGTTCTTAGAAAGTTCATCTTCTCTATCAACCCTTTCATACATCTTCTAAATTCTATTATGTTATTAAGCATAGCTTACTAAATACATGTAACTGAAAGCATACTAAATGCTTGTCTACTGGCTCAAATTTTTCCTGTTTTCCATTCAGAGGTCTCTTAAAGTTATAATTAGATTATGAGTCTCTTGGGGCAAGGAACTTTGTCCCAATGCTCTCTGGATAAAATATTTGAGATGCCCATTTCTACTCGGGAACTGAAGTTTCTACTTTGCCTCTGAGGCAGACACAGCCTCACCCTAACCTGACTCATAAGAATTTTTGTTCATTTAGAAAAATAATTTGGGAAAAATAATTTTTTACAGCATCTTGAACTACTTGGGGAAAAGGGGAAATGCAAACATAAAGCAAACCACATTAAAAAAGGAACAAAAGTGCAAGTGGGAAGAATCAAGTCCATAATATCTTTTTCTCATGGTCACTTATAACTGGCGTCTTATTGACAGCTTGAGATAAGCTCTGAGCATCAAACTTACATAAAATAGAATAGTTCCAGTTAGAAATCTGTTACTGATTATATCTTAACAAACGTTTTTGCACAATTATATCTGTCCTTGTAAGGATCAGTTGATAATTATGTTAAGATTGAACAAGAGACAATATTTACATAGTAGCTGCAGTAAACAAAACAACATTGATTTAAAATTAAAGCTATTAAATTCAAAAAAAGCCTAGAATATGTTATAGCTTCCAGTAACAACTGAACTTCCCTATGACTCATCTTCAGTGTTGATTTCTACTAAAAGGAGGAGTTCTTTTTGAAAGGTACTTAGGAGGCTGGGACTATTACACTACTTAAATGCCTTGTCAGAGTAAAACAGCTGTTTCTTTAGGACAGTCACCATAATAAAAACCAGAAAAGAAAGTAACTTGGGAAAAAAAGCTTAACAATCCCAAAGATGAAGTTTATGTGGCAGGTTTTTGCAATATTTTATGGAACATATGGCTATCAGCTCATTCCAAGGATTAAAGAATGTGGAGTCACTTGTTCACAGGTAAGTTACAATTTGATTTATATCTACAGTCTTTAAATAGCATCATCCTTTCTCCATTATCCGATTCACTGAGGAACGTGTATTTGCTATAGTCTTGTGTCCATAGAGGAAGATGTCAACCTTTTAGGCGCAATCTTTTTCTAAAGTATAAATCTGTGTAGTGCTAGGATTCAGAAAAACCTCATGGTTGCATTTGCGGAGAATTAATAGATTTCTTATGTTGTATATTGGGGCTGGTAATTCTTGAATCCATACTGACTATATTATTACCATAAAATATCAGTGATATTTCTAGATTCTGCATATATATATGATAAGACAAAAATCAGAAAAAATGCAGCACATTGTCGTGTCACCATTTATTACTTTGATTAATATCAAACGATTAATTCTTGTTATTTTTTCTAAACTGAATGAAAATATCTTGATTCAAGTCAAAATAAAAAGCTGTATATTAAAGTATGTTTACATGGTAATTTGAATATGTAATACTTAGATTTGGTCTTTCTGGGCACCAATTGTGTTTTTTTAAAAAATACATTATTTCTACTGCACTTTTAGCATGCAGTATCTCGAGAATGGTGGTTTTCTAAATTAACTCCACTTGGGGGCAGCCTTGCAGATGGTCTGAGTTAGAAGTCAAAATTGTGAAACACTAACGGATGCTTGGAAAACTGAGTTGTGAACCACAGAATGTTAGAATGTGTTTGCTAGCAGAATGTCTGAAGCATAACTGGAAGTCCAAAACTGGTGAGGGTTTTTCCTGAAAGCAGAAATGCTTTAATTTACCTAGAAAGAAGGAAACAAACCCACACTATTGTTTCCCAGGACAGCTTTGTGGGCTAATTATTTGATAGTGGTATTTTTAGAGAAGGAAGGCTAAATTCCTTAGGTTATTTAAATGTTTTGGCATAAGTTAATTTCTGCCTGGTAAAAAAAACAACCCCATGAGCATTATCAATGATGCATACTGTAATACTTTTTGAAGAAATGATTTGTAAGATACAATGTTGAACTGCACACACCCTCATTCTGACTTTGGTATCTCATTATTTGAGAGGTTATCAGCTGAAGTTGACCAACACAATTCACCAATCTTGTGTTGAATGGGCCTTAGGGAAAGCAATGGTGGATTGATCAGTTGGTGTTGATCCACATTTGCAATTTATGTACTGCTATCTGTGATTCAGATTAACGTTGTGCACCACTTTGGATTTAAAAAGTAAAAGAGTAAAATGCTTTGGAGCATTTCAGGGCACACACCCATAGTATCTGTCACAGCTCCTTAAACTAAAAGTATTTGGAATGTGCAGCAGCTGTGAAAGGCAGCTATATGATCCCAAGAAAAGGTAGAGATACTTTAAGGAGTAACAAGGAACTATGGCCATGCTCCAAAGAATATTTTGCCTTTAAATCTAAAGCTCTGCCTAGTCCTCACTCAGGTGTTTGTTAATGAATTGCTTGCGGCTGAGCAAACCCAGATGCACCTGCCTGTACTCAGATCTTGGAATAGGACTAAGGAAGCCTGATTTGGAATCTACCTCAGAAGTTCATTCTCCTGTGAAGAACATTTTTCAAATGTCACGAGGTTAGGGTTACGGTCCCTCAAGTTCCAGAAGAAAATCTGGGGATATAAATCTAAAGAAACCCAAGAAATCCCTGCCTGAAGAATATGCAGCTGACACATTGTCATCAAGCATTCACAACAAAATTGTTTGATACTACAGGAGTTGTGCTCTTTCCTCAAATATTGCAAAACAATGTTGGGATGTGAGAGAGAAAGAGGGGAAGAATTGCAAGGTCAGCAATTTGGTCAGCAATTTGATCAGCAATGATCTCATGCTACTCTTTTATGTGTGTGGGGAGTATGAAAGGTACTATTGATTTAAATTTATCTGAAAGGGTCCTTATAAATCTTTACCAATCTGGTCTCCCTTAAATGTTTTGAGACTAACTTCCTAAATTGCCAATCACCTGGAAGATCCAAGTTGGGAAAGCTGCCACTGCACAAGATTGCACTGTTAATAAGCTACATTACCTAATGTTCTTTTTAAAGCGGAACCTGTAGGGAAATCCCCTGATTTGACTTGTATCCTGGTGCAGTTAATTTTGCAACTTGTGTCTGGTGAACTTCTATGTGTGAAGAATGGATATTTTGCTACATTCTGATTCCTGAGAGGTGGGGATGGGTATGTGCCTGCGATGCACCGAAAGTGATAAGCATTCCCAATGTGGATTTCTTTTCCTTTAATTCCCATGATTAAAATATATTTGCCAAAGGAGGAAATAGCAATATTTTACATGGGATTTCCCTGCCGAAGGAAAGTTGATTAAATAGCAGTTAATGAATCATGAGGGAGCTCTTTCCCAATCAGATGTGACTTCAGTTCTTCACCTTTGGTACAGTTCAGCTTAATGACCTGTGTGTTGTAACCTGTACAATTTGAGCAACTAGGAAAAAAACCACAGCTTTATAGTAAAAGTAAAGCCAAACGCAAAGATTTGCCTATAAACTGGACTGCGTTGATTTATGTCACATCATCATTTTTGCTGATTTATTTTGAAAGAGGATTCAGATTAAGGTCACTTGCAGATCAGAACAAAAGAAAGAACTCAGTTAGCACTGACTCATCAGAACTGAACAAATCAGCCAATTGTTTTCCAAAAGAGAGCTGGGCAGGGCAGAAGGGCAGCACTTGTAAATGCTTAATGGATGCTCATATAATCCCTCACGTAATACTACTCCATAATGTCTCAGCAAAGTCCCTATGTTTTATTGTCACTTCTTTAGAAAATGCGGTGGTCTGTAGAGTTCAATTCAAGTTTAAAAAAGTCATATGAAAAAAGATCACATTAGAATGGCAACTAAGCCATGGCACACATTGGTTTATAGTGCATTGAAGGAAGATTTTTTTTATTTAACACTTGCAAATTTAATGGAAATTTTGAAATCCTTCCAGGGTGTGAAATGATTTCTAAGAAAAATAAGGTAGTAGCAGTCATAAACCAAATAGCCCATTCATTTGAGTAAAGCAGACTATTTCTTGATCCAATTGTAGGCTGCTAAATCTATATATATATAAGCAAAATACCATTCATGCATCATCACAAAATCTCCAGGACCGTAAAGCCTACGAACTTGAAATTTGGCACATATGTTCCTTTTGGCTTCTAGGTGCTCATTAAGAAAAGATTTTCAAAATGGCCATCAGAACATTAGTATTTCCTATATTTCCTATATTATTATTAACATGCTTTGATGCTAAGAATTTCTACTCCCCCTCCCCACCTGAAAATAAATCTGTTCCAACTGCAGTTGAGCTAAGCCACACCCAGGCTCCTTGCTGTCTCCTTCTTGCTCACACAATAAATTACTGTTTCAGTTTCCAAACAACCCTCAACTCTCTCACATGCTTACAGGATGAATACTGATGGATGCTGGTAGGAAGAGGCAAAATTCCCCCCCCCCCTTATTTTCCTCCCCCAAAACTTGCCCGATCACATAGTTTCGTAGTGAAGTCTGGTTACACTGGTAGTTAAAAATATGAAGAATGCCATTGACTTTAATCAAACAGGTTCACATATTGCATTTTTCTATTAAGTGATTGATGTCCTGATATATTCTTATGCAGACAAGTTTGGGGTGTAGTTTGTCTCCCTGATGGTGCAACTATAAGCAGATTTCTAGTGTACAAGTTGCATTGTTTTTTTCTCCTTGTTGTGTGCCCTTATAGACCTTCACCCTAAAGACTTCCAGTTCCCCATCAAGGATACACATCTCTATATTCACCTTTTCACATCCAAATAATAAACATTTATAATTTAATGGAGAGTTATTCCAGTAATGTGCAAGGATATTGCAAGGAAGGGGTCATTGTATCCATTTCTTGATTTGATGTGGGACCCAAAGCTTTATTGAATTTGGCCAGTCCAGCCAGAGAGGGTGACTATTCTGAATGAAAAAAAGATTATACCATTAGTGTATGAACTGGAAAAACACCGATAGAGTTGGGGCCATTTGTCCAGCTAGTTTGTATTACACATTAACTTTGTGCCCACAACCACGAGTGTCATACAAATTACTCAGCAGAGTCACAAGAACATTGTGTAAGCCAGGCAAAGAATTTCTGAAAATATATACATTGGAAAAATGAACACATTTCAGACCCCATTTTTGCAGTTCGGAGATGGTCAAATTCTTTTCAGATAAAATAGGAGATGAACCTCATTTTAGAAGATAATAGGAAAATGACCTTTAAGACATGGAATAAGCACATCAAGCTCTTTAGTGTAGGCCTGGAGATCTTCCCAGATCAGGCTTCAGACAAGGAATAGCAAGTGGCCAAAATCCAACAACAAGTTTTTGTTTTACAGAAAGGAGAAGCAAAATAGGAAAGGTTCTTGTATAAAAGGGAAGGCATTTCAATATTTATTTTCCACTTTGAGGGCTGAAAATGTCAGCCTTTACCTTCTGGACATGTCATTGTGTCCCTGCTGGAAATTCCACCCCACATCTAGGTGAGATGGGAGTAAACCCTTGGATAAGAGTTGATTAAAATGTGTAAGAAAATTATCTTGGGGACCTTTATCCACTTTTCTTTTGAAAATGGGTTACAAGATAACTAGGAAAAAATAAGTTACGCCTACATTCTGACTTATCTAGAGTTACACAGAGAGAGAGAAATGGTTACAGAGAGAGCCTCGGTGTCGCAGAGGTTAGAGTGCAGTAATTGCAGGCTATTTCTGCTTACAACCAGCTGCCTGCCATTTGGCAGATCGAATCTCACCAGGCTCAAGGTTGACTCAGCCTTCCATCCTTCCGAGGTGGGCAAAATGAGGACTCAAATTGTTGGGGGCAATATGCTGATTCTGTAAACTTCTTAGAGAGGGCTGTAGAGCACTATAAAGCGGTATATAAGTCTAAGTGCTATTGTTACCTTCTACCGCTGCACCATAGAGAGTATTTTAACATACTGCACCTGTGTCTGGTTTGCCAATTGCACAGTGGCCGA
>JAOYMU010000283.1:52702128-52712207 GCA_025802295.1 Psammodynastes pulverulentus
CCAGCCATGCTGGCTGGGGAATTCTAAGAGTTGAAGTCCACAAGTCTTAAAGTTGCCAAGTTTGGACATCCCTGCTGTATACAATCCTGCATACTGGCAAGGAATTATATTTACGTATTTGATAACATTGAAATCTGATTACCTTCACTCTAGGACAGAAATTGGGCTACTCAACATGGCCACTCAAAACTCCCATCTTCATCTCTGAATTCAACTTTTAGAGGACAGGGATATAGTGAACTGAGGGAAGGCCAATCTTATTTTACCTTTTCTACTCTCCTCACCCTCTGGAAATATTAAAAAGAGGAACAGCAGTCTTCAGACAAAGAATTACTGTAGTTGTATTCATTCACAAGTCTTCACTTTATCTCTTGGGTGGTACAACAGGGTTAGTTATGGAAGGCCGTATCTCCTATTCTTCGCATATGATCGATCACCTGTATTTTCTCTCTGACCAGCCCAGTGGTGAAAATTTAGCCCAGCAACAAAAATTCTCCCATCCAAGGAGAGAGACAGAATGCGAGAGCATGAATTGAAGCTGCTGAGGAAAGTATGATTCATTTTCATTTCTGTGAAGTTCAATGCAGTGGAACAGATAAGACATTGGGTATGTGTGTGTTTGTTTCTGTGTGTGTTAGTTCTCCTGGCCCTTTATTGTTAGCTATAACATTTTCATATTCTTAGTAACTGTGAATCAGCTTTCTTTCTGTTGCTTAGCAGAATGCACCAAATTTTATTTTATTTTATTTTTCAAGCCCAGAAAAAATTAAACAATCATCATTGCTTTTGAAAGACCATTGATCCTATTATGAACATGCAGGGCCAGATGGTCTTTACCATAAATGAATCAGTCAATAAAAGTTTTTTTTTTTTAAAAATCTGCTTTAACAGCAACATTTCTAGCTAAAGTGCTGTATTTTGATCCCTGTGGAAAGTATTGCATCTCTAATCAGATAGGAAATAAGAAGAAAAAACCTATGGAACTCTCTGGGGTGGCTTCTTAAGAGCTTGGGGACAACAGGGAAGTAACAGAAAAAGGAAGTGGCTATTCTACAATCAATGTACACTATTATACAAAAGGAATGCATTCTAAGGCACCCGCCAGATATCTTTATCAGGAATTCTAATTTTCTGTGCTGTGGGGTGACATATAATGCATATTTTAATCTCTGCGGCTTAATTGACTGCTGTTTTTAATTTCAGTTAATTTCTAGTTACATTTTAATTGATAGATACACTACTTAAGCTGCCTTTGTTAAACATTGCCCTGATAACAGTTAGCTAGAAGGCAGCTAATAAATCTTAAATAAATAAATAAAATGAATAAAAAGAGGTTTAAAGGAATACTGTAGGTGGCAAAATATCTACAGTTGATTTATGGCTTCCTACTCTATAAATCTAACAGGATTAACTTTGATGGTTTAAATAAGTGAATACAAATATGTTTAATTTGTCATATAATGGCCATTAATATTTATTATTGAAATTTATTTGATACAATTATATCTGCAAATTATTCCGGGTAAGCATTACTGTTCTTTTTCCAACTGTGCATATATTAAATACAGTACAGATAGTCCTCAACTTACAACAGTTTTTTAGTGATTGTTCAAAGTTACAGCGGCACTGAAAAAAGTGACTTATGACCGTTTTTCACACTTATGACCATTGCAGCATCCCCATGGTCACATGATCAAAATTCAGATGTTTGGCAACTGATTCATACTTATGTCAACTGACTCATACTTATGACAGTTGCAATGTCCCAGAGTCATGTGATCACCTTCTGCAGCCTTCTGACAAGAAAGTCAATGAGAAAGCCAGATACACTTAATAAACCATGTTACTAATTTACAAACTGCAGTGACTCACTTAACCAACATGGCAAGAAAAGTTGTAAAATGGGGCAAAGTTCACTTAACAAATTTCTCACTTAGCAACATAAATTCTGGGCTCAACTGTTGTAAATTGAGAACTACCTGTAATTGTATTAAAATATAGGTTTAACAGATTTAACAGATTAACAGAGTTGGAAGGGACCTTCTAGGTCATCTAGTCCAACTCCCCACCCAAGAAGAAGAACCTATACCATTTCTGACAAATGGCAGTCCAGTCCCTTCTTGAAAGTCTCCAGTGATAAAGCTCCCACAACCTCTTGAAGGCAACTTCTGTTCCACTGGTTGATTGCTCTCACTGTTAGAAAATGTCTCCTTATTTCCAGGTTGAATCTCTCCTTGTTGAGTTTCCATCCATTGTTCCTTGTCTGGCCTTCAGGTGCTTTGGAAAATAGCTTGACCCTTTCCTCTTGGGGTAATCGTCACTTACTGATTACAATTTGGACTGGCAAATCAAAATTGTTAAGTGAATCATCTGCAGTTGTTAAACATGCTTTCATATGAGCACGACTGGATTGCACTGGCTTCCCCACTGCCTTTGCTTGTCAGCAGCTGTCCGTGAAGGTCACAACTGGCAATCACATGATTGTGGAATGCTGTGATGTTTGCAAGTTCAAGAACTGCTTGTAACTTTGAACAATCATTAACAGTCGGTAAGTGAGGTCTACTGATATGTTGCATTTCAGAGAAGACTCAGAAAAGGGGCATCCACAGGTAAAGGTGAAAAAGTCAAGAAGGAATCCATGCAATAAAAACCTTGCCCCATTTTTACATGTACTGCAGCTGCCATCTAAACCTTTTTTGACACAGCGATAAGCATACATTCTGCAGACGGTCTAGCTAAGAATCATCTGGGCAATGTTTTGAGTGTTTCCTGGAATAAAATCAAGCATATTCACTTTACATTAGTGATTAGCCCTTGGGCCATGTCACAGTGCAGAATTCCAGACACAAATTATTACTAAAATCTGATAAAAACAATTTGAAATAAAATATGATTTAAAATGAAATTTTAAATATAATACAATAATTTAATATTTAGATACATAAAATATGATAAAAATATATTTCGGTATCACACTGTTCTGACCAAGGCTTCCCGAGACAATAACAAACACACAATTAGCCCCCCCAAATCCTCTTTTATTTCAACAGCTGTGAATTATGTTCATTCACAGCCCATAATGAGTCCCAAACAGATTGTAAAAAGTCTGACAGAAGTCTGCCGGGATAAGGCTGATAAGCACCCACCTTTATCTCCCTTGAAAGGCTGCCAACAACCTAATTGCCAATTAACTAAGCAAAGCCAAACGGAGCACGAGTTCTACAGGAAGCTAAAGAGTTTAACCCAACTAGAACAAACAAAGTTGCTCCCTGCAAAAGCTAATGTCCCTTTGACCCTCTTTTTATGTCTTATGGAAGGGGCCAATCATCTCCAAGCCTTACTCCCGAGTCCCCTCTTTTGTCTTAACTGTTCTTTTTTTTTAAAATATATTTTTATTAGATTTTAAGAAAACAAGACATAATAATCCAAAAGAAAAATACAATAATTCACCTATTGCTGTACAGAAAGAAAGGAAGGTTTGGTTCAGCGGATATATCCTCATCGATACCAAAATCTACGATCTCTGGGTACATATAGCGAGGCATCCTGTCTTAACTGTTCTTGCCTTCTGGCAGCTCTGCACATGTGTGTACTGGGAACAGACTTTCCCTGTTCCTCTGCCTCACTGCTGTCAGATTCTGGAGGCTCCAGAGTCAGTACATAACTCCCAGATGGCCCTGGCCCCATCTCTGCATAAGACACAGAGCCCTTGTCCCAGACTCCTGGACTGGCCATTGTTCCTCCCCGGCCTCCTCACCATCTGACTCTGCTTCCAGCTCCACAGGCCCCTGGCAGACCACAACACACCGCTACAATCTACCCCAATCAGTCCACATATGCCAATCTCAACTGAACCATTTTGGATATTTCTACTGTTACTATTACGAGATAAGTGATATGAAGTAATTTTGGTTAACCTGATCAGGGTATGTCCAGATTAAGTTTCAAACCTCCCATTTTGTCTTTCAATAGTTCTGGATGTGAGTCTCTTGCCTTTGCACCAAGTTCAGTTTCAATCACAGCCTCTCTGCATTGTAAATTCTGAATATTTAAGATCCTGCATCATCATTGAAATGAAATATTGCTGAAAGAGAAAAATTGGCATCTGAATATATTAGAGTAACTTTGGAAACATTTCTGCTATATCACAACGTGAAGAAATAAAAACAGTTACTGTAAAAATATAGCTTTTATATCCTCATTCATAATATGGAATACAGAGCCACAGTGGTATGCCTGTAGACAGTCAACTCCATATTTTTATCAACATGGATAGTAAACTATTTGATATCTCTATTCAGAAATGATACAGACATATATTTTCAGGGTGAGTCAAAATGTCTACAACTAGGCGATGACAGCCACATTCCTTCTTATATGGGACACACACACACACACACACACACACACACACACCAGTTTACAAATCTGTCACAAGACACATCCACCATCTTAACTTTTTGACCCCTTCCCTGCAGCTAGCTCTGTACCACTCTACCCATCCAAAAGAACTCCCATTATTTTCAAGAAATGTTGAAAATCTAGTCTTCAAAAATTCTTTAATTCTTAGGTTAAAATCTTAGAAAGTTCACATCTTATAAAAGAGAAATATTGTGGATTGCAAACCATGAGTCATTTCTATTTTATTACAACCAATTAATACTGATTTTCAACTTCAACTTTTTAACATCATTCATCTACTATTCTTTACTTCCTTAGGGGTTCTTTATTTTGCCTTTCTTATTGCATCTTATTTGTCAAGTTGCCAAGCTTGAGATTTGTTGTATGATCAGAAGAACCAACATGATTTGAATTTCATGAATTTCAAACTGTACATACGCATTTTTAAATAAATGGGAATATACATCAGTACCAAACACTGAGGATGCATGAAATGGTAACTTTCAGACATTCCGTTACATTCTGTACAGAGTTTTCAGAGATAATTTGCTTTTTTAAAAAAATTCTGCCAACTTTCAGAATGAAAAATAGATGCACTTGTATAGGGTTCTCAGTTTGAAACTGGAAACTACTACATGAGTAAAGATTTTCTGTTGCTGACACTTTTTAAAGCAATACAATTACAGCAATCTATAATCTGATAAAAACATAGATGGCAGTTAGCAGCAAAGCTAGAACACTGTGGGAAATAATTTGTCAGCAGTAGCACTAATACAATCTTAACTGCTAAATGTACGTTTTGATGATAAATGGCTAATGTGACTTTTGACTCTGTTATCTATCCCACCTTCCAAAAGTTTGACCTGAACAGCAGGTGGCACCTAAGTACCTATTATAAGCAGATTGTCTTCAAGGATTTTGTCTGTGTCCTTCCCTACATGGAAGCCTGAATTGAAATTATTGAGTGATAGTAGTTGCTAAACGGTTTCCTAACAAAAAACATACTAGCAAAATAAAACAAAAAGAATTTTAAAAGAAATGACTTCAGCTTCAAGTCAATTAAAAGATCAGTCCAAGCATGATTACTTATTAATTCCTTCAGAACATAGAAAATACAAGTGATTTTAGAACTTTAGCCCAAAGAGTAAAATCATAGTAATGTATATTCATTAAATTTCATTAATGGAATGAGCAGGTTAGTGATAGAGTGAAAGATTGTTGCTTATGATACCTTTGCAGTACAATTGTGCATTCATTTACTCAGAAGTCAATTCCATTGGATTGATGGGAATTCTTCATAAGCCAATATGCATCGGATTACTGCTTATATGACTTGTAAATGTATTTAGAGCACAGGTCAGTAACACTTTATTATCGATAGACAACTCTGAATGGAAAACACAAATGGTAATATCCAATTCCCCAAAAATAGCAATATCTCTGTTTAACTCTAATAGGGAAAATTTGAATTCCAAACTCTATACTTTTTTAGGGAAGAGATTGGAATTATGATTTATAGAAAATACTATCTAGGACTGAACACGATTGACTGTACTTTTAAGCAGACTGGGGCAAATGAATGCTTAGGAGCAACATTCATATCCTTTCAACCCTTCATTCTTTAGGAAGGCAACTGCCATAGAAGCTGTTCCTTCAACTTCTGTAAAAAGCAAATGCCAAGTCTAATTAATGCTAGAAGCTGAATTATATTTCAATAATTCCACCAAGCTTCTCTATAAGGAATAAGAAAGACGGGACATTTTATTCTGTGGTACAGGCAGTAAACTTTAATGTTTCACTGCTCTTCTGTAGCTCAGTAATATGTTGGAGCCAGTTTGTACTGGTTTGTGAGAGTCTGTTGTTAAATGTTTGTGAGTCAGCTGAGAACAGCTGAGAACAGTTCGGCCCCAACACCCAGTGTGCTGATCATCTGTTACTGCACAGCAATGGACCTGACAGAGCTGGTTCTTAAGCATTTATTGATACAACTGCTACATTTACCACCGGTTGGCATAATCATTTTGCCAACCAGTTTTCTTTGTTCTCAGTGCAAATGAATTAATTAGATAGGCAAATTAAAAACAGACATCACTTGTACCAACACAACCTCAACATATTTAATAATTGACTAGAGGGAAAGTCCTTTGTTTTTCTTTCCACATGGCATTAAATGTAGAAATTTCAGTGGTTGTAGGAGCTATTACTAGTCAAGGAGTCATCAAGTTGTAGTAACATGTCACTTTAATTGTGCCCGTCATTTGAACCCAAGCAATTCTATGACATATCATATTAGTACTGTGAATCTATTTTGCATCAGTGGAATGCATAGCTTTTGGGGGGAGATAAGGGTCGCTTAACTCAGTGCTGACTCCAGGCAAAAGGCAGGACAAGGGTCTGCATCTTTCTTGGCAAAATTTTGGAAGTGTTTTGCCATTGTCTCCTTCCTAGGGCTCAGAGAGAGAGAGAGAAAGAGGGGCCCAAGGTGTGTCAGCTGCTTTCATGCCTAAGGTGAAACTAAAACTTGTGGTCTCCCAGTTTTTAGCCTGGTACCTTAAGCACAACGTTAAACTGGCTTTGATGGCATTTTGATGGCATAAAGAGAAACAGAAAAGATATGGAAAACATTGTCTTAAAGGTTTTCACTTAAGTTGTAATGGAAAAATTCTTATCGGGACATGAACTATGCTCATTTCAGAAGACAAGGCTTCTATTAATACGGTTTTATACAAACAAATGATGACTTGTCTTCATGGCATGTCAGTGAGCCATTATCTATTAGGCTAAATTAAACTTTAAATAAACATGGATATTTTCTTGTGTGGCATAAAAATAACTTAATAAATGTGGCAACATTTTTCCAGGGCACAACCAGATTTATCATATGGTTGCCTTTTTAAAAATAGCAATAGCAATAGCACTTAGACTTATATACTGCTTTACAGTGCTTCACAGCCCTCACTAAGCGGTTTAGAGTCAGCATATTGCCCCCAACAAATTGGGACTTCATTTTACCCACCTCAGAAGGATGGAAAACTGAGTCAACCTTGAGCTTGGTGAGATTTGAACTGCCAAATTGCAGGCAACCGGCAGTCAGCAGAAGTAGCCCTGCAGTACTGCACTCTAATCACTGCGCCACCATGGCTCATAAAATAAAAAGTTGCTCTCCATAGAAAGTAAGAACCTTCTTCAGACATTGCTTTTTTTGCTCAGGTAACTGAGAGTAGGAGCAGGTAGCGTGTATCTTCAGCAGCCTGATAGTCATTTAGCAAGTAAGCAATAGCAACTACTGTGTCTCTCCTGCATTCTTCTGTATTTAGCCACGACAGGAAACAAGTAAAGAAGAACTTAAAGATGTGGACCTCTAGGTTCAATAACAACATTCTCGTGTAAAATATTGGTTACATAACCGAACAGAACAATTTAACGTATGGCAACTTTGCTTAATTGCAACTACACGTGTTATTGTATAATTCAGCTTTACTCCTGAATGTTGGATAAAGTTAAATTCCTTCTACACATGTAAAAATGGCCTCTGTGTATTTATAGTCAATTACTACTTATGTGAATTTCATTGTATTTAGCATTATAAGCACACACTTACTTGAATTCCACCCTGTTGAGTAAGCAATTTTTTCTAACAGATCACTGAGATATCATTAATTTTTCATTCTCTGCAGTCACCATAGCAAAGGCCATCTGTGCTTTGGTTGATAATTTGTCAAAACAGATAATTTTTTTTCAAATCCCCTTTCCTCCTTCCCCTGCGTCTTTGTCTTAGATGATGGAAAACATCTTATTTATTTACTGCAGTTAGTTTTGCCACCAAGATGTGTTTTCGATACATAATGAATTGTTCTTTATTTATTTATCACTACCAGTGGTTGTTCTTGTTAATTAAGCCCACAACAAATTCAAAATAATCTCTGCAGTGCAAGTAATGTAATCTATATCCATATCCCTCTCTCTATTTACTATCTTGGGATGCAGCATAATACAATACTTCCAATTTTCAACTTTAATTCAGATATTATGTTAGGGATGGCAGAATTATGGATTGATTTTTCTGTGTTAGGATTTCACATCCACTTATGTATATATCTGCATGGATGTTGCTTCTGGTTTTTCAGAAATCTTTCATGCATCTGGTCATGCATTCTTTTAAGGTTCAATACTGTCCCAGCTTCTGCCAACCTAGCAGTTTGAAAGCACATAAAAATGCAAGTAGAAAAATAGAGACCACCTTGGTGGGAAGGTAACAGCGTTCCGTGTGCCTTCGGCATTTAGTCATGCCAGCCACATGACCACTGAGATGTCTTCGGACAGCGCTGGCTCTTCGACTTTGAAACAGAGATGAGCAGTGCCCCTAGAGTTGGGAATGACTAGCACATATGTGCGAGGGGAACCTTTACCCTTTTTACTGATCTGTTTATAACCTTTTTATAATAATGGTAACCAGTAGAAAATCCAATAAAGATTTAAATGTGTGAATTAAGATATTTTGGATTCCATCCCCTGCATCTTATTCAACAGTATTTGCTTTTTACATGCCTTATGAATTGCTAATAATGATGTTAATATTACTACACAGTAGGATCAGAAAACTATAGGAGAATAACAAGGAATTCTCCACTGCTGACTTCACTAGGTCACCAAAGCATACAGTGCGTGGTATTACACAATAATTAGTAAAAATAATTAGCCTTAGGAAACCAAACCACATGACTCTATGCTTTACTACAAAGACTTATTGCCATGGCAGCCCAAACAGGAATATCTTTGCAGCTTTTAAGGCTCCTTGATTCTTTTCATAATGAATGGCTGTCGGACATCAAGCTACAGATAAATTCAATCTAGAGTCTTCTTTGGTTTGGATGTGGTCAACCACTAACACATAGCTACAAAATTCAATGTCTTGTTCAATGAACCCCACAGTGTTTCTGCAAACTATGATGATGCCAAAATGATGAGGTAGTCACAAGGGTATCCCCATTGTGTCCTCTCATGGGCGGGATGGAATAGCCTGCTAGTACAGGCCAGCAATCATTTTTGGAGGTCAGGAATCACTTAGACTTACTCATCGCCCAATGTAAATGGGACTACTAGGTGTCTTTTCCTTTTCCATTTTCAATGTGTTGTTTGTCAGATTCTGTTGACTCAACCACAGCTGTCTGATACGCCTGCCGTGTTTTACTCTCCTATGAACCCGCCCTTACTGTGATTGCTTTCTTTGCAGTGACAGGCTCAGCTTCTCACGGCACTTTACTTTGCTTTTACTTTGCCGTCTATTGCAGGTTGTATGACAGTGGGTCTTGCTTATAAGCATCACGGTTATAACAGCTCCTTTAAACACAGAATATCCTTGCTGTGAAAACTAGTAGAATGTGTTTATATCGCTATTTTTTTTCCTGAGCTACTTTTCTACTGTGCTGATTTTTTGTTGCTCGTTAATGACTCTATCAGTTCTGTTTCATCATATTTTTCCCAGTAATTTGAGAAGCTTGTTATAATTCCAGTTCTGCCCCCTTTGTGCCTGTATTCAACATCACAACAAAAGGGGAGAGCTTATGCACAACAGCTTTTATTATTTGACAACTCTGGTAATCTCTCTCTCTCTCTCTCTCTCTCTCTCTCTCTCTCTCTCTCTCTCTCTCTCTCTCTCTCTCTCTCTCTCTCTGTGT
>JAOYMU010000283.1:52894073-52913137 GCA_025802295.1 Psammodynastes pulverulentus
TGTTCAAGTCACATTAACATTGGCATAGATGTAACTCAAAAGAAGATGCTATGTGATATTGCAGAACAAGACTTTAAGAGAAATAGCCCCTTTGAGAAAAAGGAGCCATTTCTTCCTTTTCTAGAACAGAAAATGAAATGAAGAAATTCAAAAGTCAAAGGCTGCTTTTGTTTTCAAGTGAACTTTCATTGCACCTCATGGCAGTGTGTGTTTCCATTCTAACTTAAATAAAAATGGGTTCTGTAAGATTTTCTGGAATTTGATGTGCTACCAAATTGGGATTGGTGTATAGTGACCACATGGAATCATTTTCTCTGTAACAGTCTGCCTCAACCTGGCCTTTCAGATCTTCCAGTGCTGCGTCCATCACCATTGTAACTGAGTCTATCCATCTAGTTGCTAGTCATTGTTTTCTTTTTCCTTTCACCTTCCTAGCATCAAAACCTTCTTCAGAAAGCTAGGTCTGTGCATAATTTATCTGGATAAGTAGGATTAGTGGAACTTGATCATTTGTTCATTGAATAAGAACTCTGGGCTAATTTGATGATCCATTTGTTTATTTTCTTGGTGATCCATTTGTTTATTTTCTTGTTTGCCCATGAAATTCACTCCTGGATCTTACCTACAATAACAATTTATAGATCTCTACTCATCAGCTATCAAAAAAGATTTACTGATGGAGAACTTTTATCAAAGTGCCTGCTGTTCACTCTGACAGATTCACCACACATGGCTGCACATGGTTAGGGTTATTGTTTTTTTAAGTACTCTAATAATATGCCAATGGCATCTCACTGAAATAATGTTTTAATTGCACAGACTTTGAAGAATGGAAAAACATGCCTGGAAAATGTTTCCTCTCTTTTCTAGGAGGAGAAAACTGACAAGTGTAAAGATATATGTATCTATAACAAGAATCAGTTAATGAAACATAGTGGTGTAAGGTTACTCAAAATGAAATCCTAGGGCCTCTAGATGAGATTCCACAGGTTATAAAGGTTTGCATTCTTCTATCTGAGGCTTCAGAGGACAAAATTTGAAATTAATTCCTCTTGGCCTCCTCTTGGCCTCCTCCTCCTTTTTGCTACAACGGATATTTATCTCTCTATTGCTTCCTAACCCTAACCAACAGATAATTACATATTAGTATTTTTCAACAATGGCATCTTTAATATGTGTGGACTCACAGAATTACCCAGCCACTGCTTTCTCTTAACATCTTAAAATTGCTAAGGTTAAAAAACTGTGATCTAACTCCTATATTCCACATATTGGAGTGCAGGAATTATTGCAATAAGCCTCAAAAATACTGTATCTGAACAATATGTATCTTCCTATATCTGAATGCCAGTTTGGTAAAGTACTGAATGCCAGTTTGGTAAAGCAATGAACAAAGCAGATTAGAAATGGTGAGACCATAAGACCTCATATTACAGAAATTCATATTTCTGTAATAAACACGAAGTTTATGCAATGTGTTTAGTGGAATTCATGCAGCCCATCTATAGCATTCCTTCTTTCCAAAAGTAAACCAATTTACCAGAAAGCTTTCTCACCAGTGTCTTTGCACTCAATTCTTCACCTTCAGAAATCTGTTTTCACTTTTTTAGGCCTCTTATAGATAAGAATACCACCACCTGTTATTAAACTGTTTTCATGCAGAAAAGCTTAAATTATTGGGTTGGGTTGGCTAAGTATTGCTGAGACTGATCAAAGCTGACTTTGCATAATTTATTTCTAACCCTGCTATTCCTGCATCACCTTTAGGTCAGAGATGGCTATTTCTGGATTACAAAGTGCCATCAGAAAATCAGCTGCGAAGGAGGTTAATGGTATGTGATTTCCTTGGTACTGCCATTTGCTTCACCTTTGCATTTGTCCTTCTGGTAACAGTCATGCCCTCAGTGACTACCACAAAAAGGGGAGAAAACAGAGGGCAACTCTGCGTAATCCTCTGCCTCAAATACTGGCTTTGGATCCAAGACATTTGTTCAAAATATCACTTTTGACTCAAAACATGCACTATGACAGGGATGTAAAATGTACTGCTCAAAGTCCAGTTCTTTCTTTCTTTCTTTCTTTCTTTCTTTCTTCCATCCATCCATCCGTCCATCCATAATGAGTGTTAAAATAGGAAACATATATATTCTTCTCCTTTGCACAGCCTTAAGATGGTTATTTCATTCAAAGATTACAACATTGGGAGATGATGAAGGCTGCAACATAGATTTTTACGGGTATAGGTATGTAGGTTTTGGCATATTCGGGTCTTGTCCCGTGTAAACTTGAGGGTGTCTTGGCAACATTTCGACGAGGTCTCACTCGTCATCTTCAGGCTGGAGCTTCTGGCTTCGTGCTCTGCGAGAAATGCAAGGTCTGGGCTGCTGTCTCTCTTTAAATACTGGTGTGGGAGGGTGGAGCTTGGTTGCTGAAAACTGGTTGGTTGGCTGTATTGTTTCAAATTGATTGGATGATGGACATATAGGGGGATGGAGTGCTATATATCCACCTCAGTGACACTCTGCTTGAATATGCCACTTCAATAGCTCCCCCTTCCTTGCTTGATAAAGAGATTGAGACATGCTGCAGATGACTACAGTATAAATAATCATATTTGTTCTAGGCTTGGCCAACTGCCCAAAATACTATGCCAGAGAGGGGGCTAAGTTTGCAAGCAGTTTTATTTTTAATCTGCAAAAAAAAGGGAGGGAATTGCTGGAGAAGAGAATCAGGAAACTCAGTGATAGGGAATTTCACAAGTTGTCTGGGAGCTGAGCATGACTTCCGTCTCAAGTGACTGGAAAAATCATAAAATAATATACTCCTAGTCCATTTTTTAATAAGAAAAGAAGAGGAAAATGTGGGAAGGAAAAATACTAATGGGAAGAAAAATGAAACCATGTTTTTGCTAGGTTTTGAACCAACAACCTTTTATTTACAAGACTAAAATAATAGCCATTGTGTTTATTACAGTGATTTTGGAAAAGTGTACCTTTAAAAACATTTAATGATCATGTTAAGCATTGATGGATCTGAAGGGACATTCTTTCTTCTATGAAGCAGTCAATAAATTGCTGATATTATCCTGTAAAAAAAAAAAAGATAAGAACCTCAAAGTGAAATAACATTCAAAGTTCTACATTGAAACTGAAACAGAAAGTGAATCCTGGCATTGTTTTGATGTGAGTGAAAATTAAGAAATAAAATATTATTTTTCTACCTCAAAATGTTTGTCTGCACATTCTTGGAAACAATTAATTCAACTGTCTCAGTCCTACACTCTCTTTTCTTTGCCTCTGGTAAACAATGACTTTTTTTCTAAATCAGTCATACTTTTTAAATAAGATCCATAACTTTTCAGCTCTCCATTTATTTAATTCCAATTAAAATAGTATACATGTATGTATATCTATAACCAAATAGACCTCAACTGTTACATTGGATTCACAGCAGAGGATGGCCTTTTCCCCTTCCTCTCCCTTTTTTTGTCCCTTTTAAGACAAGCCTTGAGACTTATATACCAGCCTCAGTTCTTCAATTTGCTGTATCATGCTCCTTCACATTATTCCTACTTATTTGGTTTAGGTTATGAGTCCATTTATGTAAACTATACTGCACCTAGGACACTGTTGACCATGCTAATATGTGCAGAAATACCCTTAGGTCCAGATTGTTGTTTCCTAAGTGAAGAAAATTACAATTCCTTGTTCTATTACAATTACCCTCTTAATAAGAATTCATTTTACTTTATATGTAATATGCAAGTAACTCTCATATATTGTAATGAGTGCATAATATGTGGAAATCATAATAGCATTGCCATAAGCAAATTTCCATTTTTCAAAATTTATAGTTAACTTAATATGTATAATTTATGGAACTGTGCACTCAGCTTTAGATAAAAGCTTGGGGGAAAGAAAAGTAAATATTCATGCTGAGGGTCGGGTGTCCTAAAATGCTGATGCAAGTTCATGTTGGTTATAGTCTTAAATTGGCAGAATTAGAAACTGACCTTCATTGTCAACTTGGTAAAAGGTGTAAGATGTGCTGTGCAAAGGGAAATGGGCAGGAAACTAATATCCTGTAATAGATATATGTTTAGAAGTTGTGGGCACTGGATTTCAAATGACATCTATGGTACAACTCATACAACTAAGTGATGTCTTACTTTTGATTGAAAAAGAAACCATCTTAAAATTATGGATGGCATTAAACAATAAGTCATCATAATAGCTTCTCATTATGAAATCTTAGGGGAAAACATTGTCTCCCTTACAAAAAGAAAAAAGAAAGTAAGTCCTATCTACCCACCTCCTTCCCAAAATTTAAACAATTCAAGGAGGACCATGGAATACTTACAATTGTCAAGTGAAAATGGAAATAGAAATCTAGGTACAAATGGCCATGGAATTGTTGAAAGAAATATGTTTCTGGGTTCAGTTCTAAGTGAGGAAAAAAGATACTAGAAATATGGTGATTGCTTGGAAAAATGGTTTAATGGTGGACAGGACCACATGGCTTGGAGCTCCTGGGTGAAGAGGGTGATTACATGCTTCCAGATGTTGGGTCAAGAAAGAAAAGGGAAGAAATTCTGAGAGTGCCTTCATTTTATACCCTGTTAGGCCCCACCTTAGTGTTTCCTGTTTCTTTGTAAGAAATGTATCCCATTGGCTGTTAGACTCCTAGGGGGTGGGGGTCTTAGCTAACTTTGTAGGCTTTGTCTGCTGGCTGATGTAACTTTTCCAGGTGCCATGTGGTGAGATGGGTGGACAGGCTCTGCCTTTGTTATGTAGAGTAGACTGGTTCAGGCCTTAATGACCTATTAGCAAAGGTGGGATGCAGGAAGCTGCAGGAAGCTGCTTTGCCTTTAAAACATGTTTCTCCTTTTCTTATCCAGGGAAATATAATATTATGCCTTTTTAATATTTCCTAAAATATTTAATTTTTCTAGGAGAGAGGTGGGTGCTAACTTCCTACAGAATAGAATAGGACATGGATGACAGGCTAGCTAACTTAAACCTGAACACATATTCCACAAGCTGCAGTCCCACTGACTACATCTTTTTAAAATGAAATAGTGTTCCCCTCTCCATGGAATATCAATCCTACCTATTTAGGCATTTGGCCTTTATACATCTGCAATTCTTTTTCTTAGAGTATTGGGTTCCAGGTGGGGAGGGAGTAGGGAGCTAGAGAAATTTTTCCTGTTGGCTGTGATTACGCTAATGTCAAAATAACTTAGTAACTTCTCCTAGCAATCTTTTGACAAGATAACTCTGCAAATGGCTCTGAAACAATAGTTTGATAGGTGTAGGCTATTTTTTTCTTTACAAACATCTTTCCACCTAATTTGTACATATTGAGATGACAAATGGGTCTTCTATCTAATTTGTATATAGTGATGTGTGTGGCCTTTCAGAAGCCTTTCACAAAAGGGGGGTGGGAGGAGCCCTGTCATTCTTACTCAAAGCAAGCTAAAGAAAACACCTACCGGTAGCATAGAATTACATTTTTTTATAAAGTGCAAAACCCTACCATCCTCACTTTTATCCAATGTTTTTTTTTTGTTTCTTTATTTTGATGCAAAAGGATTTGAATTACTAAAGGAAACTCAAGGGATACTCAAGACAAGCAGAGACAAAGGAGAAAAATTAACAGAAATCTAAGGCCAACCACTTTAGAGACATTTAACTAGAGAGAAAAGGATCGGGATAAGATTATAATGCTTACTCAAGCAGGCATCAGAGTCCTTAAAAATCAATTAGCTTCAAGTAATAACCCTATCCCCAGTCCCACGGATGAGTAGGAGATGAAAGTATAAATGATTCAGATACTGTAGATTTTCCAATCTAAATTTGGATTTTTTTAAAAAAGATCTTCTATTGCAAACCTGTTGCTTCTCTATATCCTCTAGCTTTTCACAAAGAAATACAGGGATGTGGTTAGTAATGTTGTCTCCCAAATATCATAAATATCATTACCCAAACTCTTTCTTTTTTCCTGGGCACATGCACACGTAACATGCAAACATTCTTTGGTTTTCAGAATGCTAAGATCTAAGCTATGAATGGTGGGTGGTGGATAGCCTGGCAGCCCTCATCCTTTTGGAAACTAGATAGGATAGGACAGAAGAAGATGAAACACCAACATCCCATTTGCTTCATTTAGGTCCTTAATTTCTACTGTGTTTTCTCTTTATCTTCTCCTTCTTTAGCTTTTCTCCATTTCTGGACAGATTTGCCTGCAACTAATTTCCCTCTCTCAGAAATGGAGAAAAACTAAAGAGGGAGAAGATAAAGAGGAGAGGGAGAAGGGGCAGGGACAGGAAGAGAGAGATTTAATCATATGTTATGCTGATTAAGGGGGAAACAGGAGAAAACATGGAATGAAAATTCATTTGGGAAATAGGAAATGACTTGTGCTTCCTAATGATTTTAACTCTGCATTATTTAAGGTGTGGAGGAATTCTTGCCATTTTAGATAGAGGCTTGCTGTAAAATCTGGGCAATTTTTTTTTCCAGTTTGATTGATGGAGGGTGGCAGTTTAACAACTGCTTTGCAGGGATATGTGGAAGACCATTTCACTTTTCCTTTTTGTAAATATGCATGTTGTAAGAAAACTTAAGGGAACGCAGCATCCTTCCCAGACTGCACCTTTATAACATACATAATTTGCTGTGTATAAATATACTCACCATATTGTCAGTTAGTATACATCCCAGCTTCCCATAGCTTTGCACATTTTAGACATGACAAGAAAACTGTGAATTGAACACTGAAAACAAGCAATTTTTTTTTAAAAAAATGTTTCTTCTGCCCCTACCCTCAATTCTGAGTTCTTATTGGCTTTTTCTTTCCCTAAACACATGGCATGCTATATTTTAGTGTGTGCATGCACACACCTGTGTGTGTTTAGAGATATATGTGTGTGTATGCACACACCTGTGTATGTGTGTATTTAGGGATATGTGTGTGTGTGTGTGTGTGTGTGTGTATGTACACACCTGTCACACACACACATACACACACATTGGATGCAGAGAGAGAGAGAGAGAGAGAGAGAGAGAGAGATCAGAAGCAATATATATCAGCCCTGATTCTTTGAAGAGGAAACATCTCTCATTCCCCATTTCCTGAGAGATGTCACAGCTGTGACAGGGAGGGGTTTGTAATGGCACAGTTCGGTGCCTTCATAATTTATTCTCTCTGATTTTATGCTCTTTTAGTCTCCTGCTCAACCATCCACTAACAAGCAGTGATATTAGCCAATAAATCAAAGATGTCTGCTTGTCACCACCAGATGCCTGGCCACATCACAGCCGATTATGAGACGTAAAGAAGGACAATTTCATGTAGAGAACTCAGCAGAGGTGTTCCACTGATATTCTGTTTGATAGGGAACCAGCATGAACTGAATATACTAAAACTCAATAACTTTTATGCCTCATGGCGGTAGAGAACTAAGCTGAAATAAAATAGAGAAGTAAATTAGGACCCTTATCTTTATGACTGTTCCTTTTATGATTTGGCAGGTATCCCTTTGTGCTTTCATGTGGAATAACACACAAATAAATCTTTCTACGTTTATAACTTAAACTTTGCTGGCTTGTAGAGAAACACCTCGTTTGATTCTTTGAAAAGGCAGGAAAGGTATCTTACATCAATTGGTACAAAAGAGCTTCCTTTATGCATATGTCATGATCACCAAAGATTATCCATTTGCCTTATCAGTCAAATGTGTAGCTAAGGTAGACTTTGATCTTTCGATCATTCATTTTTAATGATGATAACTATTATTTATGAGAGTGCCAACAAGTTCTCTATGTTACAGAACAAAGACAAGAGATCTAAATTATAATCCACAGACATGTGGCTATTTCCTTTAAATTCTATCACTTTTCAAAAATTACCTGTAGCCCACTCCAAAGGCCAATCTGGATGTTCATAAAACTGTAAAGTTAATGGGAAATCCATGATTTATATAGTTTTGGGGGGAGCAATTTTTTAAAATAAAAGTAATTACCTTTCAAGGACATAGAGCAGAGGTGTCAAACTGGTTGCCTGTAGGCTGGATTCATCACACACAGGCCATGCCTACCCCAGCTCCACAAATGGGAAAAACATTGTGAAATGTCATGTGATGGCAACGTGATGCAGTGAGTTTGACAACCATGATATAAAGTTTCAGAAGCAAACTCACAAATATCATTTAGAAGCAAATTCTCAAAGCTTAGAAGGTTTGAAACTATATTGTGAAAATTGATTTTATTCCTTTCTTACTTCTAAATTAAATAATGACTAAAATGTCAATACTATCACTTTAAAAACACCAATTTAGGATTATTCAGTGCCCTCATTCCTCCTAGAATTCCAATTTCTGATATTCAGAAATTTTAGAGTTAAATGTGGGTGTTATAGGAGTTATCTAGAAAGCTTCCATAAGAGTCTGTATGCTCAAAAGATTGTAAGTTCTTCTAGCATTAAACAATAACAAAATTGGACTTCCGGTGGCAATGCTGCCTTTCGTAGATGTTGTTCTGCAGCGTCTGTCCCGTTCCTCTGTCAATCGCCTTGAAACAACGAAAATCAGCTGTTTCTGGCGATCTACAAGCAGGCTTCGGGAGAAGAAGCCTGTATGAGTTTCGGCAGCCGGGTAGCATTCACTGAAGATCTCTGGGGTTCTCCCTGGAGGTCTGGAAGTGTGTTCCCCTTAAGCACCGTCTTTTCTGGAGGAAGGAACGTGTCTGAACTTCAGGCAAAGAAGGACACGCCCACCCCTGTTGCCGACTGAAGCCGAGAACCAAAAAGTACAGGCAGACCATACAAGTGGTTTTTTCAAAGATGAATATAAGCCTATATCTTCATTTCCTTTAACAAGTTTTTTCCCCTATTTTTGCTATATTTTTCTTTTTTTTAAGTTGATATTTGACTTTGCTTTTGAAAATGGCGTTGAGGGATTAACAGTGGAAAGCGGAAGAAGAAAGCGAAAGTGATTTCCGAGAGTGGATTCTATAGTGTTTGAAGCTGGACTGTTGGCTTATTAAAGAGAAAGTACCTTAAAAATCTTTTTTAAAGGAAAAAATGTTTTTCTATATATTCTTTTTTTGGGATTCTGATCCTGTGGATTTGGATTATAACTGATATAAATTCTTTCTTTTTCTGGACTGTATTTGAGGAAAAAAAATTCTTTTCTCCTTTTTTCTCCTTTTGTTTTTCTTTGTTTCTTCTAATAAAATGGCTTATAAAAAATCAACTACAATCCCAAGAACTGGGAGTTTTGGATCTTCTCCGGCACAGTCTGCCACCTCAGGGGATGCCCAAGGTAAACAACCTCCTACTGTAACAGTAGATGTTTTAAAAGAAGCATTGAAGGAAACAATGGAGGAAATGAGAGAATGTCTCCATGAAAGTCAAATTGAAATGAGAGCTTGTTTCCAAGAAAGTCAAAATGAATTTAAACAGAAGATTGCTGATGCTATGACTATGTTGGTGGGGCAGGTAGCTAGAATTGACGACCAGGTGGAAACTTTGGATGAGAAAGTAAATCAAGTACAACAGAGGCAGGATGCAGACTTGATGTTAAATCAATACAAAATGATGGAGTTTGCAGTGAGGTTTAGGGGCCTACCAGAAGACCCCAAAGAGAATCTGATTGAAGAATTTGCTGATGCCCTGTCTCAATTTGTGGATCATGATAGAAATGACCTTCTCTGGCAAATAGACCGTATTTACAGGGTTAATTCCTTCATATCCAAACAAAAGAAATTGCCTAGAGATGTGGTCATTTACTTCGTGACAAAAAGACTGAGAAATAAAATAATCCAAGTTGCTTTCAATAACAAACTCCTGGTTAAAGGTCACGAGATTGCCATGTTTAAAGAGTTACCACCCCAGATGCTAAGAGCGAGGAAAGATTTTGCTTTTTTGGCGATTTAAGCTTTTATGTAGGAGAAAATGATGGTAGATATCTGTTTATCTGTTTATTTAACAGGGTGCCCGACTCCTAAATCTGGGTAGCTATAAATCAAAAAGCACAACCAACCAGAAGAGCAAAACAGTCAAATTAAACCAAGACAAATCAAAACAAAACAAAAAGAGGCCGCACAATCTTCCTGTTCCAAAGGACTAGGAAAACAATCCTAGAGTCTACAAGAATTTCCTGAACAACTTAAGGGGAGGAGCCACACAAATCTTAGGGAGGGGGTCATGGCAAAGGGTAGTAATTTGCAACAGAGCAGGTATATTATTTCTTAAGTCCCACAAGATGATATTTTTTAATTGTCCGAAGAATAAAAATCAATCTGCTGGACTGAACCAAAGACACAGAGACATTTGGAGATAGGGAGACCTAACTTGGAGTCTTAGGTTATGCTTTCCAGCTATAGATAAAATGTCTTTATATCATTTAAAAAAAAATAAAACAATGCAGAAAAGCATAGAAATGGCTCAGCAACTTTGTGGAGTTGGAATTGAAACCCTTTCCTTAAACATATTATTTAAATTTCATCTGTACAAGAAAGCAGAACAAAAATCATGGTTCACCTTTAGAATCTGCATATGTTGGGAAAACTTGAGAGTAACTGAATTTTAATATAGCTTTATAATGATCCTTGAGATATTTGCTTTGATAAAGGTTACTTCATTCTCAGATTGTACCTATGAGACATGTTTTAGTACATGGTGTTCTTCAGCAGTGATGCTTTAGTCCACATCTTGTTGGATTGATTTTGTGCACTTATATGCTTAAAGAAAATAAGTCAGTGCAAAAAAAAAAAAGTGGATTATTATTTTTTTGCAAATATTCACTGAGGGTGGTCACTGAATTAGCCAAACATTTCTCTGTTGCCCTCAGGTATTTTTATTTATTCTCAACTCAGAATATACTAGAATGGTTGGTTATCAAATGGGAGACATTTAAAATATTCCTGAAATGCGCTTACAGCAGTTTCCGTTAAGCAACTTGAATAGCTCTAATTAATCCTTTTTTAAGGAACCAGTTTTAAATTTAAACCTCTCAATTAATTAAAAAAGTAAGTAGAAGAAAAAAATGATGGAATTATATGTGTTTTCACTGTTCACGATAAGGACCTAGGTCTCTCTCTCTGTTTTCGATGCATTATTTTAGTAAGGAAGATTCAAACATTTAATCAAAACCAAATTAATCCTTCTACCATGAATATACATACTAAAACAGCTTCTCTTTTGGATTATACATTCCCTAAATCTTTTAGGGTAATTCTTGACTCAATGATGCATTAAATTGTGTATTTTATTGGCAACATGTATTACTGGGGAAGCTGCATAAAAAGGTACTTTTCCGTGGAACATGAGTAACAAAATGCCAATTATTAAGAAAGAAATTACCTTCATGTACAATGTATACGGCCTATTTTTAATTCAAAAGATGAATGTTAAAGAGGGAGCATGCAAACTTGGCATGAGACAGCAATATATATCCTTCCAAATATATTGCTTCTTTGATTTGCAGAATACAATAATCAGTGTTTAGTTACAGGACCAGATTTTTGCCACAAAAAGGACAGGGAAACCCAACTCTTCTGCGTGAGTGTCATTTTATAAGCATAATTTTCAGTCACACCTATCTCAGTTCACGTGTCCCATGTTAGGATCTAAAATAAATACAACCAACGCACTTAAAAATGGTGGATAGGACTGTTGCATAGGGATACAACAGTCATTTTACATATGGAAGATCTAAAATCTAAGGCATAATCCCTGGGGACAAACAAAAATCGTGACCTTAGCTTAATCTAGACAAGAAGCACAATCTCAAATACTGATGCTAATTTATTGTAAAGTTAAATTAACAGAATTTAACCTTCCCATTCTTCAATTTCTTCAATTTCACTCCCCACAAAGCTAGGAAGATCCCTTCTAAGATGCTTTTGCTAACCCCCCCTCCTTTGGACTCATATTTCATTGTATTTACAGGACCTTCTAACTTGCAAGGTTAATGTTAGCCCAGGTAAGATGAGCAAATTCTATTTTATTGTAAGGCTACATTAACAAAATCTTGCAAGTCTGAAGTACAGATTTTTCCACTGCCACTTTTAACCATCCTATCAATTAGGATGTTTCTTTCTTTTTTGGTCTTACTGTTTCCTAAGGAGCATCTCTTACTCTTGTTGCCTAAGGACATCCACACATTCCGTTATCCAAGCTCATTCCCATCCAGGTGTCAGCAACCCACAGCTCTGGAGCTGCATGAGGCTCTTTGGGGCCTCTACTGTGGCTCCCTATTGGAGGATCCCACCACTGGCTGGCCCTGATCCTCCCCTCCCAGTCACTCCTCATCTGGCCTGCAAAGGTAAAACCAAAAAACAGAAATGAGAGGGAGGAAGGGAGGGAGGGAGGGAGAGAGAGGGGGAGAAGGAGAGGGAGAGGGAGAGGGAGAGAGACCCATTTCCCACAGAAAACACTGGGAGCCACAAAATCTGGGTAGACGTGGCAGGGGGTTGTCATGTGACTGAGTGGGAGTGATGTTGAGTTGGCCACGCCCACTGGCTCTCAGTGTTTTCTTTTCTGTGGGAAACGGGTCCAAATGGCTCTTTGAGTGTTTGAGGTTGCAGACCCCTACTGTTACACTGCCTGAAATTACAGAGAATTGCTGCCATCAAAGCCAAGCTACACTGTTCCAATCAAAATTACTTTCAACTGATAGATAATATAATAAATTAGATCAGGGCTGTCAAACTCCCAGCCCGCAGACCAGATGCGTCACACACTGGCCATGCCCATGCTCGGTTTACAGAAGGGGGGGAAGTCCCAATAAGTCACATGACACTGCCGTGATGATGTGAGTTTGACACCCCTGACTTAGATCATCTCAAGCTACTATTCCTAACTCTCTTGGGGATTTATAATTCTTTCTTCCCTTTAGCTCAGCTCATATGTTCAACTAAATGTAGAAGACTTCTGGCTGGAAATGAAAGCAGTCCTATTTTCCCTAATATCCAATGGATTCAAATTAGACTAATGAGGGCTTAAATGGAAGCATATTTTTCTAAGTGATCCAGGACTCTAATAAAACAGTAATCCCCAACTGCACAGAAAGCTGAACTCACATTCAAATGTATGTGAATATAGTTCCTTTTCAGACCTCTAGATGAGTACTTTATATGGGAATTAGAGAAAAAGAGGGAGTCCAGGGTTCAGAATGTTGTTCTTTACCATTCCAGCCATTTATGCATTCAGCGCAGTTGATGAACAGGACTTTTAGCATTGTGGAATCATGTTCAATTGTCCAACCAGGTTGTCAATGTCTACAATGATATAGATACAAAAAGCTTATTTTATGAATTTGCAAAAGCTACTTGATCTGGACCTTCATAAATGACTGAACCCTATTTTCCTCCAACAACTCATTTTGTGTTAAAAAAAAAGCCTTGCATATTATACACCTAATATATAAATTCAGGGGTGTGATTTTACCGGTTTGGACTGGTTTGGGTGTACTGGTAGCTCTGAAAATCAGCTGGTAGGGAACTGGTTCTCTCTGATGATCTGCTGTTTGGCATGGCAGAGCGGATTGCCACACTAATCACCTGAGAGGTGCATTAGCTGATTTTTTTTTGTTGCTGCACACACATATGAAGTGTGTGATCACCAAACCGGTTGTTATACTGGCAGCATCCCATCCCTGTATAAATTTATACTTAAGATATAAGCACTTCCATTCATGGTTAACCAAACCTCAAGACATTTACTGTAGACTTGGTTGATATCCAACCTGAAAAAAAATAAAACACTGATCATACAACGTTGGTGCAGGTTTGGTAATACTAAAAACTGATAGTTCAAATCTAATTGATCAAAATGCTAAACTTCTAAAATGCTCACAAGAGAGAACTTTTGTTCAACTTTAACCACCCACAATCATTTTACAGAAAGTATTGATTCATCTAAAATATTGATTCATATAAAGTATTGATTCATCTAATTCAGGGGTGTCAAACTCAAGGCCCATGGGCCGGATGCTGCTGTGATGTGGTCGGATCCGGCCTGTGGGACTCTCCTGGAAAATGTAAGGGGCTGGCTCACATTGCTTTGGCTCAGTCTACCCACATCGCTTTGGCCTGGCCTGCCCAATGCGAAGAGGAAATATTGGGACAGCATGGCTTTGGCCCAGTCTATCCAATGCAAAGAGGAAACATGCCAGCAGTTTGGGGAGTGGCATCAAACTGGCCATGCTCACTTAGTTGGCCACACCCACCCAGTCAGCCATGCTCAGTGAGTGGCATCAAGCTGGCCATGCCCACCCAGTTGGCCACGCCCACCCGGCCCCCTGAGGTCAACCACAGCCCTGATGTGGCCCTCAATGAAATTGAGTTTGACACTCCTGATCTAATTGAAAATATTTTCATTTGAAAAGAACTACGTGGAAGTTTTCTTCAACATATTTATACATGTAGACAATTATCCATATCCTATTTCTGAAATGCCAAAAAAAAAAAAAAGATCACAGCACTTCTTAATATCATACTCAAACACTAAAAATAATTCAAGGAGTGGCCATTGTGTGTTTGTTTTACAAACATTTTTCTCCTTTCCGCAAAGTAAAGTAAATGTTATATAATAAAAAAAATTGGCAGGAAACCTTGTGTCAATCAGTACCTAGTAAACCCTGCTGTAGGTCAGGAAGACTTTATAGTGGCTTATTTTAATTCTGATAGAAGTGAAAAATCAGTTTAAAAGAGAGACGTTATGACTCCTATAAAAGATAAGAAGTTTCCACCTTAGTAACTGACCCTAACCCATTTTTTTTGAGGACAAAGAGGAGCTTGAGAGAATGAGCATCACCTATTAGTCTTGAATCCTTAGGTCTAGAGTGGACCTTTCATAGAGTAGCAGCCTGAACATTTGCCAAATTACAAGAATACAGAGGGTGGAATACCCAAACAATGTTCCTCCTTCCATTTTGCATGGGGGAGTTAAGGAGATCATATTTACCTTAAGAAAACCCTTATTTATATGCCAATTCTTCATTGACAGTAAGCACTATGTCTGTGCTGGAGCTATTGACTGGACAATGGAAAATGAGAGTCCTAATTTGTATAGCATGCACACTGACCTTAACTTGAAGAAAAGTGAAACAACTGCCTATAGAAGCAAATGCTAAGAAGAAATGATGTCAAACTCTTCTCTCTCTCACTGGCTCTACAGATTCCTCCACACTAGAAGGGAGAGACCTACCTAAATTGTTCCTTATTTCCTCGTGCACAACTCTTTATATTTTGTGTACAACCACCTGGTCCTAACAAAGGATGAATAATCAAGGACAGCAGGTAAGGTTTCTTACTTCAATAGGCCTAAAAAGGATAAGTGATGGTTGTCTATCCAATCATATTGGTTGGATTCCAGATGAGAATTCCATGCTGGTCTTCCATTCCAATTTTAAGCACAGATTGGATTTGTATCCCGCTTGAATTTTTTACGGCATTTGTCTCTGATGTGATAACAAAAATACTTTGTCTAGAAGAAACATTTCCAAGCTTTCAGATCCAAAGAGAAGTGTTTACATTTAACTTCCCTTGGGATAAATTAAAATTGTGAAGCTGGCTAGAAATGCTGCCTTTTGATGGGGGAAGGGGTTAGAGGGTATGCAGAAAAGAGCAGTGAGTTAATAAAGTAGAGTTTCACCAGCTGGTAATCAGTTATGGTATTTAGCATTGAAATCCCTGGCAATGTACAAGAACTTTAATTTTGTCTCTGGAGTAACTTGATATACTACTAATATCTGTGTTAAGAAGCTACTCTATTCATACTATCAGTTCTGCTGAAAGTTTTAACCTTATACAGTATTAAGTTTCAAAATTTCCTTTAAAACAATCCTTTTAATTCCTGGGCCTTTTCTTTTTGTCATCCTCTCTGGTTTTAATGGTGTCACTGCCATTCTGCAATGTCCCAATCTCAGTTTTGAACAGAATTGAGAGCTTTGACGCATACACTTTATCTTAACATGTTAAAAAAGGATCAAAACCCCAAGGCAAACACTATCTTAGTGAGGAAGAAAGCAGCCACCTTAGGGAACAAATCTTAGATGACATGAAAGGGCAGCAAATTGTTAGTCATTGATTTCCTTTTTATTGTTTTGTTTCTGCCAGTGGTGAAGAAACATACCTGAGGGATTTTTACCTCATGTGTCAGAAATTCAGCTCTCTTTAGATTAACACACATTCACTTGGATAAAACAGAAATGCCAGGCAGCAAAGAGTCTTAAACTGGCCCTGCAGGGATTTTATCTTCAATGACATCTATTGTTATTCTGGCTACTGGTTGTAACAAGCCTCCAAAGCATCTTGGGAACTGCATTTTTTCTGAAAAAAAACATCAGAACTCTTTTGGTAAAGGCCTTTTTGCTGCTGTTTCTCAGAATATTTTCTGTGCCTCTTTTGGGAAACAAGGGATCAAACCAGTTTTTTGTCCGGTGATAATGCGAGATATTTCCTTCCACAGTTTTAGTAGCTGGATTACATTCTGGCAGCACAGTCTGAAACTTACTTTTCAGACCTAGTTCAACAAGGAGTCAAGGATTACATTTAAGATAAAACCATTATAACTGAAGCACACAATATCCATCTTTGGTTTAATGCCTTTCTTAAATGTGTAGATCACTAGCTACCCATGTCAGCTTTCAGTATAAAGGTTAATCTAGCCATATATTAAAATTGCCAGTTTAACAAAACTACCTGGCATATGCAATGCTGCTGTTCATCTGGCTTTTATGATGCTCTCAGGGGCTAAGGCTGATTAATTTCTTAGTACAACCTGAGCTAATCTTGAGAGAAGCTAAGGAGAATCTAAGTACATCAAGCTCTAATGTGTTCCCTTAATAACAGCAAAATTACTATGGTGTAAAAAGTTGCTCTAACTGTGCTTTCATCGGTTTCCTTCTTCTTCCTTTAGCAGGAACTGAATCAGAGTTCAAAACTGAGGAAAGTATTAATATTTTCACATAATCCCTTCCCCCTCAAAAAAATAACTCAAATTCTTTTTACCATATTCCTGAATATGGTCAAAACATATCCGCGTAATTTATAGGCTTATTGGAGAAGATCTTGAAAAAAATATGTGGCAGCCATTAAGAAAACATGAACTTAGCCTTGACAACAGGAAAGCATAAGAAAGAAATTCAAGATTGCCCTGCCTTGGTTCTCTTTGGTGTAAGAGGAAAGGAGAGATGCTGCAGGTTTTCAAGTTTCTGTCAATATAATTTATATTTTAAGAACCCTACCTTCTGAACTAAATTCTATGTTAAATTTCTCCTCATGGCCAGTTTAAAGAATGGCATCTATTCCCAGCATAGAGAAAAAAACTATTGTTGGTCAATTATTCTCACAACTCTTCAATGCTTCTGAGATAGGCTGTGAATTCAGTGGATAATTAATAATATGATAGGGTCACATTAGTGAACAAGGCAGATATCTGGTGGAGTCAGGGTTTGACTTTTTGTTAAAGCTCATTCTTTAAACCATGGATGTCAAACTCGCAGTGTCACATTGTCATCACATGACGTATCATGACTTTTTTCCCTTTGCTAAACCGGGGGTGAGCATGGTCAGTGCATGATGCATCCAGCCTGTGGGCTGCAAGTTTGACACCCCTGCTGTAGACATATCATTGTGGCAATGGGAGCAATTGTGTGTAGTTCAAGATAAGCACACATTACATCTGTGTTCTGCAAGCATCACTGGCTACTTCTGGGTTCAATTCAAGTTCCAGTCAAGATCTATAATGGCATGGGACCAGTTACTTGAGGGGTTACCTCTCCTTGGTTACATTTACCTGTCCCATTAGGATTAGCAAGAGACATACGTTGTAAGTTCTATCTATGAAAAGGTATCAGCTGAAAAGAAACTTCCTGCCATGGCCCTGACTCTGTGGAACATCTTCCCCCTGGAACTTAGATTGACCTTAAACTTTTCATCCTATAGAAAAGCTCTATGGACATGGCACTGCTTTTACTTGCTGTCTATGAATTATCCACCCTTGTTCTATATGCTAATAATATAGCTGTTCAAGAAAAGGAGTTTTCCAGGGTAAAAGCTAAAGGCAATTCTTATTCGGCACTGCCATAGAAGATGGCAATGGGATTCAAACCTAAACTTTTAAGAGCTAAGGACTTAAAGCTTGAACTGTGTTCAAATGTTATTTAAACTCAGTCTTCCTGCAACTTCCTAATCAAATATAACTTCATAAAAGCAGTCCTGTGAGATATAACACTCTGCAGCATACTGGATTCCAAGTCAAAAATTTGTATCTGAGTGCATGGGACATGAATATATCAGTTTCTCTGTATCTCTTTAAAGCAGCTATGTCTTTTTGCAAGATCAGGAAAAAAAACCACCCATGATTTATTTTCAGAGTTTGTCCCATGTTGTTTTTTATCTGTACTAAGTCATTCTGGAAGGTTGTTTGGAATTTGGTGTTAACCAATACATAAATGGCATCCATCTCCATCTTTCTTTTTCATTTCATTCCAGATCAGTTGCTGAACCTCTGTTTCATTATCAGAAGAAGGGAATGATAAAGGGTGTTGATACAGTAGCATTCTCCTTGGAATTTTTTTTTAAGGCACTGCTAAAATATTTATAAAAACTAGACACAAGGTTCAGCTCAGATAAATTGCATAAAAAAATATTTATTTTTTCCTCCCAAAGCAATTCTCATAAGATTCTGAGAAGCTTAAAAACACGTGGATTGTTCAAGACCATTAAGAAAAGTTGATGAATGAGTGAATATTTGAAGGCTTTGCTCATCTCCATTACTTATCCAGCCCTCAGCATTTTGCTAGTATAGAGTTCCTATTGTATTTATTATTGTATTTATTAAGTTTATATTCTCTGTCTCTCTTTCTCTCTCTCTCTCTCTCTCTCTCTCTCTCTCTCTCTCTCTCTCTCTCTCTCTATCTCACACACACACACACACACACACACACACACACACACACACGTAACTGTGGTTTAGTGGGTTTATTAATATTCCCCAGCAATTCCCTTCACCAAAACTCTGAACTTGTCCCAATTCAGTCCAGCCACAAGCAA
>JAOYMU010000283.1:53104606-53114629 GCA_025802295.1 Psammodynastes pulverulentus
GGGAAACACTGTTTTAGACAATATTCTGGCCTGGTCCCGATGGCTAGCTCAATCCTGTTCCATATGCCATCCAGTCACATGCTTGAATCTAAATTAAGCTGAATGAGCTCTCTTTTTCCTCTTCCTATATAACATTGTAAGTCTGGAAGTGCCACTTTCCTGACCTATGATTAAACATCAAACTGAACATGCAGACAAGTCCATGCAGCAAAAATAATTACTGCAGAATTTTTAACATCCTAGGTCATTCCTTGTTCCCAGTTCCAACTAGGTAGCTTCACTTGTTTTAGACTGAACTTCACAATCAGATAGCTGTATTCATTAGGCCAGTGACATTGTTTAAGGTAAACAAAGTGACATTGTTTAAGGTAAACAATCCCCTTAATTCTTCTGTCACTGGGATACATTGACTGTCAAGGGCAAGTTACATATTACATAGGAATTCCAATAACTATAGCTTTTGTTTGATTTTGCAACTTTAACTGGAAGAGGAGCTTTGGACAGGACCACAAGCGTTACAAGAGAATGAATGGGGTCATATTTTGCCACCAGATACAGTGGCCTTGGCCAAATTGACTTTCTTGCTGAGATAGATAAAGAGCCAATGTTCTGCAGAAGGTTTCATTGCTTGTCTTTAGAATCGAAAAGAATTGTATTCAGAACTCGTGGACGGCTGTTGCCAGTGAGATCCAAATTCTTTTTGTTGCTGTTTTAGCAACCCTTCCTTACTATCTTGCCAAAACTACATTAGCCAATTACCAAACATGGAGAATGCAGTTTCCTAAGGACTTCCAGCCAATATGAGGTGTTAAACTTTTGGAGAGTCTTAGTGTGCCTTAAAGTACATTATTCTGAAACCAAACCAATCCAAACAGGAATAGATAACCTGGTTTTATTTTTTATAAGAAAAAAATGTTTTCTTCTCTTTCATGTCATGACACGGATATACCACCTTCCTACTCAGACGATCATTGTTTTAAAAAAATTGCAGAGGCAAAAAAGTTGAGGTAGTTGTCAACACCTATGGCCGATCTCAAAAAGTGAAACTGGATCAGATCTAGTTGATATAAGGACGAGTGACTATCAAGAAATCATAGAATTGTGGGAAAGATGGGAAAATCTAAAAAAAATATCCTAAATGAAAGCAAAGGCATAGCAAAGTGGTTATTAATCCATGAAATTGCCAGGAGTTATATCAACTTTCATCGTGGAAAGACTACTGTGCTAGACTTTTCTTTCTTTCTGTGGTTAACAAAAAGTGGCAGGATTTATAATAGGTTCCCATCTCCTTAGCGAAAGTAAACAGTATTTGCTTTGTCAAAGGAACAGATTTAAGATAATGGAGTAGTACATCAAGGAAGTTCTATCTGGGGTGTTTTATCATCAGTGGCCTATTAATGCCTTTACACTGTACTGTGCATAGATTTGTGACCCAGACAGAATATTCATAGAAATAAATACATGCTTTCCAATGAGGGATACTTAATGCTGTTAAAATACTCATTTAGTTAAATGCTTCACTGGAAACCAGAACTGCATTGTCATGTGAAACTACCATCAAGATTCATTTGGGACATATTTAATATATCTTCAAATGCAGGGAAGTTTTACTGTGCATCTGTGTTTGCGGGAGAGCTAGATGGTATTTTTCATGTATGCAAACTATTACACTTTAAATATTGTCCTTCTATCTATTTAAGGGGCAAACAATACATTGTCATAATATGACACATTTATCTTCTCAGGTTTGTGTGAGCTTATAACTTTGCGGAGCTATTTATCATCATCACAGTTCATGAAAACCCTGTGTAGCTTTGCCATAAATCACACGAAAGGAGGAAATGTATTACTTCTATTTAGACAAGAGCCCTTGACTGGATTCTCTTGGGAACTGAGTCTTCTAGTGATAAGAAAAATCTTTGACATCTCATACATAGTGCAACATGAACAATATATCGTTCATGTTGCCCACTAAGACCCATTTTTGATGGCTCCAGTACTGGGGCCAATCAAGAATTTCCTTACTCAATCAAGGCTCTACAGAACTTTGCCACAATCACTCCTGCTTCTTACAGCAGCTGTCAGCTATTTGGTTAAAATACAGCTTACAATGGAGGTTTCAACAACTTTCTTAGCAATTGACCAACTGCCTCCCATAGGTGTTTTGGGGAGTTGACTAGTTAGCAAAGAGTAAGAAAACATGTAAATGAAGAATTCTTCAGCAAACGATAAGCATCTTATCAAATGTAGTATGGAAAACCACTAATTCACTTTATTACCCACTCTTTAACAAGCACAACAGCTTGAAATAAATAAAAATATCCTAAAATCCCAATAACATTGACCTAAAAAGCACTAGGCACACACAGAAAATACAAATAGATTCTAGATTTTATTTTTATTATATAACAAGCTTACAGAGTATAGCAACCACAAAATCACACCTGTTAGCAGAACTCTCCTGGTTTTGAGACTATATTACCAATATACCAAACTTGCTTTACTCAAACAAGAAGCTATATCAGATCCTACCATTGTCTGCCTGCATTTTAGCAAATTTTACATTGCCCTAAGGGAGTTTGCACACACTTCCTTTCAACAAGCACAATAGGATTTGTGTTTCCCCAGGCTTGCCTCTAGCAGAGTTCTTCTTGAGTTGCTGTCTAAAAGGCTTTATTGGTAATTCACCTCAGGAAAATACTGCTTATTTCTATGCCTTCACAACAGTTTGTGGAACTGAACTTATCTAATGGGCATATTAAAGACTTTTGTTAGAGCCTTGCAACATGCATTCTCCAATGTTTCTCCTTTCAACATTCACATTCAGAAGAAGGAAATCCATGATTTTGCCTGAAAACATTAACTCAGGTTGCTCATAGTAGTTAAAACAAACTATAATAATATTAAAAGAAGACACTTCCTATTTCATGTTATTGCTGTCCGCTTAAGAAACTAGCTCAGCAGGTAGGAACAACTAGCTCAAAAACTCAGAAGAGATGGCCCAGATAAGTACTTTGATTGGTGTGCGTGTGTCTGTGTGTGTGTGTGTGTGTGTAATTGTTAACTCCAGGGACTGTTAGCTAGACCAGAGGTCTCCAACCAGTGGCCCGGGGACCACTGGTGGTCCATGAGAAAAAAATGGTGGTCTGCAGCACACCTGGGTAGAGGAGCTGCTCCTGGCTGACCAATGGGCCAGTCCTGTGACTAGAGCTCTGGAAAGAGAAATGAGAGAGAGATGAGAGAGAGAGATAAAAGAGAGAGAGATACAGAGAGAGAGATGAGAGTGAAAGAGGGAGATGAGAGAGAGCAAGAAAGAGAGAAATACAGAGAGAGATGGGAGGGAGGGAGGGGGAGAGAGAGAGGGGGGGAGAGAGAGGGAGAGAGTCCAGTGTGGTTTTTTTCTGTGGGAAATGGGTCCAAGTGACTCTTTGAGTGTTTAAGGTTGCAGAAACAGGCAGCTAAGTGCCTGAAGAACCCCATCCTGACACTGGGAGATCAGGCAGTTCAGCGAGAAGCACACTGGATTCATATTAGTCGTCAGTGGGATTTAAAATTATGAATTTGGTGGTCCCTGCGGTCAAAAAGGTTGGAGACCCCTGAGCTAGACTGTAAAGTTAAAATAAAAACAAGAAATTCCTATGATAAGGCAGTGGCAAACCACTTCCAATTGTTACCAAAAAATAAATAAATCCCAGCCCTGCATAAAGATTGAGCTTGACGTGTGGATGTCTCTACTTTACTCTAAGAAGGCACTGTCGGGTTTAGCCCTCCAGTTCAAGGATGGCAGGCAGTATGATCATTTAATTTAATTGATCTCTATTACTGTGAACTACTTCTTTGCCATCTGTTCTCCTGTATAATTATGAAAGTTAAGAAAAGAGAACACTTTAATACTGTCCTAGCTCAGATATCTAATAAAAAGTCACTTTAAATGTATGTGCTTTGTCTATACCAAGCAGAATCCATAGTCAGTGTTGACTTTATATGTGATTTGAAATAATTGGAAATATGTGTCTTAGATTCTGTGTTTATTAAAACCCACTTTATCTGCAGAGCTCAGGATGTCATTGCAGAAATATTCTTGGACCTTTAAGAACAGTAGATGCATATGTTAGTAAAATGGGAATGTCTTCCTCCCAATCATTTTTGGATCATTTGTTTAGCCTCTATCAAAACCTAGCTTATTGAAACATGTGAACTCTAATCCTGTATTTCCTGTTCTTTAAAGGATAGCAGTACAATTTAAATTTCCTCTCCTGGAATCAATCATTTATTATTTTCTAGCGCCATTTAAATAGAACATCATGAGGATGAAGATGTATGAGCATTGGGAGTGAGGTGGAAGGAAGCAAGATTGACTAGCATGTGTGTTTTTAAATTTTTTACATTTACTTTTTTTACCTCTGGCATTAAGAAATAGTTTAGGGCTTGTTTTAAAACTTCACATAGCAGTTAAAGCATTCCTTATGACAATGAGCAAAGGTAGCTGTTCAGAGTGATGGCACAACAGACACTTCTATTTAATAAATATAAATCAACAGCATGTGTTCTTCAATTGGGTGAATCAGGCAACCATTTCTGGACTTCGGAAGAAACCCTTTCAAAGTGATTCTTGGGAGCTCTGAGGGGTGGATTGAGTATCTAGAGCAGCAAAAACAGATTTTCTTTCATCCTCTGGGTGATTCATCATCAAACAATAGCATCAATCCTTTGGGTCAATAAGAGGTTGTAGAAGATAGATCTACTGCAACCTTCCAAGAAAAGAATTGGAAAATGAACTTTACTTCATCCTGAAAAACTCTCAGTAATTTTTCTCATTTGACACCAATTACAGGAATCAAGGTTAGTGATGTTGGTAATGGCAAGTTTCCCCTTCATTTCCTTCCTCAAAATTTACACTACTCATGGAGGATGAGATAGTGTTTGATTTTCTGATATTGACAGGTATCCTTTTCCTCCCCTGTGGAATTACATTTCCAGCTTGAAATGATAATCTTTCATTTTATTTCCCATTCTGCTTTCCTCTGCAGCAATTCATATTCAGTAGTGTAAAAGAAAGACAGACATTCATAAAACTGAAAGGCGATTTTCAAGTTCTCTGACAATGAAAAACTAATGCCAGATCCATTTCTCCCAGAGGTGGCATATATAAATCAATGAGAATATTTCATTTGGTTATAAGTAGGATGCCTACTAGATACTAATTAAGAAAACATGGATGATTGATCTTGTTTTATTTTTCAACAGGTTTCTCCAACCTATTTCTGAGGGTTAACATCATTGCCCAGAGAATCATTGGTTGCCCTGTCCCCTCCTTGGAAGAGCTTTATAGCTCCGGCTGCCTTAAGAAAGTTCAAAATATTCTCAAAGATCCATCTCATCCTGGGCACCCTTTTTTTGAACTATTACCATCTGGCAAACGGTACAGGATAATAAAAACAAGGACAAACAGGCTGAAAAACAGTTTCCATCCCAGGGCAATAATTGTTGAATTCTACTGTATAGTGCAATATTGATGCAATATCAGGAGTTTTCAATTCAATGGATAGAATGTGAAGGATGTGTGTTTGTGTTTGTGTTTGTATTTGTATTTTATTTTATATTCATGTATACTGAAGAAGGTATTTATTTCATTGTATGAGGTACAATGATGATAAAGTGAACTAACTGATTAATGACCATGGCAAAAAAATAGTTATAAAGTTAGGCTCAACTCACTGAATAATGGAAATGAGGAAAGTTCCAGTCCCAATTGTGGTCGTATGTAAAGGACTAGCCTGTATTTTTAAAGCTGCCAGAACTCTCCACATAATTATCTTCTAATCTAAGGTGTTCTTCAGGAAGATGAAAGGGAGGGGGGAATTCAACATGCTCCCTTATAATGTCCAGAGTGGATAAGGTGGGCATGCTCCACGTCCCCTCTCTTAAACATCGTCATCTTGTGGGTTCTCAGAAGCAAGCTCTCTCCATTGCAGCCCTTTGGAATGATCCTCCCGCTCCCCCGCTTCTGCAATCTGCATTCCCAGAATGCATTTTGAGACCCTGCTGTTCCCTCAAGTGTGGAAGTTAGGGCAAGATCAGGGTGACATGAAAATGTAGACGGACGCCAGTTTGTTCTATTTCTTGTTTTATTTTTACTGGTTTTACACTGTTTAATGATATTTTATTGGCTGCAAGCCTTCTGGAGTTGTTTTTAAGATGGGCAGCTATAACACACACACACAAACCCTCTAATGTCTTACTTTATTATATATATATGTACGCAGCTTGTTTTGCAAATTTGACCTGTGGAATAGTCCCTTCCTTGTGGTTTTATTTGGCTCTCTCCATTGTTTGGAATGGAGCCTGGCCTTTGGTTTCTCCCAATTTGAAACATATTGTTTATATACTCCAAAATGGCTGAGTTTTCTAGAAAACCCAGCTACACTAAGATGTCACACAGAAACCGATGTCCATTAATGCAGGCAGCTTCATCTGAGTATACTCTAGAACCTATTTCAGTAATCTGAGTTGGATTTTCTTTTTTGAAAGACACATGATAGCTAAGAAACAGCACCATTTACTCCTTGAGTTTTTTTGGCTGCTGTTAATAAATGCCTTTGGGAGGTGTTGAAGAGTAGTTTTGTGGCAAATAGGAATGTTTGTGCCAGGAGGCAGAAAGAAGCATTCATGACAGGAAGCGTTTGGCTGACTGACTAGGGAAGGAATAAAAAAACATATGTAGTAACAGGTTTTTCCAGGACAATCATCAATGTTTGGATAACTCTTTCAGATTGGGTAAATATTTCAGGCTGAAATATTTGTTGATTTAATCTTCAGTCTGAAAATAACCTAGCACCTTTAGCAAATGCAACAAAACAGTTGGTGTCTAGTGAAATGCAGGTGTGGTGTCATTGAGGAAGGCAAGTTAAAGGCCAATGGCAGCTAAAGAACTGGCAGCTGTGATTACTCATTTTTGTGTATATACAATCACGTGGGAAGAAATATCCATCTGGTTCAGTTCCAAGCTGGAAAAAAGGTACTGGAGACAAACTGGAGGCTGGAGGCTGATTGGAAAGAGGGTCCATTTATTGATGAACAGAACCCCCAAGCACATGGTTCTGGTGCAGCTGCCCACATGGAATTGAGAGAGGAGGAGTTATATCTTCCCTTGGGCTTTGCACTTGAGCTTCCTGTTCCTGTGCAAGAACATGTATTCTATTGGCTGTTGTCAGACTCCAATGGAGCCATGTAGGAGTTATGTAGGAGTCATAGCTGGCTCTATAGGCAAAGTACAAATCTTAGGTGTTTGTCTGAGCTAAGGTTGGTTGAAGTTTGGACTGCTGATGCAATGAAGGAGCGTTGGGCAATTCCTATTGTGGCTGTGGGCTAATCCTACCTTTGTTCAGACCTTGCTGCAGGGAATTTCAAAATATCCTGTCTTGAATGGATTTCTGTCTTCAGTATTTGCTTTGCCTATGAATAGAGCTACCTGGATACTTGGCTTTTTTCAATAAGTGCTGACATCTGCTGAGAGCTATTAAGAAAGGTGGAGGCTGCTTTCTGTCTCCAAGAGCATGTTTTTCCATTTCTCCCTTTAGGGAAATATAATATTCTGCTTTTTTAATATTTCCTAAAAATATTTCATTCTTCTAGGAGGGGCGAGGCTTCCCTCATACATAATATTCGGGTTTGCATGTACAATGTACATGTACACTGAGAGTTTCTGCACCTGAAACAAATTCCTTGTGTGTCCAATCACATTTGGCCAAATAAAGAATTCTGTTCTGTTCCATTCCATTCTTTTCTTTTGGGATATGTGTTGCAAGTCTAACATTAAAAAAAAAAATCTTATTTTCCCCAAGTTCCAATTTTTCAAAGTCAGGATCCAAAACACAAGACTACATATTCTGTTTCTGCATCAAGGTTTTTCAGTCTTTATTTCTTCCAGCTACTCTTTTATTTCCCAGAATTGGTGAAATCTGATGATTCAAGAAGATTCATTTTGGTTCCACCTTTAAGCTTTCTAAAATAGCTTAAGAGCTTCAAAATACAAATGGATAAGGCCTTGGGTGAGGCAGTAATCCAGATCTGAGAGGAAAAGAGAAGAGATGATTAAGATCATGTGTGGGGCCAGATCTGGCACATGCCAATATATTCTTAAATCACTGACTTCTTTCTTCTCAGATCTTGTTTCAGCCATGGAGCTGCTTAAAGGATTTAAGGAACTCCTTAAGCACTGCTGCATACCCTAAACCCTTTTTCCTCCTAATAAAATAAAAAATTCAATCTTAGTTCCAGTCAACTACCAGGATTTCTGATAGAAATTATGTTTTTAAGTAAAGAGTTGGTAAGCAAAGGAGGAGTTGCAATGCCAGGAGACCAAAGATGGATATACCAACACAGCAGGAAGAGGGACTTATTTATTCACACTCATCCTTTAAGGCTCTCAGGGACAGCCCTTTAAAGCAAATGAGTCTTTTGATCTCGATTGATTATTCCAAATTCAATATAATCAAATTACATTGCTCAGCAAAAATGATAGGCTGTCTGGCAGTAGTAGTTCACGGCTTATAGAGGAGTCTGGACTGCTAGCTCCAGCTGAGGAAGCTGAGTCAGTCCTTCACCTTTCCTAAAAGGGACCTCCTTGGCTTTCCAGCTGTCATGGTCAGCTGGAAAGCACCAAGGAAGCTCAGCTGAGTTCTCCATCAGAGGTAGAAGATGGCTTTGAAAAGTTGGCTTGAAGCAGCTTACCCTTAACCTTAACACTTTCTCTCAGTCCTGGGCCTGGGCTTTCTCTTTCCCAGACAAATGGCAATACAAATAGTTGTATAGTGGTTGAATTACAACCACTTACTTACATATAAGTAGTGGTTGACTTACAGCCACCGTTGGAAGTGGAATTTCCCTTGCTAAGCACACCCGATTTTAGGACCATTTTACTTTATTGTTCCCTTTATTGTCATTGTACCTTGTACAATGAAATTAAATACCTTCTTCAGTGTACATATGGCTATAAAATAAAATACAAACACAAACACACATCCTTCACATTCTTTACATTGAATTGAAAACCCCTGACACTGCATTAATATTGCACTATACAGTATCAGCTACAAATTCATATTTTCAGCTTGGAGTCAGAATCCCATAGCTGCCGTGTAAATAAGAACAATGCAATGAATATAGAAATCCATTCCCCGTCTTCTTCCAATTCTGTCATGCATATTTATAAATCCATTTTACCTTCCTTAAGGTGAAAAAGCCCGTCATTATGATATAGCTTCGCCTACTAATATTTTATCTCCCAGCTTCTTTTAAATTGTCTTTGCAGAGCTAAAGCAATTCCAGGGAGGAATACATTGAAAAATCTATATCCCTATTTGAAAAGCCGCATTAAAATATAAAGGCTACTTTAAATGGTCATTTTATCTTTTCAATAGGTAGACAGATAGACGGTAGAAATGTGTGTGGAAGAGACAAAGAGAGAATGAGGGAGTTAGGACTTAGTTAAATATTTGGAGATGCAGAGTTTGAATGTTTGTGAATAAAGAATGTGGAGAGCCAGTCTGGCCTAGTGGTTAAAGCACCAGACTAGAAACCAGGAAATCTGTGAGTTCAATTCCTGCCTTAGGCATGTAAGCTAGCTAGGTGACTTTGGGCCAATTACTAGGAGACTGTGAGTTCTAGTCCCACCTTAGGCATGAAAGCTGGCCAGATCACTTTGAGCCAATCACTGTCTCTCAGTCCTATCTACCTCACAAGGTTGTTATTGTGGGGAAAATAGGAGGGGAAGGAAGGAGCATTTGCTGTATTTGCCACCTTGAGTAAAAATAATAAAGCTGAGATATACACAGACAAACAATTAATGTAGGATATAAAGAAAGCAAGTAGGTCAATCATAATCTTCCATTCTCAAAGAAATGCAGTTCAGTGTTGGAATCTGCTCACAGTATATTTATTTATAACTTATATACAGGGCTTTTTTTCTGTGGGAACGGGGCGGAACGGCGTTCCGGATCCTTTTCGGAGTCCGCGTCACGT
>JAOYMU010000283.1:53458659-53476647 GCA_025802295.1 Psammodynastes pulverulentus
CCCAGAATTCCCCAAGCAGCCATTGTTGGGTGGGGAATTCTGGGAGTTGAAGTCCACAAGTCTTAAAGTTGCCAAGTTTGGACATCCCTGATTTACAGGCAGTCCTTGCTTAACTACCACAACTCGGATTGCAGTCTTGATCATTGAACAAAGCAGTCATTAAGCAATTGCCCACATGACACCTTTACTCAATGACTTCAATCCCAGCACTCCCCATTGTGGTTGTTAAGTGATCTCAAAGGTCATTACGTCAACAGAATCCTCTTTCCCTGTGGATCTACAGGGGAGGTGGGATTTTGAGCTCTATCCATGTGGCAGGCATAGAGATTAAACAACTTCTCTCTCTGTCTCTGCAGGGCACTCATGGAGATGGGGACAGAGGGATTTCTGGCTCCATACATGTTGAGATTTCAGCTGTCGGGATTTAAGCATGGAGGGAGCTGGAGGTCTCCCAGCCTCTGTGGAGCTCTCTGAAACAGCAAGGAGAGAGCAATTTTGTATTTTGGCTGCCAAGGTCCAGGAATTCACAAAGATTAGAGCACTTTAGCGCAGCTCTCTGCAGAGATTTTGAGCTCCATACCTACTTGATTGAGCTCTAGAGATCAAAGCAGACATAAATTGGCAGGGACCTCTTTCAGCCAGCCCTTCAAGAGGAGAGGGAATCCATTTGGCAGGAGGCAGCAGCTTACAACTTTCCCTGATGGCTTCTTCACTGACTTTCTAGGGATGCCTGCAGGGAATATTGCAAATGGTGATCACTTGATTGCATTAGTGCTTGTCAACCAGTCATACAGGTGAACAGGTTGCCAAACACCCAGACTGTAATCACATGACCATGGGGAAGATTTGCAACTATTTGCAACAGTTGGAAATGCTTTACAGGTCATAAAACACACTTTCCAAATCCTGCATAATTTCAAATTAAGCAATGACTATCTGCAATAAACTGTTGAAGTTATTGTATGTATCTTAGCTTCGTAGCACTTAAACTGGTTTTGCATTTGTCTGAGTTTTTATTCAAAATAAGAAAGTTTGGTGAGTTTTTCTCTTTTAAAAAAACGATTTGTATTTGTTATGCTAAATTTTAATCTTTTGCTTATATTAGGATACTGGGATTATGGGATTTATATTTGTGAAATGTAGATTTGTTTAGAGTTGAGATATGGAATGGTTATTTGGATCAGAGGTGATATTCAGCAGGTTCTGACTGGTTCTGGAGAACTGGTAGCGGACATTTTGAGTAGTTCGGAGAACCGGTGGTAATCTTCCCCCAGGAGTGGGGTGGGAATGGAGATTTTACAGTATCCTTCCCACCAAGCCATGCCCAACAAGCCACACCATGCTCACCAAGCCACCCTCACCAAGAACCAGCAGTAAAAAAATTTGAATCCCACCACTGATTTGGTTGAGAAAACTATTTGGGGGTGGATATTTTTTAATCATTGGTATTTGGAATGGGGAAAATGTGCATTAGATGGCCTTAGTTTTCTTTCAATTGTTTACATTAGAATATAGGGATCTTCTTGTGCTTTTTAAATGGGATTTTTATTACACTTAAGCTCTGAGAAATAGAATGTTGAGTATTTTATATATTAATTAATGTTACCATACTATTTTAGAAAGTTTGGAAGTTTTCCTGGTAAGCAGCTTGGAGATGATTACATTTGATTTGTCTATTGTTAAGAGATGGGTTATAGGATGAAGTGTTTTAGATTTGTTAACCATGAGGTGAAATAGATCATAGAATTGTTTACATTTGTCATGATGAAGCTGGGAAGTTACTTTCTTGCAGGGAGGGATGGAAATTTCTGTCTGTCTGTCTGTCTGTCTGTCTGCCTGCCTGCCTGCCTGCCTGCCTGCCTGCCTGCCTGCCTGCCTGCCTGCCTGCCTGCCTGCATGTATGTATGTATGTATGTATGTATGTATGTTCTTGCATTTGTTTCCTTTTTCCTCATTTTCTTCTGGTTGTACTATTTTATTGCTCATTTAAAAAGAAGTCTCAAGAAGGACTAAAAATGCATTTTAAAAAAAATTGTATTATTTTTTTTAATTAAAATTTTACTTCATCCTATTTTCATTGGTTTTTTAACATTTTTCTCTTCCTAGATTCACAATCCTCTGTACTCATGGTCTTGCAGTATAAATTGACCTAATCCATTTGACAATCCTGTCAAATTGGCAAGAGAACTGGAATTTAATACTCACCAATTTGTGCCCAAGTAAATCTAAGCTTAAAGGATATTAGGAAATAGATATATTGAGGAAAAATAAGAATAGAAAGGTTATTTCTTTTAAAAATAAGCTTTTAAAGCATAATTAGCTGCCCAAATTTCCTTGGGATAGCAAGACAAGTGGCATATAAATTTAATAATAAATAATTTATAGTAAAATACATAAACACACACAAACACAACTTAATAGGAAATAATTGTCCTGCTGCTTGGGGCTATTCCACATGGAGCCATTTCTGCTGATGATACCAAGTCATTATTCAGCATTGGACCATTAGATGCTTCTCCTGCTGTTGGAAACTTTGGTATTGGATTAGTTATTCAATAGAACAACTTCTCAAGTACTGTATGTCACAGGGTATGTCACAGATGTGTCACAGTGAAGAGTGAATAAACATATTCTCCAAAGTAGCAGAGAACAGGACAAGAGGTAATGGGTGGAAGGTTGTCAAAGGGAAATCCAACCTATGAATAAGGATAAATTTTCTGATGGTGAGAACAACTTAATCAATGAAATAGCTTGCCTCCTGGAGTTGAACCAATACAGGAGAAGATTTGTATCAGAGTTGAATGGAAGGGTCCTTGGTACTCTCTGAGCTTGTTTGTTTTCTTGCAGATGTTTTACTAGCACTGATGATATTACCTAGTTTGGGTAATGAAATGTCTGTAAGAACAAATTCAGAAAGCACCAAGAACCCCGCACTTCTGGAGTTATGGTTGCTCCATCACTAGAAGTTTTGAAGCATACACTGGACAACATTGGACTGGGATGGCATAAAGTCTCCTGTCTTGAGTAGGAACTTCTCTGAGGTTCCTTCCAGCTCTATGATTCTATGTTCTATGCTTGCCTCATAAGGTCATGGTAGGTGACTTTTGTCAGACTTCTCACCAAGCACAGCAGTAGGTTCAGGAATCTACTTAGAGCAGATATTCAAAGACATGCCATAGCTACATTAGCTATGCTACTGCGAGCAGAAATGAAACCATATATGTGTAGCCGATCTGCCTAGTGCAGTACAGAGAACTTGAGGCAATAATCAAGTTATCTAAAATGACAACATATTATAGGAATTTAATTTTACTAAATGTGAGCAATAATGGTTCCCATATGAACAATATATCACACAACACAATAACAATAATTTGGGGGGGGGGTGTTTCTCAAAGTAAATTTTATTAATTGTATTTCCACCATAAAACCACATATCCACTCATTACAGCGATCAAATATCGGTGTTCACTCCAATGGTGGGATTCAAACATTTTTACTACTGGTTCTGTGGGTGTGGCTTGATGGATGTGGCATGGCTTGTTGGGCGTGGCTTGGTGAGCATGGCAGGGGAAGGATATTGTAAAATCTCCATTCCCTCCCCACTCCTGGGGGAAGGTTACCACCGGTTCTCCGAACTACTCAAAATTTCCGCTACCGGTTCTCTGGAATTGGTCAGAACCTGCTGAATACTACCTCTGGGCTGGAGACTAAAATAAATGAAGAATAGTTACAGGAATTGCATATCTCTAGTCTGGTGAAAAGAAGGAGTAAGGGTGACATGATAGCAGTCTTCCAATATTTGAAGAGCTGCCACAAGGAAGAGGGCATCAACCTATTTTCCAAAGTACCAGAAGGCAAGACAAGAAATAATGGATGGAAATTAATCAAGGAGAAAAACAACCTAGAAATAAGGAGAAATTTTCTAACAGTAAGAACACTTAACCAGTGGAATGGCTTACCTTCAGAAGTTGCTGGTGCTCCATCACTGGAGGCTTTTAAGAAGAGACTGGACAGCCACTTGTCTGGAATGGTATAGTCTCCTGCTTGAGAAAGGGGTTGCCCTAGAAGACCTCCAAGGTCCCTTCCAACTCTTATTCTGTTAAGATAAATACTTATTGGAGCTTTTGCTCATGAAAGGGCATTTGTCTACATTAGGGAGTTGCATTGCACTGAGAAGTTGAATTTTCAATCGTTTTCCTTAGCCTACTGTTGCTGAGAGCCACATTTATCAGTCAATATTTGTCGGCAATCTGAAGGTCACAAAGGGCAAAGAGTGGTACACATAGAAATGAGAGGAAGAGTTTTATTTTTATTCTGTGGGAAAGCAGCTGGAGAAATTTTGCTGGTTGTTTCATTTGTCTGAAAATTATACCCAGTACCATCAGTTTTCAGCAATTATTCAGAATAGGCCCTAGGAAGTGATCGGAAGCAGCTTGTAGCCCTAAGACTGTAGGTAGCCATTCCTGATCTAAATATTTGCTGGTCAAAAACTCCCCAAATCTTATTCAGTAGGCTGTGTTGCCTGTAGGTGTTGGGAACTTGTTTAGGTGTTGGGTGTTGGAAACTTTATTCAACTAGATTTCCTCTGGCCATCACCTGATTGCAATAGCTACAATTGGGGGTAGCTCTGTCCCATTCTACAGGCCTATTTTACTTTTTCTATAGTATTGTTGCTTCTTTTGTGGCTAATAAAATAATTCTGAACTGCCAAATTCTTAAAGCGCCTATTTCTGTGCCCATTCTGTTTTATATAATTTGTTGTATAAGTTATATATTTGTTCCAACAGCGATGGAGTACAGCTTTAATACTGTCCTCCTGCCTTCCCTTCCTGTTTTCTGCCATGGTTGATGTGATCCTGTATTAAAAAAATTCAGGTTCTTTAACGAAGTAATATCTCTACCATCCAGTTACCAAATGTTCTTTTAAGAATCCTCCCTGCTCTATGTAATTATTTCCTGCTTCATGGTTGTTTCCTACATTGTTTTCATTACGATCCTTCCTCTTGCTTGGCCGCAGCCTAAGTCTCTTGAACGGAGTATGATTCAAGTCTTTACTTAACCTTGCACTGTTCATTCTCTTACAGATATGACAAAAGGGAAGACCTCAAACCGGGTGACCCACTTATGTTCTCATATACACATGTACTTATGGAGATGAATTCAACTCAACTGTCACATTACAAGACAACCCACAAAGTCCTTGCGCATATTCCTGGCACCAGTGGAACTGGATTGAATTTTACTGCACTGCCCCCTATTACTTTAAATTTGAAATCCAAACTAGTATTGTTGGAAAAGCTCCCTGTTTCTTTTGGAAAATAAATTTTAACAAGTTTGAAATAGTTTTTGCTAGAGTTGTGTTGCACTAATTCAAAACCTTGACATATCAGTGAAAGATCCAATACTATTTGATCCTATTAATTTCACTTAGGTGAAAATCTTTCATAATATGGTAGTATATATTGCATGTAATGCCAGCTATATTTCAATACAAAGTACATACATTCAAGACATGTTTTCATATAATTACAGAGAAAACATACTAAACAGTTGTTTTTATGTAACACTATATGTGTGTGGTTTAATGTTTTCGCATTGTTTTCTACCATGTGGGAAAATAGCATAATGTGGTATTTTGGGCCACAGTATAAAATTCTTATGTTGTCAATAAGCAAAAAAATAAAAAAATCACACACCCCTAAACCTGAATGTCATTAGGATCAACAAAATCTGGAAATCAATGGATGTGATTTATTTTTATCTGTTGCTCATAGACAATATTTTCATAGAAGATAAGGCCCATCTTCTCATCCTGATAACATTTCTTGACCAGGTTTCCTTTGTCACTATCAGCCATGGAGTAAACAGTATTGGGAAAGTCAAGCTGGCCTTGAAATGTTAAGAGACAGCCAAGCATAAATCAAGAAAAATAATACAGGATGTCAAAAAATGCCATTTGTTTCAATTCCTTACGGGCTTTTAAGTGATACCTTCCAAATAAATGGAGAGCTAATTCATTTAACTCAAGCTATACTGACTGTTCTCAGTGGTCAGATAAAGCAATGGGTTAGAAAATATAATTGTGGGATGATCCACAACTTGTAATTGAAGATATGCAAGAAAATATTACATAACTTAAAATCATTCATTTTTAATCAGTGTACCTTGGTATAATAGAGTGCAAATTGACATAGATGCAAGAAATACCATCCTGAAAACTGGTTTAACTACGCTGATGTGTTCTCTTGTATGCTATTGTACAAGTTTCATCAATTTTGTTGTTCTTTTACATCAAAGGAAATGTCTTCCTTGATGTACCTCTTATCTATTCACAGAAGATGCTATTATTCAGAAGGGAAACATTCATTTCTCTTAAAAGCCTATGTTCAAAACCTGCAAAAGTTATTGGGTATCATTGTCTTGTTTTGTGCAACAGGCCCTGCTAAAAGTCACCTACTAGAAATTCTTTAAAACACTGCTTGGTTCCTTCTGGAAGAACATGTTACCCTTTCTGCAATTGCCACTTGGCAATTATTTAATGTGAATTGAGGTGTTCCTGATGTCTTATATGTATAATCAACTATGGCATGAATATAGTCTTGTGGCATCTTAAAACACACATGTTCATTATGAAGGCTACTGCAAAAAAGCATCCATGAAAGCTTATAATAAATGGACTGCCATTCTGTAAGATAACACAAAATTGGGGGGGGGGTTTAGAAGGGGAAGAGAAAACCAGCATATTTCTATGATAATTATGGTCATAGCATAGTTAAAACTCAGAAGAAATTATACCTGTGAAATGTTAAATAAATGACTAGATATAGGGAATCTTACTTATAGAATTATATTTTTAGGCCTTAAATGTCACCTTAAGGCATATGAAATGAATTGATGTGTATTTCCTATTACTGAAAATTATTTTTAACCAGGAGTGTTCAAACCATAAGGTTTGATGCAGTGTTTTTTTGACCTCGTTTTAAGATTTGTTTCAGAATATTTCATTTTCTACACTAGCTGAAGTATCTGAAAGTATTATTTTCTATATTATTACATTTGAGCTGTGAAGATTATGCTAACATTAGCCAAACTCTATCAGAGCAACCCAACATATCTTGTTACACAGAATGAACTACTGTGGCCATAAGTGCTATTACCTAATAGCCTTCCATATTTTTTGTTTTCTTACTTTTTAAATAGCCATGTGTAACTCTGTAGCAAATGTAAAATTTCATTTTGTTAACCATGTGAGACCCACTCATTATATAAATAAGCAGGTGCATTCTATAAACCTATATCCATACATTCGTAGCTACTGGTGGCTAAAACTTTCCCAAATGTGTAAGCTAAGTAAGTAGAGGAAAGGAGCCAGTTTAACCACCAGAGCTGTTTGGAACAAGAGTCTCTCAATGGCATAACAATGGCCCACAGTTATGTGCACCCATTGACCTAATCTCAAATTGCTGTCTAGAACATACCACTTTCAGTGTCCTCTCCCCATTGCTGCCCACAATTCTGACAATTTTAACATGGTCTGGTTTTATCTTAAATTCATTCAAGGAATATAAATAAATAGTTAAATTGAGTAAGATTTGTGTGGTCACTTTAAAAAATATAGCTCAACATTTGTACTTACTGAAGATATTTTGAATATATTTGGGCCATATTGCATGATTACATTATACATCTCACTGTACGGGGGACAGAAATACTACAAGGAAATGTTTGATTGAACAACTGTAGAAACTTGCCTTCTAATTCTCATTCCAAAAGTTATTATATCCAGATTATGCTCATACTCCTTCCAGAATCACTAAATCCCCATTGCATTCTTAAAGGGGGGGGTGGGGTGGCTGATGTAGACTCGTTCTCTAAAAATTGCAAATAAGATGTTTAATTTCAGAAACTGAATCCATCATTTATAAATACACTAAAACATAATAAATGCAAAAATTAGGCAGAGGTACAGTACAGTATTTTTAACAAAACTACGTCTTTTCTAAAAGCTGTAGTTAATTTATTTTCCAAAAAATTTTTATCAATGCATTGGGAGAAATATTCTTTTAAAATGTAGACAGCAAATGCAAATACTGGCTATTCTTACTTGCTGTCTGAGGGTTATTAAAATTCTACAATATCCTACTTGGCTGATAGACACTATCAATTATGTATAACTACTGTATAACATTCTATGCTGGACTCCTGTCTATGGGCTGTGCAAATTCTTCAGGTGCATATGAAGTGCCTGTGCATGCAAGGACAATCCGATGCAAGTCCTGCATGTTCTGAAGCACCTTTTCCAAAGTATTTGCACAACCTTAGAAAGGATATTCGCTGAAAATCAACTTTGTGTAACAGAAATAATGGAAGAATGCCATATATGATTTTCAGTTATATGGGAAACCTCAACTACATTTTCCCAAGAAGTAATGTTTTAATCCATTCAATTGTAAGACTTGGCGTGATGCCCTTTATATTTTTTCATTTTTCAATGCACTGCATTAAATAACAAACATTAATTGGAAAATTTTGAAAATAAACACCCAAAAACCTTATAAATACTCAAGCTCTAATTCAGTTACAGTGTAAAAAAAAACCTGAATAAAGACCATGAATGGCAAATTTATAGATTACTGTATAACTGGTGTTTCTTAATAACTCTAAGTTTAGTTAAATACTAATTCAACCGCCATCTTTAGTACATACATAGTTGAACATAAGTACATTAAGCCTGCAGTTAAAACCTGCTAAATAGGAAGATGGCTTCAGTTCCACCTTTATATACAGTTTTTCTGCAATTAAAGCAATGTTCAGCTAATATACAGTACCTGGTTTCTGTTTTTTTTTTTTACATAATTGAATAAAAAGCTATATAATAGAACTTTTTACATCCGTTTTGCCATTCTATTCAAAATGTTTTAAAATTTCATTTACAATATTCAATCAAAAGATACATCGTTTTTAATAGTGGGGACAAAGACAAGGCTAATTCTAATAGGAATTTTTAAAAAGAAAACATATATACACTATATCTGGCCTGAAAGACTACTGATAAGGCACATGTAGACATAGAACTGAAAAATATAAGTTTCGAACAAGAGGCATTGATTATCTGTCATACATGACCCCTAAATGGAGCAATTAAGTTACAAATATAGTAATTATCCAGTGAACAAGAAGTTTAGACTGGCAGCCTATTCATTAATTTCAATACTGGAAGTATATCAAAGGAAGATTTACTTTCAAAAATATAAGTTTTTCAAAGTGTTCCATTGTTAGTCTTGACTGACTAAAACTGATGCTTTCGTTGGACGTATTGAATAATCTCTCTGATGGAACGATGCTTGGAGGACAACCTAGGAATCGAACAGCCAATTTTGACAATACTGGCCAAGATGATTTCTTAAAATTCCAGTAAGTGAGCGGATCACAGTTATGCTCAAGCACTTCTTCCTCCAGATATAAAAGCACCATTTCCTCTGGCAACTTAGTCTTTTCTTTTGGAAGTTTTGCTTTTTTCATATCTTCCATTAGTGACCAAAGACTATTGTCCCCGTACGAGATTTTAGATGATGAACCTATACCACAACCATTGGAAACTGGTTTATTATCATCTGAGGTAGCATTTAGTATTTCTAGCTCCCTGATTAAGTCCTGTTTATACTGTTCTGCTTCTTCTTCTTCGAATAAGGAGGTCTTATAACGAGGGTCTAAAAGTGTAGCAAAAATGTATCTTGGATCGTGGAGTATGGAGGATAATCTACTCACCATAGCTTCTTTTAAGGACTTTAGCATAGTATCTATGCCCATTGTTTCCTCAAACAGTAGTTCAATTTTCCGGTTTAGAATATGAATCATTGGAATTACTTGGCTTAAAGTGGACATATGTGTACTCATCTCTCTACTTGCAACTTCAAATGGTTTGAGTGCATGACAGACAGACTGCATCACTTCCCACTGATCACAGCTTATTAATTCCCTGAAGCTACACACTATAGACATTTCATCAATCGCTCTTTTCTGTTCAATTAGCCTTTCAAGCATATGAAATGATGTATTCCATTTTGATGGGACATCTTGGATTAGCTGATGCTGTGGCAAATGATATTCTTTCTGCAGCTCGGACAATTTCTCTTTTGCTTTTGGTGAGCGATGAACACGTTCACATATCTTTCTGGCAATGCTGAGCAGGTTCTGAACCATCCTCTGGCTTTTAATAGCTTCATTCACGATGAGATTCACTGTGTGACAGAAGCATTGCACACTTGAATGTTCCCCTTCATTTAAAGTTTTTCCTATTGTCTGATTATCTGTAACAGTAATCCCAATCTGTAGCCCAATTGATGTTATCCAGGTTTCCCACCAATATTCTAGTTGCTTCTGAATGCTGATGCCATTATAGTCACAATCAATCTGTGAAACATTTAATAAAGCTGAACAATGATAATCTTCACACTGAGGCCGAACTCGTGATCCAAATGTTACCCAATGAGCTGTGAGAGTTAGATATTCCCGGGTTTGATTGCTCATCCATATTCCAGAGGTAAAGTGGACTACACCACTTTCAGCTTCTTTAAGATGCGAAACGATTATTTCTTTCACACTGTCATACATATCAGGAATCGCAGTATGGGAAAAATAAGATGGTGAAGGCAATGAATACTGAGGTTGCAAGTATTCAAGCAATCTATTAAAACCAATATTATCTACAAAAGAATATGGCTGAAGATCAAGTGCAATCATTTCAGCGACAAGACTTGTAATTTTTTTGGCAACAGGATGCGTGTCAGAAAACTTGTCAGTGGTTTCATCAAAAGATGATGATCCCAAAAGATCTGTGCTCAGAGGTACGTGATTATTTGTAGAAGAGGACAATACTGGCTCTGAGGCATCTGGTTTTAGGACATGATTATGAAACCGTTGTAAATGTCTTAAAAGGCAACTGGTACCCAAATTGGTTGGCTTTTTCCCTCGACTTATTGTACGTCCACAGTGCATACATATTACTTTAGTTGAATCTGCAGAACAAATTGAAAAATGGTTCCACAGTTTTGAGGTCTTTTTGCTACTAACAGGAAATATGACTTGAGTTTCATTAGTAACCATTGTAGGCAAGTCAGTCAGTTTTGAAGCTGAACGCTCTGCAGAAGCCAAGGTAGCATAAGGAGAATTTGCTAAACTGGCATCTATAAAGCTCTTTTGGATTCCTATAACTTCAGGATGCCTCCTGTATAAGTGTCTTGTCAAATAACTAGTGCCTAAATCACCTTTTTTCCCATGGTTTAATATACAGCTGCAATGTCTACATATAACTTTTAGATTATCCCCTGGAGACAAAGAAAAATGATTCCATACTTCAGATTTCAGCTTTCGCATTATGCGTTTATTCTGATGGAAAACAGAGCCATGTTCCACTAACAATGGGCTTTTTTCAGGAGAAGAAACTAAAGAAGCTTCCCCTATATCTTCAGATGATGAAAACAATGAGGAATCCTCCATCAGAGTATCTCCCAAAGGAAGATTGGAATTATTTTCTTCAGCTATTCTGTCTGGAGAAGAGCAAACAGATGTTGGTTCTTTAGCTAACTTTCCAGATGATACAGAACTTGGGTCTCCATCTGAAGCCAATAAAGGTGGTAATAAAGTTGGAGGAGCAGAGTACAGAGGGGGTATACTTGAACCTCCTCCATTCTCCTGTAGAACAATAGAACGATGAGCTCTCCACATGTGCCGTATTAAGCAGCTCGTTCCAAGATCTTTTCCATTCTTTCCTCTGCTGAATTCATTCATACAGTGAATGCAGACAGCTTTTGAGTTATCTAGAGGAGATAGATAAAAATGTTTCCATACAGCAGATCGTCTCCTTGAACCAGATGTAGTCTTAGGAACTTGAAGAGCTTTCTCTGCCATATTGTCCACCGTTTCTTCACATTGACTGTTGGGCAGGTGTAGTGACAATCCAACACCAGCTTCTTCTTTGTTGTTCTTTTCAGTATGTGACAAATCTGAAGGTATTTCTTCAATAGAAACTACAGGAACAGATTCCTCCATAATTTGATCTGGGGATGGAATCTTAGAACAAGTTTTCTTAATAAATTTTATAGGAGTTAGCACATGAGTTAAATCTCCAGTATCAGCAGGCTGAGGTGGCAATAGTAATGTAGGAGATGAAGAAAAGGAAGATATCGCTGGTATATTTCCATTTTCCTGAATGAGCACAGTTGGATGAGCTCTCCTCACGTGCCTCATTAGACAACTTGTGCTTAAGTCTTTCTCATTTTTACCTCTGCTAAATTCTTTCATACAGTACATACATATTGCTTTGGTACTGTCTCTAGGAGATATAAAGAAGTGGTTCCAGGCAGGTGATTTTTTTCGGGAGCTTATGTTTCTATTTGAAAGAAGACTCTGTGTTACAGCTTCCATTGCTACATCATAGAGAGTACTGCTATATTGGGAAAAAAGAGAACCATAATCATCCTCATTCTCTGCAGAGATGAATTTGTCTGAGTTGTTACGGACAAAATTCTTTTCTCTATCATCCTGTTCATCACTGCTGTCAATCTGTCTTAGATCTTCTTTTTCAGTTTTTATATCTATTGTTTCTAAAATACAATTACTATCATCTTCTGGTTCTACTTTTAAATTGTTGATTCTATCCATCATCAAATTATTGCTGATTTCTGGAGACTCTGCTATATTTGTATCCATGATTGAGCTCAGTTATTTCTGCTGTGTATTCATATCTTAATGAAGATTTGGAATTCAAATTAAATGCATTTTAAATCATGTAAAAAGTTAAAGGTAAAACAAAAGGTTGTGTTTTAGGCCCCGTTGCCTGACTCCCAGGATATTTAGATTTCCAGATTATATATCATTCTTTATAGTACTGGCACTATATCCGTTATGTTGCAGGGTGGAAAGTCAAGAAGTAGTTGAGTATACATTCAGTTCTACCATCTGCTCCTATCATCTAGAAATAACAGAAAAAAAGAAAGAAAGTTTAATGTCACACTTCCAAGTCTGATTTATCCCTTAAATAAATAAAATCTGCTTATTTCTTTAGTTTTAAGGGAAAATAAATAGAAACATATTTTGAAATAATGTTTTTTAATTAAAAAAAACCTGCACTGTAATTATTTGCATTCATTATTACTCATGGTGAGGATTCAAAGATCTAGTTTAGGTTTTTTTCATGAGCAATAAATTTTGCTGTTAAGAGTTCTATATTTATGAAAATATTTTTCCTTAATATTTGATCCTATAAATTTTACTAAGGCCTGTGCTTATGGGATGATTTGGAAATTGCATTCAAAACGGTTTTCCACTTAAAGTGCCATATCCATTTATCTACAGTATGTATCTATTTCTACATTTAACCACTAAATGAATGAAATAAAATATATGTTAGCTATATAAAATACAAATCTCTCTGAATGTTGAACATATATTCAACAAATATTAGAACAATATGTTTATCACTGGCCCAAATTATCATTAGCTGTTGGCTTTGTAGAAAGGAAAAAGGAGACTATTGCAATGCTTGTTTGACTGAGATGATGATTATGATGATGATGGTGATGATGATTTTCTCTTCCCAATCCCTCTCAGCAAAACCCAACCAAGAATATATGACATTTTCTGGTGGGCCAGACCCCAAACCTATGTAAATGTATTTTTAAACCTCAATACAGACAAGGAACTGAGTACTCAGTTTACCTGTCATGAAACAAGCAGAGATAATATATTTCAGTTCCTATCTTCATCAATTTAGCTCTTGTCATCAGTAATCCCCTCCTGCCAAATCTGGATAGCAAATTTGGATATGATAAATGTATTAACTGAACAAATGTATTTTTGTTTTGTATCATTATAGTTACCCAATGATTGATTCAATTCTTTTTTGATGTTTGCAATGCACTAGATTTACAGGCAGAAAGTGGGATATCATCATTATCACTCCATTCCTGTGCATAATTTCATGATCTATTCCTCTCTCCTACTCCACTAGCTCTAGAATGTTTCCTTGTCTACTCATGCTGCATTCCATGGCTTCTTATATTTTGCTAATAGTCTATTTATTATCTTTAGTTTCAAAATGCTGGTTTTGATGGAACACAATATGGATGGAAGATAAAAAGTGAAAAAAAGATATGCTTTCTTCTCAACAAGTAAGAGATTAAAGAACAAATAAAACTGCAAAATACAGCTAACTGAAATAAATTAGAGTGAAGGAATTTATCTCCCATTATGACTTGTAAATGTTTTACTCTATTCTATTCAACAATGCCCATCATATTATTTCACCCACCTCGTAGGTTTCATCCTTCTAATTAGGCTTCATATGAACTAGGAGACAAAGTAACTTTCACACTTTACTGAAAGAAGGGATCAGCATTTTCTTCAATCCTGTACAAAAGACAAATAATATTTGTTACTATTTTTTCATGTTTCTTTATTACTACTCTTTGTAGAAAACTTTTGATGGAGGCATCTTTCCCCAGGCAATAATGATTTAGCCGTTTCAGATGTAATGGCAACCATCTTCTTTAAGTGCTAGGGTATCAGACTCTTTTTTACTTTCTGGACGCTATGTTTATTTAATTATGAAAATATCAATTTGCAATTTAATAATCTTGATTGTAAAAATATATGCAGGCTATAATCCTCCATATTTGGACAACAAGAAACTGTGCTTTGTAAAATGCATTCTGTATAAGGAAGGAGAGAAAAAAACACAACAAAATACTGTATTCTCATCAAAGTAATATGTTGAAATTCTAAAGATGGCCTACATATTACTAATTAGCAATTTGAATATAAAAACTGAATAATTACATTTGAGTCAATGTACTATCTATTATGGTCAAACATTTAAGAAACTTCTAATAAAGGCTGACTTACAAGTATTGATTTCTTATGCTACTGGAACAATTAAAATTCTCTAAGCATTTTGTTAAGCTACTAAAGTTAAAAACAACATTGTTACAACAGTTACTTATTCAAGATTATATTCTGATTTGGGCCAAGTTTAAAAGGATAGTTTTAATCCGTTTCACTATGCATCTGTATTAGCAGAGCCTTGAAGTTTTGATCAAATTATACTGGGAATTACATCATCCATTCTATTTCTGAACCCAATATAAAATGCCAGACTTGTTCTTTTAATACTTTTATTAACCAAGATATATTATCCTTCCTGCTGTGAATCAATTGACCATTTAATTTATGGAATACCATGATGCAAAATAACCTATAATATACCAGCCAAAACATTTATTGCAGCTTATTTTTATTCTCAATTATGTACAAATCTGTACCAAGATTTGTTTCTAACTTTGCCAATATTCTTTTCTAAATAGATGTATAATGATGTTATGAGTTAATAGTCTTCATGAGAGACAATAGGAATAATAACAACAATAGTAACAATAACAACAACAGGTAATAGTAATTATTATCCCAAGTGAAAAGATATGTCATAGATAAAAATATTATTGGAAGAATACTTATATACTAAATTATTTATCTTAGTCTTCATCATACAACTGAATGAGGGAGAAGTAAAATATATTTTAACATAAAACTACTAAACACTTATTTTCAGTAACTTCAAACAAGATACCTCTACTTGCTATCTAGTTGTATTTTTCATCGGAGAAAAATGCAAATTTTATGCAATTATTTCACTTTAGATTTTGGGCCTACACACATACTCAAAAACCATAGCTTTTCATGTTTTTCACTGCTATGCTAAAATTCCTAGTAGCTATATTCAGATAAGCCATAGTTCATCAAAAAAGGATGAACTTAGTCTCTGTACTCTAGAATCTAAGGACATAAATTTAGAGGATTTCAGATTTCTATTTTTTTAAATTAATGATGACTTCTTACATTTCCCCAATCTGACAAACTGTTTCCAGTCTTAAGTATTTGAATGAATGAAACCCAACTTTTAATGTTTTATCTATGTCAGGTTGTCAAACTGGTGGCCACAGGCCAGATGCGTTATGTGCAGGCCACGCCCACCCTGGCTCTGCAAAGGCAAAAAAATCGTTATACGTCACGTGACAAGGTAGCATTTCACACCCATGATCTATGCATATAACTTGCTAGATTTATATCCTATGACAAGAGTTTAAGTGATACAAATGTTTTAAAATGGTAAAAGTACTGAGTTTTGATAGGTTTACCTAGGATATTTAAATCAAAGGTTCAGGTCTTTTGGTCAATTTTGCACTATAGAGAGGAAAAACATGAGCTCAGAGCTGAGTTACAGCTTATTTTTATCAGAATTATTGTAAATTGTGACTTAGAGCTAATATTACATATGACTTTTAACACCACCTTATAGTAATTTTAAGATAATTAAGAAGTAAATGCATGCATTAGCTTAATATAAATTTCAATATACCAAATATTTTAGAGTATATAATATTATTATCCAGTTTTGTAAAAATATACAAAGGATAGAAGTTCATTTATAAATTAAATCCATTATTGTAGTTTTATTGACCATTGATGCAAAATAGATATGTAACTGGGAAATTATTTTCTTAGTTGAATTAGTTGTTTGTGAAGTTGGTTTAAAAAATACCAGTACTGTATGTATAAAAACAAAGTTACAGATTTATTTTCTGAATATTTACCTTTTCAATAACTTTCCCACCTTTTTAAAATAAGACCATTTAGGTTAAGTTTCTCTATATAGGTAGTCCTCAACTTACAACCACAATTGAGCCTAACACTTATGTTTCTAAGTGAGATATTTGTTAAGTGAGTTTTGCCCCATTTTACAACCTTTCTTGCCACGTTTAAGTGAATCACTGCAGTTGTTAAGTTAGTACCATGGTTGTTAAATGAATCCGGCTTCCCCATTGACTTTGCTTGTCAGAAGTTTGCAAAAGGTGCATGATCCTGGGATACTGCAACTATCAGAAATATGAATCAGTTGCCAAATGTCTGAATTCTGATCACATGACCATGGGGATGCTGCAACGGTCATAATTGTAAAAAAATGGTCATAAGTCACTTTTTTCAGTGTCATTGTAACTACAGTGACCTGCAACAGTTCATTTAACTGTTGTAAGTTGAGGACTACCTGTGTTTATTGCAGAGCTACCACCTAACACCTGTCTAGATAATGCAAGGATACTTCTTCTAATTGAAGATCTAGAAATAACTGGAAGGTGCAAATGGTGAAACAAGAAAAAAAAATAGAATGACAATAATGGAATATAACAAAGTGCAAAAATGAATACTTTCTTAAAAAAAAATAGCTGAAGAGTGTAGTCTTATTTAAACATACATGTAACTTTTCCTGGACTGAAGTAGTTCACATTCTACAATATAGACACAATCATCTTGAGACTGTAATTGCATGTTACTAATTGCTTGTGTAAAGAGTCCCTCAGATTCTCACAGATGGATCATTTTTGGGGGTCATAAATTGAATGTGTTAATCATTAACTGCTATCAATTTCACTAATATCAGCTAACTAAAATAGCTTGAATGAATGTTGCCGTTTAGTCTGGATGGTGAAAGCTTTGATATTTTTAACATTTTTTAAAGCTTGTCTTCTTTCCAGAAAGGATTCTAACTTATGCCAGTAATAAAAAAATCGTATGAAGAAAATACTGAAATTTAATTCTTTATTATATTTGTTAATTTCTAAAATAAATTCTAATTCAATTAAAATTATGGACAGCAGGCTACAATCCTAGGTTAAATTGTCTATGAAAAAGCTCTATTGAGCAAAACCAGGGCTTTTTTCTGCCGGAACTTGGCGGAACGGTGTTCCAAAACCTTTTCTCCGAGCTCGCCCCGAACGTGTCTTGCGCAGGCGCCTTTTGGGCCCTTCCGAACGTCTCCGGAGCGTCCGCCGTCATCTCTGCCGCCGCCGCCACCCCGGCCTGAGGAGGAGGCGGGAGAAGAAGAGGAGAGGAGGTCTGGTGGTTGGCCATGAGTTTGCCGCAAAAGGCAGC
>JAOYMU010000283.1:53498692-53508837 GCA_025802295.1 Psammodynastes pulverulentus
ATGCTGGCTGGGGAACTCTGGGAGTTGAAGTCCACAAGTCTTAAAGCTGACAAGTTTGCCCACCCCTGATCTAGGATGATGGAAGGAAGGGATAGCAATATTGGATCACGTTGAATCATTTTCTAGAAATAATTGTTCGTGTGTTCTTGCACTGCCCCTTTTAGCCCTTCTAGCAAGTCCAAGATTATATCTTAAGTGCTTAGGCTGGCCATAGCAGAAGTAGTATTTTTTTCTATTAACAGGTACAAAGTCAGTTGATACCTTTGTGAAAGTAGGCTAATTTTGCTCATTCCATAAAGAACCAAGACTACTTTTTTAAAATATTTTTTTCTTTTCCCTTTGTACTATATCTAATTACCATACTTTTAAAGCCTGAGTATTAATAATCATAATAGGGAACATTTATGAAGGAATAACTCCATCAGAGAAAGCCTGAGCCCTGTGTTCTTTTGCATTTCTGAAGCAATTAAAATATTTATAAAACATCATTCAACGTTAGTTACCGTATTTATCGGGGTATACCGCGCACCGGCGTATAACGCACAGCTTCGTTTCAGCGTGATGTTTAGGAAACAAAATGGCGGCCGCGGATGAACGGACCGGTATGTATAGTGCTTGTTTATATATCGTCGTATAACGCGCATATGCGATTTCCGCATGCTTTTCAAGGAGAAAAAGTGCGTGTTATACGCCGATAAATATGGTATTTTAAGATTTAGAGCTATAGAAAAACATAAGTCTTTGCCCTGACTTTAGGAATTTGGAAAGTGTATAATTTATCTAGGCTTTCCAATCACTCTGCCCCATGTCTTCTAATACAGCAAATATACTGCTATGATACTCATTCTGCCCAAATACAAGTCCAAGAAGTACTTCTACAGAGTTGCTCAGATAGGATAGCAGGCTCAGTTCACATGTGTTTGGGTGAGCTATATTTTGCTTTGCCATGTCTACGTAGTTTCCAATTACTGTGAACCTAACTAGTTGGAAAGAAACAGATGAAATGTTAATTTTATTGTGGAGAGAATGAGATAAATATGTAATCTCCCAAAAGTTAACTTGAACATTGTTGTTAACACTGATTAAATGTAAATAAAAAATAGGCAAATTATTATGGCAGCATTATTTTCTAATAATCAGCATCCTGTTAAAAATAGCACAAAATGCTTTTTTTCAGAAATCTATTCTATCTGTGTTGATATCTGAACAGTTTTTAGTTTCATTCAAATTCTGAATCTAAATCTAAGAGTCTGAAGAGTACTTCATATAAAACAAATGCTGTAACCTCACCTTCCCCTTCAACAAAGTTTTGGAAATGAATATTTAAAAAAAATATTCAGAAAAGGTTAATTATAAGATAAGATAACATTTATACACATATATGTTATATATACATTACACACGTGTATACATTAATCACAGTCCATCTTGAATACATAGTGGAAAAAAGAATCTTGAGAGTTAACAAAATACTATATGGTACAAAGCTATTATGAGCCTTGGTGTTGCAATGGTTAGAATGCAGTATTGCAGGCTACCATTGCTCACATTGCCAGGAGTTTGATTCCCTCAATCCTGACCGTCTCAAGGTTAACTCCATCCTTCTGAGGTCAGTGAAATGAGGACCCAGATTGTTGGGGGCAATATACTGACTCTGTAAAATGTTGAGAGAGCTGTGAAGCGGTATATAAGTCTAAGTGCTATTGCTATTACAGAATCTAGTTGTTCTGCTTCAGAAAATGAAGCCTCCTCCAAAAAGGTAACAAAAGAAAACTGGTCATGGAGAGGATGCTAACATACCTGATAATACTGCAGACTCTGGTTAAGCATTGCTTATATGCTATGTCCTGGATAGAAGGAAGTGAATAATAATAATAATAATCTTCCAAATAATTTTTTCTACCATCCTTACCACTCTCTGCATGGCCTTCCAGTCCAAAGCAGTAATACTTCCAAACCAAACAGTAATACAATATAACAGTATGCTTTCAATTGTCCCTCTTTAGAAAGTGGTAAGGACAGAGTAAGGAAGATATGCTCTTCTCATATGACACAGAAAATGCAGGTGCTGCTGTGTCTACCTCATTAGTGTCTCATTGTTGAGCAACCATACTAACCTACTCATTTAGCTGCACTATAAATTGCAGTTCATTTTCCTATTTTTCTTTAAGTTTTCTGTTTTCCCCTTTTCACTCTTATTTTTACCCATAACCCAGCTTTTTTCATGATTTGCAAAGTCGTCGAGAATGCTCTTTTTAAAAAAAATTGATTCTAATTTAGTGTAGTTAGAACAAGTGCAGATTACATGATTGGGCTGTTTGGTCCAAAAGGAATGAGGATTATGACTTATGTGTCTGTTTATAAAAGGTCATCTCTTTTGAATTTGTGTTTGAATCATTAGTCTTTTATGCATATGCATAGGAAAGGAATGAGTAGAAGAATAAACTAGCTGAATAATTTAATGATTTTTGATGAAATGTTAAAAGAATTAATGAAAAATGCAAGGATGATGAAAAGTTTTGAATGTAGAAAGACCATTTTGTATGTATTTGTGTGTCAAAACTGGCAGGGACAAAAGAAAAGGAAATAAGTAAAGAAAAAAAATGAAAATATCAATTATTGCAGGAAGCAAAACTGTATCATGTATAAAATGTATTAGAAATCTGTGTAATCTGCAAACAGGATAAATGGAAAATGGATATAAGGAAAGTTATAGAAACTGCCTGATGCAGAGTGAAAAGAAATATGGTACCATAGAAGTATATGGAATTATGCTAGTAAGAATATGAAAAAGTATAACTGATATATGAAGAAGCTATGGATGAGAAAAAGCAGCATGCAAAGTAATGTTTATGTAATAAGAGTCAAGAAATTACAAAGCATTTAATCAAGGAAGAGAAAGAATTATTAAGAATAAAAGAGGCAAAAGAAATGTAGGGAAGTAAACATAAAAGATAAATCATAAGTGTTGTGAAAATGTTTAAAAGTTTTAAGATTGCAAGTATGGATGTACAACTGGAAAAATACTAAATGCTACCGTAGTATAGTTTGGATATCTATGCAATATATTTAACAGGCATGTGATGATTTCATTTCTTCCTGACACTTGAAAGAATACTGTTACTGTTCACTTATACAAATGGAAATATAATGAATAATTTCAGAAGTATAGGGGTCTTAGTAAGAATTCCTGGAATAGTGCTGGGCAGAATTCTGAACAGAAAGGTAGGAGATGGAGATGACAATGAACAAGCATACAAAGTACAGCATTATTTATGCCAGGCAGGGTACATGCAACCAGATTTTAGCATTCAGGAAATCATTGAGAAATATGTGAATATGACAGATGATTGTGTGTTCTTTAATTCAGGGAAAGCATATAAGGTAAATAGACTTGAATTTTGAGATGTTTGCCCATATATGGAAATGCAAGTTGGTGGCTAAATGAAATAAGAGCAGTATATAGTGGATGTACAGTTCGCATATAGATCAGGGGTGTCAAGCTTGATTTCATTGAGTTTGACCTTGGGGGGCGGGGTGAGTGTGGCCAGTTCGATGTCACTCGTGTCGGGGGGCGCAGGTGGTGGCCTGAGTGCTCTGACAGCAAAAACGGGCTCCCTTTTTCAGCTGTGACGGCGTCCTACAATCCTCTGCCTGCGAAAACAGCTTGGGAGGGCCGCACATGACTCTCCCAAGCTCTGTTTTCATTGGCAGAGGTATTGCGGGCCCGTCCTTGGCTGTTTCCAGGGCAGCCCTCCGGGCCATATCTAAACACCCCACGGGCCAGATCCAGCCCACGGCCTTGAGTTTGATACCCCTGATGTAGATACTGTAAATAAGATGATTAGTAAATAATTTAACATTGAACCAAGAAACTGTAATGTCCCCTGGTTGTTTGTTTATAAATGCATAAAGTATTTTTGGTGATTAATTAGAGATATTCTGGTTTAGGAAGTGAATGTATGTGTACTTTTGTATGCAGATAAGGAGTGGTATTGACTAAAACCTGAATGATCTTTAGCAAAGGTTAGATTGTGTAAAGCATTGATCTGAAAAAGCAGTTGAAAAGCAAAGTAGCTGCATTTGATATGGAAAATGCAATTAAAATTATACATACATAGAAAACTAGAGCAATTAGAGGAATTTATGTATCTTGGTAAAACTTAGCAAAGCGAGAAAACAGATGAAAAAATCCTAAGACTTGAAAATGTTAATTAAAATTATTGGTTTGTTATGAGGAATAATATCAAAAGAATATGAAATTAATATAAGAGTGTGCTTCTGTCCATTGTATTATTAGAAAAGGAGAATTGGGTATGGCTTAAAAGAGAAGCTAAAGAGTAAGTTGAATATAGAAATAGATTACTTCAGTGTGTGTGTGTGTGTGTGTGTGTGTGTGGTAAATCAAAATGAGAAAAAGTTAACAATGAAAGTATTTAATTAACATAAATTGAAAACAAAAGTGAGTGACCAGTACAAAAGAAATGTATTGAGGTGATTTGATTATATAAAGAGTGAATAAAGATCATATTTTAGCTAATTACAGATGTTCACATAAGAGATGGCAATTGGAACCAGCAACTCAGTCATTAACAAAGTGGTCATTAAGTAAAAAACACATGACCACAACTGTTGTTTTATTTCAATTTTCCTTTGCTATACAGCATCAGAAGGATAGAAATCTAAATCTAAATATAGCCAGGAAGGCTTTCAGTACTCACCTCGTAAGGAAGTTTTACTCAACAAGTAAAAAAGGAAAAAAATCTTACTGCATCTTTTCCCCACTCCCCACCCTTTGGAATGCTTACCACAGTGCTGTGATAATTAGCAAAAAATAGAATTAATGTTTGGGTTTACATTCATTGGAGAGGATGGAATTAGAAGACAGCAAGTACACAATGAGAAATACACATTGAAACTAAGCAACTAGGAGACACTAGGTCCCTAGGAACCTAACAAAAGCCTTTAGTGGGAAACTGATTGTTAATTTTAGGCAGTTGCTGCCAACCAATTAAGTTAGTATTTTTTAGGGATGTGCTGTATCATCAGGTGATGATGGCTTGTTTAGGTGATCTGTCTATTCTTGGGGGGGGGGGAATGGGTCAGGTACAGGACAATGTGTACTAACTGACAGTAATGGTAACTGTGATAAATGCTGTGAAAACCTAAATGTAGGCAATGATTGCAAAGCTACTTTTTCATCACATCATAATAACTATAATGCTTGGTTCATGTCTAAAGCAGTTGTTATACAGAAACTACTTGTAATTAAGAATGTGAATTATCTGAGAGATAGGGGAAGTAGAAGTCATGGTTGGCTGGAATTAATAAGATCCTCAAGAGGGTCAGAAGTAAGAAGTTTAAAAAAACAAAACAAAAACAATGTATGCATTGGTATATAGACGTAGTAGATTCAGGGATGGTTTGCAAAGTTATTAAAATATGAGGAAGTATAATTATGTTTGGTATTTCTTTGGCTTATTGTTTCTTATTTTCTTTCTATATTTTGCATAATATTGCTTACCCCAACAATAGTGTTACCCACTACTGCAACTATAAGGATTCACTTTTGTATATGAGTGGTACAACATAAAGGATTGCTACTTGGAGAATTAAGTTTACTTTAATATATATAATTCTAATGAAGTAAATTTTGGTTAAGCTTAATAAATATTTTTAATAACTTATTCTCAAAGAAAGAAGGAAACGATCATTCTTATTTGATCAATATATACTATATATTAATGATGCCTGTATACATATGCTAAATCATTTTTTTTAAAGTGTAGAAAAACATTATTTGCTGGGAAACTAGGGGAAATCTGAATATTCAACACATAATTACTATCATATGGTTATTTTTTGTTAAATTATGTTTCAAAATTGATAGCTTTAAAAATCAAACTTATTTTGTTTTAGATTCTCTCCTTTTTAATCAATACCAAGGTTAAGTATGGTGACGTTTACTGAATCTTTTAAGAGAGCATTATAATTACATGTCAGACGTATTCCTACATGTCAGTTTGCCTCCTACCAGGTGTAATAATCTTTATTAGTAAATGTCGCGGTTGGATTTGTTAAATGATCCAGTACATTACAAAGCATGTAATGAAAGTCTAAACTGACCAAGTAAATGTAAAATAAATAATTTCTGCAATTAATTTGTTATCTATTTTCCTGTGCTATTATAAAATTATGCACATATACAAATTCCTTCTGCTTCATTGTGAAAGTTTCATTACAATGGTAGAATTTATCACTTAAGTGTAGTTTTAATAGGTTTGAGCTTTAGTCATGATTTATTATAGCAGCAAAGTTAGTATTTTGATGATAAAATAGATTATAATTGTCCTCCGTTGTGCAGATCAAAGTGGAACAGGTTGCCATGGAGCTTCAACTGACTCCATTTACTGTATTATTGCGTTCAGTACTGGACCAGCTACAGGAAAAGGATTCTGCTCGTATATTTGCTCAACCAGTGAATCTTAAAGAGGTAAAATTAACCATTTCTGATATACCAAAAATTTCATAGATGCAGTAGAATGCAACAGATATAACATCTGTCATTGTTTTGACTAAAAAAAGTTCAATATAATTTAACTACATTAAATTTAGAAAGAAAAGCTGAATTGCTTCAATAGCTACTTAAATTCTGAAGGCATATAAATCTGAGATTAATATTTTGAATACATAGTTCTGCATTATTTGACTTAAATGTTTTTAAAAATATATTTTTAAAGATTTACAATAGTAATATCTAATTCAAACCTAGAAAAATAAACAGAAAAAATAGAAGTTGAAGAAAAGAAAAAAGAAAAGTAAAAAAAAATAAAAGAAAGAAAAAGTAAGAATATGGTAAAGAAAAAGAAAAAAATGTATAAAGAAATGACTTCCCCTTTCATCACAGTATAATTATTTTTATAATCTTACCTTTTAAAATACAACAAATCCATTATAGGAAAATTACCGAAGTCACTCTATTGGCTTTTAGCTATATAACCTTTTTTATTATTAAGACAACCATTCACTTCTTTTGCATGTTCAATGGGACATCTTTTTCCATGTCATTCCTGTAACATCATTTTTAAATTCATTTTTCAAATCAATCTCAATCCTGTCAGGTAATACTTGATTCTTTTCTGTAGCATTTTTAAACACAGTCTTATCTATAGAGGCAGATGCATTTAAAATTGAATTCTGGGTCCATTGTTCAAAAAAATCCTTCAGTATGTTTTAAAAGATTTTGCTTCATTCACTGTTAGTTAAGTCAAGTTTGAGTGTTGTTCTTTAATTGTAAACTTTAGTTACATCTGTTTTCATCTACAAATAGTCCTGAATTAAGAACTACAATTGGAACAAGAATTTCAGGGAATATGAGTGTAAGTCATGATTGTAAATCAAGCCGGACCTGATTTTATGATAATTTTTATGATGGTCGTTAAGTGAATCATATGACTGTTTAAGCAAAGCTGCAGTTGAAGCCAACTCCATGATCATAAGTGCAAGCCCATTCTTGTGAAATTCTGCTGAAAACAGGCAAAAAAGCCATCAATTAGAATCACATGATCTTAGGACACTGCGATCAATCATAAATGTGAGATGGTTGTCAAGCCTCAAATTGCATCATGTGAACATAGAGGTATTGTAATGGTTATAAGTGTGAGGGTTGGTTGTAAGTGCATTGACCAGATTTTTTTCAGTATCGTCATTACTTTGAACAGTCACTAAAACAAGCAGTTGTAATCCAGGATTTTTAAAATTTTACCGTTTTTTAAGAATTCAAAACAATTTTCACACAGGAAAGATTCCTTATAATTAATTCCAAAATCTTATTTTGAATTTATATGGATTGTTAATCTATTTATAACTTTCTAACATCAATGATTCACAGGCAGTCCTCATGACCAGCATTGAGATTTGAAGCTCCATCGCTAAGTGATAACAATTGTTAAGTGAATGGTGCCCAATTTTGCAATCTTTTTTGCCATAATTCATAAGGAAATCATCATTGTTAAGCAAGTCATGTAATTGTTAAATGAATCTGGCTTTCCCATTTGATTTTGCTTATTGTAAGCTCTCTTGAAAGGTTGCAAATGGTGATCACATGACCTTGGGATGTTGTCAATACATGTTGGTTTCCAAGCAGTCAAGTTGATCATTTGACCATGGGGAAAGCTGCAACAGTCATAAGTATGAGAACCAGTCATAAGTCAGGTTTTTTTCAGTCCCATTACATCTTTGAACAGTCACTACCTGAACAATCATAAATTGAGGATTACCTGTAATCACTCTTTTGCTGCTTATTCCAGAAAAAAAATTAAGTCCTTAAATTTATATTTGAAACTTCTTTCACTAAGATAACTCAGTGTTATAAGATCCAAAGGTTTCTAGTAGCTTAAAACTAGTTAACAAAAAGTTTCCAAAAATGATTTCAAAACATATGCAAACCCAGTATTCTTTTGAGGCACCAGAGCCATGGTTTGAGCACGATGACTATTTATTCATCTCCCAGAGTTCTAAACCCACCAGAGACTGCTATCTTATGGTTCTCTTGTGAGGAACAACTATTTCAGACACCTGTGAGTGATTTCAATTCCTCTCCTTCTCTGGAAAGGAATTACAAAGAAGCAGTCTACTCGCTGACTTTTCATTCCACTATGGTCATCTGCTTCGCTTCAAACCAAGTTGCTTTGTTCACCATTTCTTCCTTGGAAATCAGGCTTAAATGTTAAAATTAACTTAATTAGGTTAAACTCACTTTGAGACAAAACCGATGTATTTAAATATAGGATGTTTAGAATAAGATGCAAGGGTCTAGTTTTAAGTATCAAAAAAAATGTAAATTAAAATCAGGCCATTTTGGTTTTTCTTAATATTTTCTAATAATCCATTGCAGCTTTTCAAAACAATGTTTTGAATTTCAGTATATTATTCAAAGTGCATATAAGAATGTGCAGCATATTCTGTGCATAGAACTGGTGGTTTTGCACAGCCTGTATTCAGACTGAAACAAAAATGTTCGGAGATGGACTGTTGTCCAGAATGTGGACAGTAGAAAAAAGAGAAGGTCAGTGGAATGATGTAGCATGCAAAGTCTAAGGTAGGAAAAGGAAAGCATTGGGATGATTTTGGGAAAGGTGGGCAGACTACTTGGACTTGATTGGCACTAGAAGTGCTATTCAGGTGGTAACACTCAACAAAAAGAAGTAAAGAAAAGGAAATCATGGGATTATTGGGGAGTGTTGATGATCAGTTAAATATTCGCTCCTGGAATTTAGATGACAGAGAAGGAATGGCAACATGTAGCTAAGGAGGAGGAAAGATTGGAGTAAGATGCTCAGACAGACATGCAGTAAGTGCAAAATGTATCAGCTTTGTTCTGTTTATCCTGTAAGACCCCTCCATATTTCTCTTGGTAAAAACCAGAATAATTGACATCTTGCAGGGTTTGGTTCATCTGGATTGAAACCACACTCCCCACCCCATCCACGTACTAAAATGGTGTAACTTCTCAGCTACAGTGTGTTCAGTGCATGAAACAAAATGCATGTTTTGGTTTCATGCATTCCCGTAATTAACTATCCATACATCCTATCTACATGTCCTCCATTTAAAATCTGTATTTCAGGTTCCTGATTATTTGGATCACATCAAACATCCCATGGATTTTTCTACTATGAGAAAACGGTTAGATGGCCAAGGTTATAATAATCTCGATGAGTTTGAAGAAGATTTCGACCTTATTATTGAGAACTGTATGAAGTACAATGCAAAAGATACAATATTCTACAGGGCTGCTTTGCGGTTAAGAGATCAAGGAGGTGTTGTTTTGAGACAAGCTAGAAGAGATGCTGAAGCAATTGGATATAATAATGAAACTGGAATGCACTTACCTGAACGGCCTAAACTTGAATCTCCTCCACCTTTTACCTGGGAAGATGGTAAGGAGATAAATGTCAACTATTGCAGCAATATTTTTATGTTTTTGTATAAACCAACATATTTTTGCATGTATATTCTACACAGTAAATGAACACTTTTAGCATGTTCTACATTCTTAGGCAAGAATTGTACATACAGGCAGTCCCCGGGTTACGTACAAGATAGGGACTGTAGGTTTGTTCATAAGTCGAATTTGTTCATAA
>JAOYMU010000283.1:53686401-53696798 GCA_025802295.1 Psammodynastes pulverulentus
TTCCCAACTTCTCCAAAAAAATTTCCATATCACCAGCAGCTGGTCTTTGGCCTCTTGCCATCTTGCAATGATGAAGAGTGAAAGGTTCTCACGTAGGCACAATCATCCAGAGAAGAAAAAAGAGGTTCTTTAAAAATCTCTGCTATCTCCTCAGGATCCACCAAGGGGCACTCACAGGAGCAACAAATCCGGCGCGCAGAGTAGGTCAAACAGGAAACCACAGGTAGGTGATGTCATCAATTTCTTGTAATGGAGCAGGAAGTCAGGCCTCGGCCATGACTCTCCAGTGGGGGGGAAGCCACCAGCCTTTCTTCCTGAATTCCACCTCAGCCATTCTGCTCAGAGACTTAAAGGGTAAAACGTCTCTTTTTTTCTTTCCTTCTCTCTCCTCAACTATGGCGTCCTCCCGAGTTGCGAGGGGGGGAAACCCCCCCTCCCACTCCAAGGACGCCGCTCCGCTCTCACCTGTCTTTCTTTTCAGTCTTCTCCTTCCTCTCTGGATCCCATCCTTGTCTCCTGTCACGTTCTTGGGCCGCTGTTGATTAAGAAAAAGCCCTGAGTTCTCCGGGCGCAGTGGTGGATGCCGCCTCACCTCCCAGAGCCTTGGGCGCACCAGCATTGGCCGCCCGGTCCCTGGAATTCGGACCGGGGACCCCTGGCGAGCCGCCGTAAACCAGCGGGTACCCCAAAGCCAGGGCACCCGGCCCCAAAGGGCCTCCGGGACGGTGGGTTTCGGACGCTGGGGGCAGGAGCTCGCCTCTCCAGCGTCCGTCGCCGCTGGGACCGGAAGTCGAATCGGTATTTTTTTTTTGTAAATCATCATCTTCATCGTAATTGAGATTTGCATCCATTATTGGTGCAAAAGAAAGCAAAGATAGTACCAATAACAATGGATGCCTTGAATGCAATCCCAAAACGTCTGGACACCCACTACTTAAACATCATCGGCATTGAGAAAATAAGCACCAGTCAATTGCAAAAGGCTGCTTTACTTGGAACAACTTATATCCTGTGATATCTTTAATACCATCAAACAACATCTGCCTAACACATTTCCTTCAGAAGGACTTCTGGGTGGATAAAATCCAATGTAAACATCTGGCTGACTGCACGCCGAACCATAACAACAACATATAATGAACAGCAAATATCGCCTTTGTAGTAAAAAAAAAGAATGAAACCATTTATTTGATCAGTGGTTGCAGCAAAATTTCACAAACGATGAGCAGCCTCCTAAGGGAGTTGCCAGAATTACTCATCAGAAACTATGCCAGAGGTTTGGATCTGAAATGTAGTAAAAACTACTGGGACCATCACGTTGAGAAGGTTTGGGAAACTAAGTATGTTAAGATCTTATGGGACTTAAAGATGCAAACAGACAGGCCTTTTGTTCATAACATGACAGATATCACAGTTATTGAAAAGAAGAAAGTCCGATTCATTGATTTTGCTATTCTGGGAGATGCTAGGATCGAGGAAAAACAATTGGGAAAAATTATGAAATACCGGAGCTTGCAGATTGAAGTTGAGCCCTTATGAAAAAAGAAATCCATTGTTATAGTGATCGCGACTGGAGCTTTCGGAGAGTTACTTAAAGGTGGAATGGGACAAGTGGCTGGGCCAATTCGCCATGGCCAACTTACCAAAGGACAACTCAACATGACCAAATCGCTACAGGATAATTTGCCACAGGACAATTCAAATTAATTATTTAAAATAATTAAAGAATATTTTAATTTTTGTCATTCACATTTCGTTTTGTCCCTCTTTTTGCATCCTTTTTTAATGATTCTATCCCACCATTTCTTTGATATTAATGTAACTGGGGTCCTGTAGCAAGTTGCCCCAAGTTGCGAATTGGCTGTGGCAAAGTTGGCCACAGCAAGTTGACCATGGCGAGTTGGCTGCACCAAGTTGACCATGGTAAGTTGTCCTAGACTTATTTAAAGACTTCCTGGAAATATTGAATTTATCAGACTTCAGCACCCTAATTTACAAAAGACCACTCTGCTTGAAACTGCCTATATTCTTTGATGCTACCTTAATAATTCTTAGGTTATTAAGTTTCCACCAGTCTCAGACTGTGAACCCAACTGTAGATTACCTACACTTAATAATAATCTGATACTTTGCTTGCACCAAACTTTAGCACAATCCAAAACTGTGTAGTTCATGTGTTGCACAATCCTGGCGAACATTTGCCGCTCTGAAGATTTAGCGTTGGAAACAAATATTCGCAAAACTATAGAAACAAAGATGCTTCTCATGAAAAAAAAAATGAAGAGAACAAAAGTCATAAAGACAGTGTCAAATTGTAAAACCAACACCCATCATTTACAATTTGTCATAAAGAGAGAGAGAGGGATAGCTCTGATGGGGCCTCTAGATCAAAGAACTTAGAAATACATTCCAGACATAACTTCAAGATAAAGACGAGAGAGCAACTAGGCAGTTGCGCGCGGCAATGCTCTATAGGAGAATGTGACTGATGACATCCAGACATGAATGTATTTCATTGGAGAATATACATGGGGGGGGGAAACAGGGTCATAGGGGATTGTAAATTAGGTGTGTCAGATTCGGCTGCAAACAGGACCTGCCGACATGTTGTTTCCAATTAAACATTTTGGAGTTTTTGAAGTCCAGCTCATTAATCATGATTTAGTTGGGGCGGCCATTGGAAGCCTGACATCCTGAATTTTTCTTTCTTCACTTTAGGCATGAATGTAATATTAAGGAAAGGCATTAATTCCATATTAGTTATCTTTATCTTATTATTTATTTTAACACTTTGTTTTATGTAGTTTCCTGAGTGGAAAGGTAGTACTTAAAATGAAGAAATACATTAATTTTCAGGGATATTAGACAGCCTATTCAATCAACCTGCATGATTGACTGTATGCTTCCCCAGGTGAAAGAGTTAGTGCACTATTTTCATAAAGAACAGCAGTATAAACTACAATATCACACTTTCCAAAGTCTAATTTCAATGTCTTTTAAATGTTCACCAAAGTTTCCCATTGTATTGATTTGCATTTAGGAATTTGAAAACCAAGGCCAAAATAATGAGCCACTATTTAAATAGCCTTTGATTCCCCTCAGAAGCTCCTGTCAATGAGAACAATTAATCAGTGGAACAGCTTGCCTCCAGGACTTGTGGGTTCTCCATCGTTGGAGATTTCAAGAAGAGATTGGACAATCATTAATCTGGGATAGTATAAAATCTCTTGATCAAGCAGGGGGTTGGACTAGAAGAGCTCCAAGGCCCCTTCCAACTCTTATTCTCTGTTTCAGTGTTTCTAGCAACAGTTCTCTCAAGCATGAAATATTAAGAAAAGTACTTCCTCTAAACATGGAGATTTCATTCTTAAGTATTACAAGAGATGCAATAATTTTATTAGAAATGAGATTAAATAGATAAAACAGATACAACTCCAATGTAACAATATATTAAAAATAAAATAAAAAATGCAACTTATCTTGCCTCCCCCCCAAAAAAAAATAGGAAAAGGAAACTTTTCTTTCCATCCCCAGCATTATTCAACACAAACTATTTATCACTTTCTCTTAAAATGCAATATATATCTTGGTTCCATACTTTGCTCCATTTTCTGAAAACACATCTGTAAATCCTCAGCTAGCCTTATCAATTAGCAAAGGTCCAATAAAAATTAGCAGAAATACCTAACATGGTTATATATTTCAATTTCCAAAGTCTAATCCCCTTAATGCCCCATAATAATAAGCAAAATCTGATCTCAATTAGCAATTAAACATTACAAAGATTAAAACTCATTAAACATTACCAGAGATAGTAATCCCTCAATTATATATCAAATGTACTAATATAGATATTCCAAATCAACCCATTACCCCCAACAGTACAATTTCAAAACCAAAAAAATCATTAAACATCTCCAAAAATAACAACCATTATTATAAAACTCCCTTGTTTATATATATATAAAGTAATGTCATAGGTATTACAGACTAGACCATTATACTCAAAATGTCTATTAACAACACCAAAAATACCAACCCATTATTTAACCTCAACCAAACAAACCAATTTTGCTTTTTTTATTCTCCCTTCCAGCAGTCTTCAAGTTCCATATATCCAATGGTAACATCTGTTTTCTTCTCTTATATATGTCTCTTCTCTCAAAGTCTTGTCATCTTAACAAAGTCCATTTGTACTTGCAGTGTAGCTTCTCCAGCAAATCTCTCATATTTCAATTTTAATAAATAATCCACATGATTCTTTTGGTATCTTACAGACTATAATGTTTCAATTTTTTATGGATTATAATTTTAGAGTCTTCTATAATTGCCTTTTTCATTTTGCTCTAAGGAGCTTGAATATCTTCCGACACCCAATATAGAGTTAACTAATTCACAGTGTTCTTGAGTCCATGGGTTGTAAATTTTCTTTAATGAATCCATCTGGTATATTATAATGTGAGTCTTGAAAGTCTTCTTATCAGCAATTTACAAACACAGACACTCTTTCCTACCGGAGTAGATATTTTAGTTGACTTCCACATATTTCTTTAACTCAATTCCATCCAAATCTTAATATTTAGAAACTAAAACAGCACTACATTTTTCTTTTTCTGTATATTACAAAAAAATTAAAATGTTACAGAGCTGGAAACATATATTTTTCTTTTAAAATTGATTAAAGAGGGACTCATCCAATGATTACCAATCTGGTAAATTCTGAAGTCTTTTCAATCTTGAAGAGGTAATAAAAAAGAAAATTAAACACCAAGATGACTAAAAAGTGAGGCTTGGTCAAACATTGAGTTCTTTAAAAAAAGGATATGTTAATGGCTTAGAGCATGATGGAACCCATAATTCTCAGCTGATCACCCTTCCTCCAGAGAAAATTATTAGATGTCTGGATCTCACATCCGGCTTCCTTTTGGCTACAATGTCCTCCACAAAACACAGAACATCTTTTTGTCTGCCTCACTGGAATTGTCTCCATAAGTGATGGCTTCCTCCCTTTTACTCATTAAGCAAGTTATGCATACAGTCCTTAGAAAGTCATCAGCATGGTTATGAGACAATACTATGAATTTGTATACTACACCACAAAACTAATGAAACTGACTTGACAGATATGCCTAAGCCTATATATAGTACATGTTTTGCATCTCTGTCTCTGTCTCTGTCTCTGTCTCTGTCTCTATCTATCTATCTATCTATCTATCTATCTATCTATCTATCATCTATCTATCATCTATCTAATCATCTATCATGTATTTAATTTTACGAAAAAGGAAAGGACTTTAAGAGAGAGATAGGATAGTGCTAACCTTGATACATTGCTCTGCTACACCTGACATTGTTTTTAGTTGTTTTTGTATTCTTTTGGATTTTTCACTTTGTCAGTGAAATGGGCAACCACATAAATTTAGCAATAAATCAATAAAACCATTGGAAACCTGGCTCTGAGTTCTTCCAGTAGACCAGTGGCTACTGCAGGTAACACCCTGATAACTTTAGTAAACGTGAAAAACATGTAGAATAAATATTCTACGATTATAACTCATTTAAGACCTTGTTTTCTAAAAGACATGCATATTATTACACTGTCTAATCAGATCTGGCTTTCCCATCTAGCAGCTGTCTTGTGTGTCAGTCCTTCTTCTTGTTCTTTCTTTAGCTTGTCCATTTTCTGCTTGTCACTCAATTCTGAGTGGCAGATTTCGTCTTGCTTTTATGCTATCCTTCTTTAACTCATTTCTGAAACAAGAATTATGACCATTGCTATTCTATTTCTGTTAGAATATACCCATTCCATCAGTAGAGCCACTATCCTTATTACAATTATCACATGCAATCATTAATAATACCATAATAGTAGTTATTTTGTAATTTGTTAAAAGATATGAACTTAACTGAATATTTCACACAATAGCTTTTATTTACTTTCCCCCAGAATATATATAGGAAACCAATATTAGTCAACCTATGTTCAAAGAGGCTGAGTTTAAGCATGTATCCTTAAAGATATCATATTCTACATAGAGAAATACTGAGAACCTTTGACTATGGAGATCCTCAGTATAATAGGTGGGTTATGTTCCAGATCCTCAGCTACATGAGATATTTCATGAAAAGAGATGTTCTACTTAATACATAAACACTCTTATCTATGGAGTAGGAATTGCAAGCTCAGGTCCATTGTTATAGATGGTTTAGAATGCTTGAAACTGGGTTTTTTTCCTTCCCTACAGATAACTAAATTTGTGTCATGTGAGTAATCTTTGACACCAGCAGGATTTTGTACACCAGCAGGATTTTAAGATCTGAAGTATTCTGATACAATGGCCTGTTTTTACACTTCTTTTGGCATTTTATTGAATTAATGTAATGAAATACACCTTTTTACATTCTTCATGAAATACATTGATTTGTCTTTTACGTCTTCTACCGTATACTTTATCTTCTGAGGTTTGTAAGTTGCCTATATATTGTGTTTTGTTACAATTCTTATTTCATGACTCCCATGTCTCTGACACTGCCATCAATTTGATTTTTTGTTGGTTAGAATGCCTTTGGAAAATGAAATATAGTTTAAAAAAGTGAGGTAGAGAGAAAAACAAGAAAAAAAGTTTGTCAAACAATTTGTTATTTTGATTCATAGAGTCAAATGGCAGTATATTTAAATTGTAGGCTTCATTCTTGACATTTCTGGCCATTTACTTCTTTGAGTGATCAAGTGCCATCAGGTCAGTGTTGATACTTAGTGATTTTCCCCAGCCTGGTCTTTACGATTTTCCAATTGTATACCTGCTATTGTTGTAACTGAGACCACCCACCTTGATGCTTTTTATTTATTTTATTTATTTAGTCAAGCATATATGACAAAAAGAAAAACAATACAAGTATGAATATATCATATAAACATATAAGTATAAACATGTATGAAAAAAGACATTAGGGCAGGGACGTTAGGCACATAGGTGTGCTTATGCACAGACTTCTTAGAAATGGAGTGAAGTCAACAGTAGACAATCTAAAGTTAAAGTTTTTGGGGTTTGGGGAAGAGACTACAGAGTCAGGTAATACATTCCAGGCATTAACAACTTGGTTGCTGAAGTCATATTTCCTGCAATCAAGTTTGTAGCGGTTTACATTGCGTTTGAATCTATTGCATGCTCTTTTATTGTTGTGGTGAAGCTGAAGTAGTCATTGATAGGTAGGACATTGCAGTAGATAATTTTATATACTACGCTTAGGTCACGCTTAGGTTGTCTAAGCCCAAAATTTCAAGTCTGGTGGTATAAGGAATACTGTTGCGAACAGAAGAGTGAAAACACTTTTCATGAAATATCTCTGAACTCTCTCAATTGTATCAATGTCCAATATGCAGTGTGGGTTCAGTGTGCTTGTCCTTGAACTTATGCTCCAATAAATTTTAAAAAGAAAAATGTTGATTGTTTTATCGGTACAACTGAACCATAAGATTTCAACTTCTTTTTTATACTTAAAGAGAGTCCACAAACTATGTGTAATTCATTGTCAGTTCAAATATAATATTTCCCTAGCTGAAATGGGCACAGCTTTATGTACCCATTAAAATGGATCTACTGTTTTTAATTAGAATGAATCGCTTTGCCATATAGTTTCATTAATTTCCACTTTTATAAAAAGTTGGTCAGGTTATGAAATCATTTAGCAATTTGATGAAGGTCTGGCAAGCAAGTCCAATATATTGACATCATATTTGAGGAACCATATTTGTCACAAAATATTATTATATAACCATCCATCTCATTCACAAAGACATGTGCTCCAAAGATGGAATTTTCTGTACAGGAATAAAATGAAATCAAATAAAAAAGTTCCACACATACCAACCTACTATTTCATCACCACCTTCAATCTTTCTCATTATCTACAGAACATAATTGCTAAAAATGCCTTTGTATTAATTGAATTTTTTTCTAAACTTAATCAGCCATTATTTCTTTCCCTGCCTCACCTTTTGGTTCTGCTACAGAACATGTATTTTTCTATATAAATCACAAACATTTTTATTGTTCATCACTTTCCTGAGTGTTCTGAATCACAATTAAACAAGAGACAGATACTGCTTCTGCTGCTACTAATAATAATATTAAAAACGATCATTATAATAGTGCTATTTGAAGATTCCCCACCCCTTATTTTACGTAGTAATGATGGCTACATACAGATGGGAAAAACTGCAGAAAAGGATTTACCACTGCTTCACTGGAATTAATTAGAAAGCTACACGAACAAAATAAATAAATCTATGAAAAGACAACTCTTTGTTTCAGGAGATGTAACTTATTTATGACAATAAAGTGAAAAGGCAGGAAATAATCTATATAGAATGGTTGGAGACCTCTGATCTAGTCCAACCCTCTGTTCCAACTGGAGAGTTTATCCCAAATACTAGCCTTTACCTAGGATTGAACTCACAGCCTCCTGATTGTGAGGCAAGAGCACCACCTCTAAGCTACTGCACCTGATAACATTTTTGCTTTCATTCAGGGGACCTAGAATGCCTCCATCCTGTTGGCTTTTGTGGAATGGATTGAAATCCTCAGAGATAAGTGGATCAGCAAGGTGGTTCAGGGTAGCTGTGGGTGCCCAGAAAAATATGCAGCTGCTTTGAAGAGTTAAAGACAGGTTACATTTGTGGTCTGAATGACTTTTCTTGGAATCATATCCCTAACACTGTCAGCCAACATGTTTAGGAAACTCACAGGTAGTGGTATTTTCTTGGAAGTCTGAATAATGACAACCAGTACGCTTATAGAAATAAAGATGAGATTAAGCCCACCAAGAAAGAAATGATACTTTGAGAAAGAATAATGAAAGATAACTTTATTTTAAAGAGATCAGAATAATTAAGGCAATGATTTTTTTCAAATGGTAATGTGTAGCTTTGAAAACTGGACCTTGGGAAGCAGTGAAATAAAGACAATAGACCAAATATTCATTTGGAATTGATTACTAAAATGGTAAAATATTTTCCATTGACTTCTAGAAGGATCAATCAATCAATCCTGGATCAGATAAAGACTAACTGTTGCCTTCATGTAAATAGAACTCATATGTTTAAGCATATGATACAAATCGATGAAGATCTAGAAAAATAGCTATGCTTAGTAAGTTTGAGAGAAGTAGAAGAATTAAGAAAAAAATTAATAAGAATGATGCAGAGAGTCAAGGAAATAGCTGGAATATTTTAGAAAGAATTGTAGGCTCAGATGTGAAATAGTCAATGCCTGAATGAGACCAGAAAGGGATTTGGGTGAGAAAAATGTTCAAGTGGTTTTGATAGAAAGCAAAACCTGCAGATAAGGATAAGAGAAACTGAGAAATTAATCTCACAAAGGACTGGAATGTTCAAGATTTGTAATTGTTGAATTCAAACTTCCTGACACCAGAATAGCATAGTCATGCCAGCATTTGAACATCTGTGCTAACAATGTTCATTTCTCACTTGGCTTGACGATCCAACCAATGAAGGAACCAATCCATAATGGCACTGTCTTGCAAACTGGAAAGTTAATTTCCTCATGCTGCTTTGCATAAAGAATTCAAGCACCCTTTCCAATCAGCCCAAGTGAATTGGGAATTGTAGAAGTTGTAAGTTCATACGGTATATTCAGTGCTCAATGTTATATTCAGTGGGTGCACAAAACCTACCACAGAGCAACAAACTGTAGTAACAGCAGGGGCGGGCTGATACCAGTTCAAACCGATTGTTAATTTTATGGCCAGTTCGGCGAACCAATAGCTCCCACCCCTGGCTGGCCCTGCCCATAACACCTGGCCCCTCCCAGGAATTCCACGTGGCTTGGTTTTGATGCAGGTAAGTGCAGGGCCCATGCAGAGGCTCGGGGAGGGCGAAAAATAGGCCTCCCAAAACTTCTGGAAGGCTGGAAACAGGCTTGTTTCCGGCCTCCAGAGAGCCTCCCGAGCCTGGGGAGGCTATTTTCACCCTCCCAGAGGCTCGAGGAAAGCCTCTGGAGCCAGAAGAGGGCAAAAAATGGCTGGTGGTAGGAGGATGGTGCAGGAGGGTGGTGAAGGAGGGTGGTGTAGGAGGCTGACTAGGCCATGCCCACCATGGCGACACTCATCCAGCAACCGGGCAGAGAACCAGTGGTTAATTTTTTTGAAGTAACAGGTGTATCAGATCTTAGGTGCCTTACAAAAGTTGTGTCCAGATATGTTCTTCATATCTGGAGAGGAGGCACGAGGTAGGGAGGGTTTTAGTTTGTTAGTTAGTCAGTTTCTTAGTTTAAGTTTTTAGTGTGTGTACTTTTAAGACTTTGTTTATATAACTTAATTTTAATTATGAATTTTAAAAAGTATAAGCTGGGGAAATTTTTAGGGAAATTTTTTAA
>JAOYMU010000283.1:53796478-53810121 GCA_025802295.1 Psammodynastes pulverulentus
TTGGGCCCTCCCGCCCACCCTGGTTCTTACCTGTTCTTTATCAGCTCAAGCTGATAGGTGCTGCAAGCCCCAGCTGGGAGTTGGGAAGCAGCACATGTGTGTTTTTCCAGTGTACATGCACACTCCCGAACCAGTGGCTGCATCAGTTACATCCCACCCCTGGTGGGAATGGAGAAAACATCTCAAAAGAAACCCTCCCTAGTCATTTAGAAGGCAAGGCAAGGGAGGAATAAGTATTTTCAGACTTTCAATATTATGTTATTGCAACTTTTAGTTTTAAGGTCCCTATCTGTGTTATCTTGAAAAACTAACAGTAGAACATAAGTGTAATTGTCCTGTCCCATTGATATTCCGTGATTTATTGCTTCATATTCAATAATGGAGCTAACTGATACAGTTGTGTGTACATTTTCCTGAAAATACCTTTTCATGAAACAAGTTCCTTTTAGATTCCCCACTTTATTTATTGCTGTTTGTACAGAAGTTTGTACAGGGAACTTTGTGGTACAGTGATATTATATCATGTTATATCCTCCATTATCTGCAGACATCCTGACATTTCAGCTTTTGTATACTTCAGGTGAATTATTCCATATCTTACCAACTGCAATGACTCTTCTAGCTATTGAGCTGCCATAGCTTTTGAAAGTCCAGTAATGAAAGAGAAATAATTTATCTTTATCAAATGGCAATCATTAACAACATTTTTTTTTCTTTTTGTAAAACATGGTTTGGAGGTCAATAACTTTGTTGTTAGAATAATCTATCTAAAGGATGAATGAAATGTTAACTTATTTTTCGTAATTCTAACTAGTTAATGCTTTTTATAGCTCTGCTGGTCACTGATCAGCAGTCATGTGAGGTCTGAAAAAAACAACACAGCTCACAGTAAACAAACCTAGGAAATCTGACAACATTGTGACTGATGTTTGATACTCCCCAAATGTGATACTTTCAGAGAAGAGCAAGGCACAATTTTATGTTCATAACATTCATCTACCTATTATTAAACAGACTCCTCCATCAATCCCTCAGCAGCATGAGATGTCATTTGGACACTGACCTTCACAGCAGTTGATAAAAGCTCTGCTGGCTCAGAGGGTCTTTACAATAAGAGAAATCATCTGTTAAACATGACACTTCGGGCATGTACCACAACATTTAAGCAACCACAAAAATTCTTAATGTATTAGCTTTTCTGTTTGCTGTTAGAAAGGAAAAACAAACATGATGCACCCAAACATGCATTTAACGAGCTCCTTTTGACTGGGGAAAAGGGAAATGAAATTTGTGTGGGAAAGAATTTGCAGAATTTCTATACCTGCAACATGAAGTGATGTTTCAGGAACAATCTTTTCCTGCCAGGCCACCTGCACTGTAGACTATCATTCCCACTGCGGAGAGAATGGTCTCATCTGTGATATCCTAAAGCAGGGGTCCCAGAGGTGGTATTCAGCAGGTTCTGACCAGTTCTGGAGAACCGGTAATGGAAATTTTGAGTAGTTTGGAGAACTGATGGTAACCTTCCCTCAGGAGTGGGGTGGGAATGGAGATTTTACAGTATCCTTCCCATGCCACACCCACCAATCCTTACCCACCAAACCATGCCCACCAAGCCATACCATGCCCACCAAGCCACACCACACCAACCAAGCCATGCCCACAAAACCAGTAATAATTTTTTTTAATCCCACCATTGAGGGGTCCCCCAACCTGTGGATCATGGCCCACTGTGGGTACGTGGCCTCTTGGCCACCAGGCCATGTGAGTGGCTGACCAGTGCACATGTGTGTGTGTCTCTGTGTGTGTACCTGCCTCACTTGTGCTAGCATTGCCGTGAGTGTTGCTCAGGCACTAGCATAACTGTGAGTGTTGCGCAGGTGCTAACATTGCTACAAGCACCACATAGATGCTAGTATCACTGCAAGTGTTGTGTGGGAGCTCACAGCCCCATTTGTGGCACATGTGTGTTCCCATTCATGTAAGTGCATACATACATAAAGGCATCTGCCCCTGCCTTCTCTGATTGGGGAACTCTGTCCTAAAGTGCTAAAATCCTCTGGAACTTTAAAATCAAACAGATAAGCATCTGTCACACAATACCCCACACTTATCAATTATTGATAAGAAAGACAATTTTTTTTGATAGTAGACGTGGCAGGACCTGGGGACAGCACAACAGAAGAGAAACAACTGGAGAAAATCACAAAATATGAATTCCTTGAAATAGAAATAGAAAGACTGTGGCAAAATTAATACAGTATCAATAGGCAACTTGAGTGCAATTCCAAAACATCTATCAGCCTTTGGCTATTCAACAAAAGAGAATATTTGTAGCTCAGGGCTGAAATGAGAGGTCCTTGGTGCTGTCTGTGCTTGGTTGTTTTCTTGCAAATGTTCCATTACCCAAACTAGATAACATGTTACCTGATTTGGGTAATGAAAGAAAACAACCAAGCTCAGAGAAAAGCTACCAAGAACCCCTCTTCGTCTATTCCTATGAGCTTTCCAAATACAACTACTTGACCATCATGAGATACTAGATAGATTGTTGACCTGATTCAACTTTATTACATACCTATTGCTATCAAACAAAGTAATACGTACTATGGTATGTATGCAAATAATTTACATTTTAGGGGTGATTAGGTTTCTAAGGAGTGAATTCCCATGAACTATTAGATTTGGAAAAAAATATTTTGATGCTGTATTTTGCAGGGAGAGGGAGGTTTTTAACTACCGTAAATGGAATTGTGTTTTCTTTTGAATTCAACACAGTTTTCTTTGACAATAAGTGTTATCATCAGTTTGAATGGCAACCTTTGAAAATTTTGTTCGCAGGTAAAGTTCTACAGAAAATTGTGTTTGAGTACCGCATTTTAGTTCAGCCCTCTGTTATCTGGGGTGATGCCCTGTTGCAGTATTGGGATGGAAAGAGAAAAGTTTTAAAACAGTAATAAATTCATATTTCTGAAAATTATTTTGGGAAGGTTAATGTGTATGGTCAAATTTTACCGAAAATTATTTTCACCTCCCCAAAGTCAGGCTTTTAAAACACTTCTTAGTCTCAACCTCTTTGAAGAAGATTTGAGTATGAAAAAGGACATGGGAGAGGGACAGTGGGAGAAAGAGAAAGAGAGAGAGAGAGAGAGTGGGAGAGAGGGGGAAGAGAGAGGGAGAGAGAGAGAGAGAGAGAGGGAGAGGGAGAGAGGAGAGAGAAGTGGAAAACGTACTAAATATTTGCTTTTAAAAATTACTACGGTACTTCTTTTCAAAATTGAAAATGCTGCTATTTATTGGTGATATTGTACTTTTTAAAAAAAAATTACCAGCATATTAAATCAAACTGAAACCAAATCACATTTTAATAATAGGACACAAATTAGATCATATCAGCTTTGTCATATGCTACACATTTGATTTTTTACAAGATTAATTCCACTTTTAATTTGGAAGAACAACTCAGATCCAAGCTAGGTCCTGTGAGAATATAATGAAAATGTCTTTATAACCACGAAACAAGTTGTTTAAAAATGATAGCCTTTCCAAAAGAGCCCTTTTGTACACCCCTTTACTTTACTCAAGAATTCCTGAATCATTACAGTTTTCATTGCTATTCTGGAGCTTCTCCTCAATCCATCTACTGACTGAGATGTATCAGTGCATAGGAAAAAAAAACAACCCTAGATGGTTCTCACATATCTTCCAACATATTGTGGGTGGGAGCTCTGAAGGGACATCTCCCCCCATGATAGTCTAAAGTGAAGAAGAATGAACCTTTGATTTGAAGAACCCTGTTATGGTTAAATGATGGAGACACAACCTACTTCTTGGAAGAAAAATGTGAGATAGACAGCACCAGATGGATTTGTAACTGGCTGACAAACCATACTCAACGTGAAGTCTGTAATGGAACTAAATCTACATGGAGGGAGGGAGTTAGTGGGTTACCCCAGGGTTTCATTTTAGGTGCACTACTCTTCAATAACTTCATAAATGATTTAAATGAGGGAACAGAAGGGGAGATCATCATATTTAGTTAGTTAGTTTACTTTGTCATTGCACAAAATACCTTCTTCAGTGTATATTATGACTATGAAAATAAATACAAACACATCCTTCACATTGAATTGAAAACCCCTGATACTGCATTAATATTGCACTATACAGTAGAATTCAATAAAGTTACTGGTCTGGGATAGAAGCTGTCTTTTAGCCTGTTTGCAAATGACACTAAGCTAATAGGAATAGCCAACATCCCAGAAAATAGGCTCAAGATCCAGAAGGATCTTGACGGACTTGAACACTGGGGCCTATCTAACAAAAGGAAATTCAGTGTGGATAAAAATAAGATTTTACACTTAGGCAAAGCAACAACATTTGTACAGGTACAGATTGGATCAATACCAATAAATGTGAGAGGGATCTTGGAGTCCCAGTGGACAATCACTTAAATATGAGCCAACGGTATGTGACAGCAGCTAAAAAAGTCAGTGCAATCCTAGGCTGCATTAATGGAGGGATAGAATCAAGATCACATAAAGTATTAATACCTCTTTACAAAGCCTTAGTAAGGTCACATTTGGAATATTGTATCACAACATGATAAAGATGTTGAAACTGTGGAAAGAGTGCAGAGAAGAGCAACAAGGGAGCCAAAGGCTAAAACATATGAAGAATGGTTACAGGAATTAGATATGTCAGTCTAGTAAAAAAAGGGCTACGGGAGACGTGATAGCAGTGTTCCAATATTTGAGGGGGTACCAAAAGATGAGGGGATCAACCTATTTGCAAAGTACCAGAAGGCAAGACAAGAAACAATGGATGGAAACTAATCAAAGAGAAAAGCAATCTAGAACTAAGGAAAATTTCATAATGGTGAGAACAATTAACCAGCCTTGCCTTCAGAAATTGTGGGTGACCCAATGCTGGAGGTTTTTAAGAAGTGAGTGGACAGTTCTTTGTCTGAAATGGTATAATGTCTCATGCTCAAGCAGGGGGTTGGAGTAGAAGACCTCCAAGGTCCCTCCCAACTCTGTTACTCCATGTTCTATGTTCTAACCTGTAATGGTTGTTTCATGGTCATTTGAGCCAGTCTTGAGTGCTTGATGCTCTCTGTTCAATCTCTGACAATTTTGGTTTCTGGTGACTACCTGGACAGGTCCCTGTGGCAACATATTTGGAAGTTGATGCAAACAACAAGCTGTCTGCAAGGAATATAAATTGTTCCATTACCATATCCTGTCAGAGCTGAAGAAGCTTCTTCGATGAGAAATAAAATGTCTTCAAACAAACAAACACCTTTGGGGCAACCATGAACCATGACTGAGAATCTCTACAGACTTTTAGCTATACAATTTGGGCTGAACACCCTTTGAATGGTGTGGGAGTAGAATGGATTTCCAGAGGGGGGAAATACCAGACTACAGGAACCAGGAGCACTACTCAGGTGACCCTGAGGACACAGATAAACCTCCAAGTGCTTCAACTTCCCTCTAAAAGGATGCAAATTAGCAGCTGTCTGCAAGGAAAACAAATCCTTCCATTCCCCATTATCCTGTCAGAGCTGAAGAAGCTTCTTGGATGAAAAGCAAAAGGAAGTTCAGTTGCCTCCTGAAAAAGAACCTTTGGAACATATTTGGAAGTGGTTTGCCGGTACTTTCTCCCTGGACTAAAGCTAAAAGAAAGGTGTAAAAGTTATCTAGCTAGTTTCCATGCCCAAGGAAGAAATACAAGCCTTCCCACACCTTGTGCAACATTCTACACCACTACACCCCAAAGTAAGAGTAAACCTTTCTTATGTAACATCAGCTCTATTCTTATTGGTTTCACTTTTATAAAACTGATTTGTACCTCACCCAACTGGAGGATGAGCTGGGGCTTGTAAATAGCAGTCTACAATTGTAAAGGAAAAGAATAATCCTTAGCATGCTCTATAAATGTCCTGACTGGCTTTTTTTTTTAAAGAGGCACATGTTCTAATTTATGAGTTAATTTTATTTCTCTATTCTCTATCTACCCAAACCATTGTGGACACCTTTATTTAATTTTATTATTTTATTTGGAGAATGGCTTTCATTGAGATCCCAAAGGGTTTTAGTGCAAGGTTCCAGAGCATAGACAAAAACTATAATCTCTTCTTTTTGGATATTCTGCTAATCCACCATTGAAGCATCACTAAAAGCAAGCATTTCTCTGTAAGATTTTAGTAAACTGCAGCGAATAGAGATCTCATTGGCCGCTTGAGAGTAGCAGGGAATGCAGCCAAATTTCTGTTCCAGTCCTGTCTCATTGGATCCTACTGAAAGTTTCCTCCCTGTTTGAATAGATAATTGCAAAATTTTGAAAGTGAAGGATAGGATATAAATTTCATCAGCCTGCAGGTGAACAGAATCACATGAGTCAATTAAATAGTCCATCCAACAAACGCAGTATGCTCATTGCATGTGATAATATTTCCCACATTTTCAATGTGTGCCTACATTGGCACAGGCTGTATGCGACAATATTTCAAACATAGCTTGCAAACTCTAGACCCAAACAAGAGCATCTAAAAGAAGCTAAGCTTTCACATCTGATTGCTTTCACTGAACTGCTGCTTCTCATTAACCTTCAAGAAACGGCTGTAGTAGAAATCAGCTATATGGCCATTAAACATTCTGCACAGAAAATGAACTGAACAATAAGAAAGAGAAGAAAGGGGAAAGAAATAACCCATTTGGCTTCTTGTAAAGTCTTACATTTTTTCACTCTCTCACTGAACCATTTAATTGGAAAACTGCATTTATAATTATATGCCACTTTGTCCTCCCATGAGGTCAGGATTACAATCTAGCTCTTTATCACACACTGTTTCAGTATTCAGGGACATTTTCATGCCTGTCTTCATGTGTATTTACTACTGAACAAAGCTTAACCTCAGCAACAAACTCTGAAACCTATAACTGCTTTAACTTGTTTGTACTAATTGTCCATCAAACCCAATGTCGATCACCATCAGGTTGTATTAGTTTTCAGTAGAGAACTTTTAAATCACATTTTACTTGATACTTCATATTTGATAGGAACCAAAGATTGAATTTGGATCCTTTTGTATACAAAGTTTAGGCTCTGCCACAATTAGGCAATAGAATTGGCTAACAATTTAAATATTTAAATGAGGGCAAATGATGATTTAATGTATAATTGTGTAATAAATGGCTATCTTTGACAAGACAAATCTGTTTTGATGGTTTAAAAAAAAATTCTGGGGATTGAAAATAAGGATGATTTAGATTCCTGCTTACAGGTTTCTTAGATTCATCTGGTTATCCAGCATGAAATACAGAAGGTTGGACATGTTAGAAGGAAAATCATGTCAAATGTCATTAAAAAGTATAAGCTTTCGTGAGCTTCAACTCGCTTCATCAGAATGCATAGAGTGGCTAGATTTCTGTAGGATTTAAATGAAGGTACACACTAAAAGATTAGCAGTCTTCCTCTAATATGACATATGCTACTACCTGCCAGCAATGATCCCCGTAATGAGATGATTTCTACATAGGACAGATAAGACAAACTTTCCACAAAAGGATGAATGGATACAGCTTGATATCAGGACTCAAAACTAGGAGAAGCTAGTATCAGAGGATTTCGGTCTCCTGGGAAAATTTATAGCAGACCTCAGAATGGCTGTTTTGGAAACAATGGAGTTTAACTTCAAATTATGCAAGAGCTTGTTGAACTCATATACATCAAAAGGTTTTGGGTCATAACCAACCTGCCTTCTCCTCCCTTACATCAATCTAGCCACTCTGCTGCAGTTTGTGAAGCTTGTCTTTTAATGAAATCTGTTAGTCAGAAAAGGTGCGAACAAATTCTTTCAGCTTTTCGGCTGAACTTTTCAACTTTTCACCCAATTCCACCGACTTTTTTCATGTTGCCCCCTATTTCCTTTAAACAGAAAGAAACAGGGTTTCAATGAAATTAAACTTCCTTTCACTGATGAATTTATATAAATATGTACTATCTGCAAGCCACTATCTCTGCTCTTCTTTTTTTCCCCAGTTTAAGAATAATCGTCTGGAGGCCCAAACTTCTCTTTTCCCTATCAGCTCAACCCCATAATGACTTTTCCAGGTGGAGAATATTGGAGCTTGAAGCAGATTTCCTGTGAAGAATTCAACCCTTCAGCTCTTGAAATACTGGTCTGGATTATCCAGCCTTTGAGATGAATTCCTAAATCCCTGATTTTGTATCAGATCTACAGTAAAGAGAATTCAGCATTCTCTTCTGTCTTGTGGCTTTAGAATGACTGTTCACTCAGACTCTCATGTCCAACTTCAGCTCAAAGTCAAATTCCTGATTCTGAAATCACATCCATTCTGAAAAGTAAACTGCATTAGGAGTCAAAAATAAATTACCAATGCTTGTCTCACTCTTGTTTTTTCCTCATTCTCTATCCCTGTTTTCAGAGAAATCTTAAATAATGTACTGTACCGAGTTAGTGATTTGTGTATAGTTCATTAAAATGTGGAAGTTACAATTAAAAGTTCTTACAGCTGTGGAAGATGTTTTCCACTGCAGCCATCATAATCATTGGGACACAAAAATTACAGAGTAGTGGCCACCTCTGTATTTTTCTCTAATTGCTATTATTTAACTATTTTCTAAAAATAGCATCCCTCTTTAATCATTCAGCATTTTCCCCCTACTTTAGGGGAGGAAAGATCTCTCTAAAGCTATTCAATTTTCTCTTTGAAAAAAAAATGTTTTGATCTTTCCTTTGTTTAAGGAAGAAAAATAATGCTGTTTGAGGAAAGGTAGCATCAGAAGAAGAAACATTGGCTGTATCAAAACAAAACTGAAGACAACAAGGCAGGTAAGAACAGAGGGAAAAATGAGTCATAAGCAGCCAAGGGAACTACAATGATCTAGCATCAAAATCATACTAATGATCCAACTTCCACATTGCTGGTTTTTGATATGTCTGATCTGCAGGATGATATTTACTATGTCTCTTAAATGATTTCAACAACTGAAGTGAAACATGATCCGATGAAATGAAGAATATGTAGTCCTCTAAATGTTCAGTGTAACTCCAGATTCCCTTGTCGCTAATCATTAAAACTGCGATTGTTTAGTATTATACCTCAACAACAGACGAAACACCTCACATTTCCCAGCCTTCTTTAAAAGACTGGGATTATACTTCATTTTTAAAACATAGGGTCACACTCTACTCAGTGGAAGTTTAGCAGAAGTTCCCAACTGAACATCTAGGTCAGGGGTCTTCAAACTTGACAGCTTTAAGACTTATGAACTTCAATTCCCAGAATTCTTCCTCCAGTCATGTTAGCTCTGGAATTCCACAAGTTGAAGTCCACAAGTCTTAAACTTGCCAAATTTGAAGACCCTTGATTTAGGTTATTGTGATGTTCCAAAAATACTTGGTTCACCAGTCCAAGTTTTCTTTATATTTTGAGGTATGTGATGGAGGGTTTCATATTTAGTAGTTATTGATTAATTATTGTAAAACCACTGTAAATCTCTAAATCTCTAATCCTAATAGTTAACAATAATAAAACATTCAACAATATTTGCAATATGTCCAAGGTAAGAAATAACACACACATCTCAATGGCTTTAGGAAAAGTTCCTTTTTATCCAGTTTTATCCAATAGGTGCCATAATTGAGAAATATCTCTGGATTCTTCCCTCATCACTTCATAAATGTGAGATATTAACAACCTCTCCTGAAATAACCAAGTTGGGTGGCTCGATTCTGCTTAGAAAATTTGTTCCTGCATGTACCCAATGGCCAAACCATTCAAAGACTTATTGGCTAGAAACACCATATTGAATTGTATGCAGAAAGACTTATTGGAAGTCAAGGCAGGACCTGTAAAACTGTTGGAATGTGTTTATGAAGGCACATAACCACCAATAAATGGGCTTCTTCATTCTGGCCCAATTACACTTTCCAATTAATCTCAAATGATCAGAGGTGTTTGCAGTAATATTTTCTGCTTAGTGGTCAATTTAATTTTTTACCACTTGTTAAATCTGTAAAATCATGCAACCAAGAATTCTTACCATTCTCACAATGTGAAAAGGTTCACATTCCAACCAAAATTGAATCTGTAAAAGGAACTGCAATATTGCTAATCAAATATGGATTAAAACAATCAAATAAACAATAGAGTTTAAAATCAGGAGTTATAGAAGCATAAACTTAACATCTGTCTGAAATATTAGACTATATTAGAACTAGAATGAACACAAGGTAAAGCATCAGCAACATTTCACTAAAGTAATATGGTTGGATTTTTAAAAAGTGTTATCGCTAACAGATCTTTTTATATAGCGGTGAAAACTTGAGGCAATACAAGCCTAGGGATCTGCTTCTGCAGTCCATTGTGGAGTTGGCGCCACCAGGGGTGGGCTGCTGTAGGTTTGCATGAGTTCGGGTGATCCTCTAGCTAAGATTCTGTGCTGAACCCACAAATCCCACCCCTGGCTGGCCCCTCCTGCCCCACCCCTCTCCTCCCAGGAGTCTCCGGGTGCCCCATTTTGGATGTGAGGTAAGTGCAGAGCCCATGCAGAGGCTCAGGGAGGGAGAAAAATGGGCCTTTGGAAGTTTGAGGAGGCTGGAAATTGGCACGTTTTCGGCCTGCGGAGGGCCTCCAGAACCCGCGGAGGCGGTTTTCGCCTTCCTGGAGGGTTGAGAAAAGCCTCCGGAGCTCGGGGAAGGTGAAAAACAACCCCCCCCCCCCCATGGTGCAGGAGGCTGATTAGGCTATGCCCATCATGGCCACGTCCACCCAGTAACCAGGCAGAGAACCGGTTGCTGAAATTTTTGAAGTCTACCCCCAGGTGTCGCCATTGCATATTTCAAGTAACTTGTCCCAATCAACTATTTAGTAGTATTCATGGGATCATTTTACAAAGCTCTTTCATGATTTCACCCTTTCTTTCAAGGAAAAAAAGCTGAATTTCACAGCACTTCCACTGCCAATGGAATAAGAAGCATAGGATGTTTGTGAAGCATTGTTGAACACATTTTGTTCCCTGTTTGGTGTGAATAGAGCCAGTTTAAAGAATTGGATGTTGACAAGCTAACCAATATTGGAGACTCCCACCTTGGTACACACAGCCCTATATTAACCCTGGAAATGGATTCCTGCAAAATGAGATGCTAAGGCCTTGGAATGCCCCCCAAATTAAAACTAAGCATTTAAGGTGTACCTTAAAACCAACATCAAGCTCTAAATAGTTTTTGCTTGGATTTTTTTTAACTCAAACTCAGTTTTTTTACCCACACACAAATTTCCCCTGGCAAAAAAACCCAAAAGAGACAAATGCTTTCATTTCTGAAATACTATTTTTCTTGCTTTTTCTGTACACTTCTATAAAATTGCTATAGCAATTGCCTCTATTTCAGCTACACAAAGAAAACAAAACAGCAAAAAAAAAACCCACCTCACCTTGAGAGTCTTCCCACTTCTAGAAGTAATTTCTTTGTGTCCATTTATTCCTAGTCTCTTTCCTGCCCTTTAACCAGTTAACATTATCCACAAGAGGATTTGACCTCATAACCCGCAACCACTAAGCTTACTGCAGTTTCTTTGACAGAGGAACTTTTTGAAAAACTTCTGAAAATTCAAATACACAATGTCAACTGGATCATTTCTATATATATGCCTGCTCACAATCTCAAATACTGTCTACACTCCAGATCCTACCCTCCCCAGGCATGAGAAGAATAAATGGGAGGGGAGGGGAATTGTCTGGCCAGTTGCTTCTCAATCCCTCCGATAGACCCTCCTGGTATTAAAAGGATGAGAAGTTCTGAGATAGAAAGCAAACTTGACTGAACAGTCCTTCCCCCCCTCTCGATGTAATAGGCAAAAATGTAGCTATGATAGGGCAATCCATTTTTTTAAAAAATATGTATGTATGTATGTATGTATGTATGTATGTATGTATGTATGTATGTATCAGAGGTGGCATTCAGCAGGTTCTGACCAGTTCTAGAGAACTGGTAGTGGAAATTTTGAGTAGTTCAGAGAACTGGCAGTAACCTTGTCCCTGGAGTGGGGAGGGAATGGAGATTTTACAGTATCCTTCCCCAGGAGTGGGGAGGGAATGGAGATTTTACAGTATCCTTCCCCAGGAGTGGGGAGGGAATGGAGATTTTGCAGTATCCTTCCCCTGAAGTGGGGAGGGAATGGAGATTTTGCAATATCCTTCCCTTGAAGTGGGGAGGGAATGGAGATTTTACAATATCCTTCCTCTACCACACCCACCAAGCCATGCCCACCAAGCCACGCCCACAGAACCAGCAGTAATTTTTTTGAATCCCATCACTAGTATGTGATTTTATAATGCATTGGATTATAAAAGGTTAATAGGAAAATTAAGCATCTCTACTGAGAAATTGTAAAAATAGACTAGAAGCTAAAAGGAGGCAAATAGCTGAGAAAAGGGTCCTTCCTTGAATTGTATGGTTAGTCAGTTTGACAAAGAGAAAGACTCCACTGAATCTACCGGTTGTCTTCTTCTCAGATTTTTAAATAGCCCTTTAATTTTTGATTGCTGAATCATGAATTAATCACGAGTAAATGAAATAGCGCAAATGTCTCATTCTTTGATCACATGCACTGAATCTCATAGGAGGAATATAAAACAACTACTTTCCTAGTGGCAATTAAACAAAGCAGAACAGAAAAGAGAAAAGAAAAGAAAAAAGAAAAGAAAAGAAAAAAGAAAAGAAAAGAAAAGAAAAGAAAAGCTGGGAATAACCCTAAAGTTTTTGTGTTTGGGTATCGATTTGTGGGAAATGAAAAGATCATTCCCCATCTTGTTGCAAATTCCAAGGGATATATCCTGGAATTGCTAATAATACTTATTGGGTGACTGAGCAGACAAGTTCCCTGAAGATGGGCTCCAAGCACAAGTCTGAAAGCTGCAAAGACAAAACCTCTGGTCCCGTTGGACTCAGATTGGACTCTAAGAGATTATTGGAATTTCAGCAGCCAGGTTCCAGGAAGTGTGCTTACTCTGGAGGTGTGCTCACTCATAATAGGAAATACAAGCAGGAGCTTGGCAGCAGATCTGGCAAACTCTACAAGGAAACTGAAGAGTTAGAGTTCTATCAAATATTTCCCTTTATGTGGCAATGTATATTTAGCTAATCCAAGAGCCTGGAAAAGGGTGAAGAAAAAAGAAAGCTTTTTACTAGAAGTGTTTTAGGAAACAAAACCCAAGATAGACAAACATCTATTTTTGTCTATCTACATGTCATGTTCTGCAGTTATGTTTAGCAATGCTTGTGGTGTGTTTGCATTCTTGCCAAAAGTCTACCTGGCAAAACAGAAGGTGAACAAACAGGACTCCTGCAGGCATAATTTGCAATACTTTGCCATGCTTGTATCCTTGCCAGGAAGCTACCTGGCATATATTTGGAGCCAGTACAAACTTGTAATGGTGTTTCAGGAATAAATGAGTGAATGAATGAATGAATGAATGAATGAATGAATGAATGAATAGCTTGAACAATTAATCAGTGGAACAACTTGCCTTCATAAGTTGTAAATGCTCCAACACTGGAAGTTTTAAAGAAGAGATTGGATAACCATTTGTCTGAAGTGGTGTAGGGTTTC
>JAOYMU010000283.1:53900398-53913188 GCA_025802295.1 Psammodynastes pulverulentus
GGAGTCCGGATCACGTGGTCCGTCTCCACCAATCGCGCGCTATCACTTCCGGGTTTTTTAGCGCGATGAGGGGGGGGGGTGCGTTCCGGCACCTTTTTCGGAAGAAAAAAAGCCCTGTCTATATCTATAGCTAATCTATATATCTTTTCTAGAGTCTCAATATCTTTTTGCAGTGTTTGCTACTATTTATTTATTTATTTGTCTGTTTGTTTGTTTGTCAAACATGTACAAGATAACAAGCATAAGTACAGAACATAAACTTGAACAAAGGAAGTAATTACAGATAAATGGGGACAGTAGGAGAGGGACGGTAGGCACACTGGTGCGCTTATGCACACCCCCTTAAGAACTTCTTAGGAATGGGGTGAGGTCCACGGTAGACAGTTTGACATTGAAGCCATGAGGGTTTGAGGCTGTAACAATGGAGTCAGGTAGGGCGTTCCAGGCGTTGACCACTCTGTTGCAGAAGTCGTGTTTTATGCAATCGAGTTTGGAGTGGTTTACCTTGAGTTTGTATCATTTGTTTGCTTCAGTTTGGTTGAAACTGAAGAAGTCATTGACAGGCAAGATGTTGTAGCAGACAATTTTGTGTACTATGCTTAGATCAGACTGCAGGCAGCGCAGTTCCAGATTGTCCAAGCCCAAAATTTCAACTGTTCTTTACATGTTTTAGTCTCCAGCCCCCTGATCATCTTTGTCATTTGGAATTGGAACACTATTATTATTATTATTATTATTATTATTATTATTATTATTATTATTATTAAAATTCTTTAAATATTATTCTTTAAATTTGTATACCACCCCATCTCCGGAGACTCGGGGCGGTTCACAACACAACAACAAAAACAGATGTGTTGTATAAGATGACTCCAGGCATTTTCAAGTCCTAATAGACTCAAAAGTCCTAAGGACTTTAATTTTGCCATTAGCCTTTGTTAGCCAGGTTGATTTAAAACATTCTCCTCAAACCAGGAGAGACAGATCCCATAGGAGAAAAATCAATTTCAACCAGAAATGAAGGTGATAAAACCACAGGCTCTGGTACTCACAGAAACCAAAATTGTCTCTAACCATAAAACAACATTCTTGATGCTACTTGGAGCTCTGTGCTCTTATGAATCTGGACTAGGTAGCTTCCAGGATATTAAACTTTGTAAAAATGCAAATTGGAATACTATAAAAAAGCTGAGAGATTACTCTAGCAAGGAAAACCTTGCAAGCTGCAGGAATAAAAATGCACCCACTTTTGAATGGAAGAATCTTAAGACAGTTGTGGAGCTATATTGGGCCATACTTGCCTGATAAGAAAAATGTGTGCTCTAAGATAAGGAAACCTGGAACTGCACCCCAGGATATTTATAAGTATGTACCTGCTCTGTTGAGGTCCCATTAATTTTCCATTTATGTAACCTGCTGTTGTGTCATGCAAACACCAGCACTTTGGCTTTATATATATATATATATATATAAAGCCAATATATATAATTCACTGCTAGTTGTTATTTTAGATAAAAGGAAGCCAATGCTTTCAATGCCTTTCTCATTCCCACCTGAGAGGCCAACAAAATTACATTGTGTGTATTGTACTACTACATTATAGTACTATGTTTATTACTTCATATAGCCAGGGTGGAATTGATCTGCTAATATTGGATAGTGATGTTTAGAAGATAAGAGAGCTCCTAAATTATGGAACGGAGGTACAAATTAAAAAAGTAAGGGGGCTAGAATAACACCTTCTCTTATCCCTCTTTTGATGGAAACAGATCTCGAAAGGTGCCCCCAAAGGGAACATCTGGCTCACAATGAAATGTTGGAATACAGAATTTGTAGATGAAAGAGCCATCTTTCATCCACTGAGGTTTCTTGAAGTTTTGCCATAGCGTCTCCCATGGAATAAATGCATTTTGGCAAGTATCAGTTTCCCTTTTTTATTGTTTCATAAAAAGTGAATCGAATATGGAGAAGAAAAGGTGGGTCTACTCAGAACTGTCACTGACATTTAAACAGTGGTGGGATTCAAATAATTTAACCAGTTCTCTGCCCTAATGACCAGCTGGGTAGGCATGGATGGGTGATCATGTGACTGGGTGGAGCTCAGGGGACAGTAAGTCTGGGCATACTGCCAAGAAACTTTAGCTGTTAACCAAGAGGCAGTTTCTGTAAGCAGGGCAATAAAGATTAGGCTAGAAACGCTACCAGAATGTTTCCTTCCTGCCTTTCTTACAGGATTAGCCCTGTAAAGTGGGAAAAAAACAAAAGGAGATTTCTTTCAACAACCCGTTCTCCGAACTGCTTAGAAAGTTAAGAACCGAGTCTCATGAATAGGTGCAAACCTGTTGGATCCCACCACTGTATTTGTAGCACTAAAACTCAAGTAGGCAATTCTGTCTCTTCTAGGAGTCTAAACTCTCATTAGTTCAACAGTTATGGCCAATGCAAAGAGGTTATTTACATTGTATTGAAAATAGCTGAGAGGTACTGAAGGGCATTGTGATGAATGTATAAACAGACCTTCTTTTGAGTCAGACCAGTAGTCCATCTAGGTCAGGGGTGTCAAACTCACGTTGTCTAGGTGGCATCACATTGTGAATTGGGACTTTCCCCCCCTTCACTAACCAAGCATGGGTGTGGTCAGCATGTGACGCATCCGACCCCATGGGCTGGGAGTTTGACAGCCCTGATCTAGGTTAATACTGTTAATATTGGATAGTTCAAAGTCTTCAATTTTGAGGAACACATTTTTTTTCAACTACATCTGACGATGCTAGGGATTGATGGTGAAACTGTAGAGACATCTTAGATAGATATTCTTAATCTCCACCCCTTGAGCTACATCTGTCTGTTTCTCTAATAGAAACCATTAATTATACTGATTTTTTTTTTTACAAAGAGAAGGAGCTGTTCCATTTATCAGAGGCAAGTTATATTCAAACCCTGGTCTCAAAATAAATCTTGAATTCCCCCACTGGCTTTTGTTTTGGTAATACAAAGATAATAAGCAACATCAGATACTAATTTCAATCCCAGCTTTCTCTTTTTCTTCTTTTTTTAAAAAAAGAAATATCTTCTATTTCCTGAAATCTCCCTTTTGAGATTGTGGTAAAAGTTCCTTTTGCATCTTGTCAAATTCTAATTATATTACTGACATAACAAAAGCGTAAAAATACTTGAGGAAATTTACAAGCAAATTTTGCTGGGAAGGAGGAAAGCACTTTGATCACAAATGTTGGGGTCTGGGACCAGTGGTGGGATTCAACATTTTTTACTACCGGTTCTGTGGGAGTGGCTTGGTTGGCATGGTATGGCATTGCTTGGTGGGCATGGCTTGGTGGGTGTGGCAGAGGAAGGATACTGTAAAATCTCCATTCCCAGCTCAGAGAAAGGATACTGCAACATCTCCATTCCCACCCCACTCCTGGGGAAGGATACTGCAAAATCCCCATTCCCTCCCCTCCTCACTAACCTGATTTCCAGCTCTGTTCTCCTGTGCAGGACAACAAAAGAAGACTCAGATGATCAGCTGGGACTCAGGAGGCAGAGAATAGATGGGGATGGGGCCAGTCAGAGGTTAGTATTTGCTGCTTCTCTGAACTACTCAAAATTTCTATTACCGGTTCTCCAGAATTGGTCAGAACCTGCTGAATACCACTTCTACCTGGGACTATAAACAAGGTGCTCAGGAAACATCTGCACTTAACCTTTGTCGTAATGCATTGAAGAAGAAGGCAAGATGGTTGGAGCTTTCCTAAGATGGCAGGGTGGACTTAACCTGTTAAATTAGTAAAGTCTCCTTTTACATTATTGGCTGGCATCTCAAAGCACATATTGCTTTTCAGCTGCACTGCTGAATCAGTGTATGCAGCTCTTTTGCACATTTACAAGCATGACAAAATGACCCTCCTTGTTGTTCACAAATGGCATACCATTTTATAACAGCTGTCTTTGAAATTGTACTGTAAATTTCAATCCTTTCAACCCCATAGTTTCCCAACCACATCCCTACATTACAACCAAAAACTTTAGCCCACTTTATCATACCTCCTTCACTTTTTGTGTTTCAAATTTCAGTAAAAGTTTATACATTTTAGCAACCACAGGTTCATCATTTGTCCACAATTCTACTTCAGAGTTAGTCTTAGAACATTCAAAGCCATAAATTATTGTGTGTACTTCAGATCTTTTTAATAACTGTAAATAAGAAAACCTTGGACAACTATGTTCCTCTGAGATCAGTTGTTCTTTTGATTTTATTGTGTATTCTCCTTGTCAGAATTCTAGTATCTTAAGGTATGTTAATCATTTGTATTTGCCTATTATTTCTTGTCTATAAAATGCTTATTGTGCTGAGAGTCACAAATTGTTTTCAGGCAATGGATTTGTATCTATTTCATATTCTCAATATGGCAAGTCTAACATAGTGATTTTTAAAATCTGTATTAACCTTGACTTTATTGTAGCACAAATATTCATGCCACCGAAATCTCAGGTCATGCCCTTCTAACCATAAAAGTCTTCTATTAGCAATGTCGACTCTTTCATCCAAACCAAACAGCAAACTGCAACATAACAATTTTGAATCAAGTAAATCAATCCTCCTCTTTCCTTTGTATACCATAAAATCTTTTATTTAACTTGTCATTTTTTTCCTTGCCATACAAATTTAGTTACATTCTTTTAACATTCTTTAAATGGTACATCAGTGGTCAAAACCAGTATCATCTGAAACGAATTGGAAAAATCCCATTCCCTCCCTACCCCACTCTTTACTAGACTAGCCATGCCCAGTTCCTGCAACCGTTCTTCATGTGTTTTAGCCTCCAGTCCCCTAATCATCTTTGTGGCTCATAGTTATATACTTAGTATATACTCTATACTTAGATTATGCATGCATAAAGTGATATCTGTAAGGGTCACTTAAACTTTAGTCAAAATCTTCATCTCATTCTTCTCTTTCTCAACCATTTTTAATAATTAGTTTCATCTTTGTAGTGTAAAGAACACAGTTTTTTTGTCCCAGATCAACACAAATGGCTACTATCTGTCTGTATGCATGGAAGCAGCTGCCACTACTGAATATTATCTATTGAAATTATTCACTGATATAGAAAGTGACACTGAGAATTATTCCAATAGTCCACCAGGGAAATGGCTGTGTTTGCTTCTAGCAGGATGGCTTCCTGCTTTATAGGAAGAGCTCTGAATCCCTATTCCCCTTGATTGTTGTATACTGGTGACACATCATTTTAAAATTGGTATTTTAAAATTTGACATTAATAGTGTTTATTTCCAGAAGCCTGTATAATCTTGTGTGAAGGGTGAAATTGCAATTGACATTTTGAATCCCTTTTACTGAAATCAGTTTGATCTTTTCACTGCATTCCCTTCAAAATCACGTTGGCTTATATAGGCTTAAAACACAGGTCCAATAGTAATTTATAGAAGCTTATAAACAGGTCTTTTCAATAAACAAAATAGGTTGTGTGCTGTAATTACTCTTAATGCATTAATGCATCTGTGAATGTTACACATGTTATGGAACACATTTTTAATATATGATGCTTAAAATTCTGTTAACCTGCTTAGAAGCTTTCACATTTATGAAAAGTTGATTAGAAAGCCATGGGAACATTCAGACTACAGTATTAGAAAGACAACCATATTAGTCAATTGCAGCAAATCTACTAATGAATCTTGTACTTTTAAAAAATGGTGTTATTATTACTATTATAATTACTGGAGTCTTCATCCAATGCTTAATGTCAGGGTAAAACAAGGATAAATATTTTTTTTCTTTCAGTCTTGGGACAACATTCAGTTTTCTCTAATAAGTTGAGAAGCATCTTTTGAGGTTGAGAAGTGGCCAGACCAACAACTGGATGGAGAAAAAGCTCCTTTGATGCTTCAGCTGGTGGAGCAAGTTGATTTATCTTCATTGCATTAATAAATATAATTTCATTTAGTGAATTACATATATGATACAACATATAACAAAAATGAATTTACACTCAATAGTTCTCCAGTGCTTGATTTGAAAAATTAAAATATTACTTTCATTGCAGTATGTCTTCCCTTCCCTTCCCTTCCCTATTATTTTATTACTTTTATAACTTCAGTTCTGCAATATTCAAATCTTTAAAACTATCATTCAAAAATGTACAAAATAAATACTATACATTGACACCACTGGGTTGCGTAAACTGTTCTTTATCTAGGGTGTTTCATATAAAGAAAGACTGCTTTCGGACAACATGTGGGCCAAATTGCTGCTCAAGCTATTGTGTCTCTCAGTTTCTTCCCAGTTGAATTTAAGTGCTCGTTATAAAGCTCTGCATGGCACAGGGCCAGATTATCTATCAGCTTGCTTCTTCATGAAGGCATCTGCCTGTTCCTCTAGATTGCATACAGCATTACAGTAAGCATGCTCCAGGTCCCTTCCCTTGCCATCTGGTAGGAATTCGGAAGTATCCTTTTTTTTACAGCAGCCTCTGACCTTGGGAACCCATTTCCCCTTGAAATCTGAAAAGTACTAAGCTTTCAGTGAAGAACTAGTTTTTCCTCTAGGCCAGGGGCATCAAACTCATGTCAACAAGGCAGTATCATGTGATGTATTGGGACTTTCCCCTCCTTCGCTAAAATGGGCATGGGTGTAGCCAATGTGTGATGCATCTGGTCCATGGGCCAGGAGTTTAACAGCCCTGCTCTAGGCACTAAGACAGTAAGGTTAGGACTTGGGGAATTGAAGCAGTGGTGGGATTCATTTTTTGGGGGTACTGGTTCTGTGGGCGTGGCTTGTGGGTGTGGTGTGGCTTGGTGGTCATGGTGTGGCTTGGTGGGCATGGCTTGGTGGGCATGGCAGGGAAAGGAAACTGCAAAAACTCCATTCTCACCTCACTCCTGGGGGAAGGCTACTGCAAAATCCCCATTCCCTCCCCACCCCACTAACCTGCTTTCCAGCTCCATTCTCCTTTGCAGGGCAACAAAAAAAGACCCAGCCGATCCGCTGGGACTCGGGAGGCAGAGAATAGATGGGGGTGGGGCCAGTCAGAGGTGGTATTTGCCGGTTCTCCAAACTACTCAAAATTTCTGTTACCAGTTCTCCAGAACTGGTCAGAACCTACTGAATACCACCTCTGAACAGATCCCTTTGTTTCTCACAGGAACAGATCCCACCCTTATTATTGAATTATTGAAAACTCCAATTGGCTTGATGGCCAAGAAAGGATGTTCAGTGGTCAGGCACCCTGATGAGTCTTTATTTTCCCCACTTATTTAACCATTTCAACTGGTTTTCTGCTTAAGTAACAGCACAGATACAAGTAGTAGGCACATAGAATTATAGAATCACAGGTTTCCAAGGGAACTTGGAGGTCTTCTAGTCCAACCCACTGCAGGGAAAGGGATCTTAGGTTTATTAATGGGTGGAATCTCTGGTATTCTGAAAGGAATGTTTACCCAAATGGACTGTCATCTTTGGCCAATTTCATCCTCTTTGGTGCCCAGGTAAAGACCTTAGATGATGGCTCCAGGTCTGAGAAATCCTACTGTGTACCTAAGGGATTTCCATATCTTAAGAAGACTTCTAATAATTTTGATTGAGTTGCTGATATTAGCTAATTTCCTGGTGGGAGATGCATTTCTCCCAATTGTCTATATGGGTGGAAAGACTTATATAGTCTTTGCTCTAATGAGGTCAGGGCTGGTCTGGTTTGGTGGGTGGTCTGGGGTCAAAGGTGACATGGGGGTCCTGTCTTTTCACAAATGATAAATAAATAAATAAATAAATAAATAAATAAATACTCCAGTTGGAAAATGGGGAGGTGACTTTCAGAATACAGCAGTGTCTTTTCCCCTCACTTTTGCTCCAACACTAAACAGTAGCCATTCGTTGAAAATATGAACTCCTGGCATCGTCCTCAACCTACTTCCACCCCACAGTGAAGCTTCTGCCTGTCATTCAACACTTGGTTTCAGCAATAGGGTTTTCCTACTTCTTGCACAGGAGATAAATCTCTGATCTATTGCCAAAGGCTTTGGAATTTAGACCCATCCACTTCCCAGCCTAATCAATTCAATTGCTCTACATTGAAAGGCCCAGAACATCCATGGAGCTACTTCTTCTTTAGTTCTTGGCCCTGCCTCCTTTACTCAAGTGAATGAGGGCAGCAAGTGTATTTATATAATGGGCTGTAAATAAAAGTGTGGGTGGTGATGTGCCTTTAACCCCAGTTGATGCAAAACTAAGGACATAATACACAACTTAGTTTCCAGACATAAAATTAATTTTATTACCTTGTAATTAATCATTGCAAAGAGTAAATATATGTACATTACAATTCTTCAGGCAACCAGCTATACACAATATAAAGAAGAGATAAAAACTATCCCTTTATGCAGCTAGTGGCATTATAGTATTCACTATCAGTAGTAAAATCTCTGTATTCCATAATATACACAGGATTTAATCTTATAACAAATATATAAGGGATTCTGCAGAAAGCGATACAAAAGCATTATATACACAGGCACCTTTTATAGAGCAAAACAGAAACAATCTAAGATGAGAACTACAAAACCCCAAATAGGCTTTTGGATAAATATTTACTTGAACATTATCAACAGCCTTTCCATAATGTTGGCTGATCATTATTTTAAGCATACAGTCTTATAAACACTTTTTAAAATGGCGCAGATTTCCTGAAGTTCTTATATTAGTTTTTAAACAGTCTTTCTGACTTTGCTTGCAGAATAATATTAAAAAAACAACATACACATTTATTTTGGACCCTTACAGTCATATCAATCTTTGATCCTTTGAGTATATTTCTATAACTCTTATTTTAATCAGTGTTTCAGGCATTCAGTTTGTATTTATATTGTCATAATTACAAGCACTCATAGAAGTCTTGGAATATTGTAATAGAATCACAATGTATTTTTATGGTTTGGAAGTATTATGGAGGGGATGTACTTCAAACATACCTTTTTATTTAAATTGCCATGCAAATTAGTTATTCAAAACACTGTACTGTGGAAAGTATCTCTCCCATGGCATTCTACAAAAGGCTTTAAGTTACTAAAGAATTATTCACATGACAATATTTAAATATTCTGTGAATCATTCCTAATAACATTTCCACGCAGTGAACTCTGAATAACTTTAATCCACATTTTGAAAATATGAAACTTTATTTTGTTGTTATCCTGTACTCCCTAATACAAAGAAATAAATTATTTTCATGCCTCTCTAGCCCAATGAATAATTGGGCTACCAACTGCTCCCAGGTGGAAGGTAATGGACACTTTTAAAATTCTTTTTTCAAGAAACCTGATCAGGTGACATGTTGAATAAGTAGCTTAGAAGAAATTGAAGGTATATGAAGTAGTGGCATTTTTCAGGATTATACTTGGGTTTGGGGGGAAAAAAGGAGACTTTAGATAGTTGTGTGGCATAACCTTTATAGTTAGTCTTGACTTTTTTGGTGCTAGGATCAGCTTCTCAGAACAAACTTCATTTGAAATATCAAAGAGATACAAGGCACACAAGAGCTGCCGTTCATAAATAATTTTGTCTATAGTGCATCATATTTTCTGTAGCAATCACAGTATGTCCATAGTAAGTGATTACAGGAGATCTCCCTTAGGAAGTCAAATCATGGTAGATAAAATGCAGAAACATTTATATGAGGTGGGAATGGGGTAAAAGCAGAAAACACATATAAAATGGCCACAATGATCAGTTGTTGAGTATATTGTTTGATTTCAATGAATTTATAAATTTGAACGATTCAAAATTACAGCCAGTGCCTAAACACACTAATGGAATGGGATTTTTAGCCTCAAGGACCACAAATCTCTGCAATGGTTTTGGAGATCAAATGGTCATTTTAATATAATATGTTTATCCATCTTCCATAAATCTAGTGGGCAGTCCAGCTACAGACTATGTTGCAATACATGTTGCACATTAAACATAGATGTCCATGTATTAAATCTGTGGAGGTATAATAATAAGCACAAAGCATGGCAGCAACAGAAGAAAATAATGAAGTAGAAAATTTGAAATTGTACATAATTCTTTCTGTAAGTAATTTGATGCATTGATTTATCTATCATTAATGTATCAAAAGCAAAATATGTCTTAGAATACTGTCAAATGCTGAACATGTGCTGAACCATTCTCTACTGAAGGCAATGGCCCAGCTTTTGTTTAAATGCTATAAGCTAATGATTGAAAATTATACAGGTAGTCCCTGACATACAACAGCTCATTTAGTGACTGTTCAAAGTGATAACAGCACTGAAAAAAGTGACTTATGGCTGTTTTTCACAGTCACAATCTTTGTAGCATCCCCATGATCAAGTGATCCAAATTCAGATACTTGGCAACTGTTTCATATTTATGACCGTTGCAGTGTCCTAGGGTCATGTGATCCCCTTTTGCAAACTTCTGAGAAGCAAAGTCAGTGGGGAAGCCAGATTCCCTTAACAACCATGTTACTAATTTAACAACCGCAGTGATTCACTTAACAACTGTGGCAAGAAAAGTTGTAAAATGGAGCAAAATTAACTAAACAAATTTCTCACTTAGCAACATAAATTTTGGGCTCAATTGTGATCGTAAGTCGAGGACTACCTGTAATTTGAGAAGCTTAAATCTTAACCGCTTGGTCATGAGGTTCAATAAGTAAAATAATGGTAGCCAAAGTTTTTAAGCAAAGATTAAAATTCAAAGGATGAAATATGGTATGTATTTGAAATATTGGTATATACTTATTGAAAAGGAATTAATTCTTATTTTTACAATCAAACATTTTTAACTTTACCAGAGGTTGCTTGAACTTGAAATGACTGTTTAAAGACAAAACAAAGACTGGAATGAGTCTCTTTGAGACTGTAACATATAATAAAATTAAAGCCAAATACTTCCAACTATTTTCACTTATTACCCTCTCCACTTCATAAATTCTAGAAATATTTCAAAATAATTACAATAAAAACACAAGCAAAGGAAATTGCCTTTTCTAGGCTGAAGATTTAATCATCCAGACTGTAGCTGGACTTCAGCTTGCTCTATCAGTTGCTCTGGAGGAAAGATTCTAGAAGTATGTTCAATCTTTTTTTAAATTTGGTTTCCAATTATTCACACTGCTTTAGGAGACTTGATACATTACAAAAATAATGGTATAATAATACATTAAATAGAAATGGAAAAAAATACACATTAATGTAGCATTGTCTTCTTTCCATCTGAGGGACTCTTAAATGAAACTAGAATTCCCCTGTACTCAAGTATCATGTCCATAGAACTGGATTAATAAACATAAGAATTCTAGGAGTCTGAGTCTAAGACAATTGGAATTTTCATTTTTAATTAGTGTGGAATTTCATAAAATTAAGTAAAGGCAGATTTAGCTGAATTACAATGAAACCCTCTAGTGTATCTATTCAGATATAATCCCTATTGAATTTAATAATCATATCTTTATTGGCATGACTGCACGCATGAAGTCTTCAAGTTATTTCATTTTGGTTGAAATGTATAATGTTGGGTTTAAAATATAAATGTTACCTGTTATAAGGGTGTAATTTTCTATTCAGGCCACTGCTGCATAGTAGTTTACATATCCCAGTAAATATCTTTCTCTATAAAAGACTTTCTCCCTCACCCAACATTGTTCAACACCCTTTTTCCCCTTAAGTAATGAGCATTAATTTTTTGAAGTAGCAGACTCCAGCAACAATTATAAGACATATGGTCTAGACCAGTAATGGCAAATCTATGATCTGTGGTGACACACCATGATATTTTGGGTGACATGCCAGCATTCACCCAACCCAACAATATTCTCAAAAGCATACTCTGTTCTTGCATGATTTTTGGAGATCGTACAAAAATGGAGTGTACTCTTGTACAACCACCACAGCCACCAAAAATCATGTGATAACAGTTTTCTGAAGCTAGAGAGGCAGTGGAAAAGCATCGGGGTAGGATGCAGGGCTCTGTCAATAGAAAGAAAACAACCCCATGAAGTTAACTGGCACACGGAAAATCCTGGGACTCACACACAGGATTGGACCACATTTTTAAAAAAAATGAATATGTAACATCTTTTCTTTTTTTAAGGTGTGTGTGTGTGTGTGTGTGTAACATACCAGCAAGATCAACTTAGGCGCTTTTCTAATTGTTGACGTGACAAACCCAAAAAATTTGCCATCACTAGTCTAAGCTAACTAACAGTTAACTTCTTTTCCTGTTAAAGGTAACATTATCTCAGGGTAATCTTTTGAAACCTACCTAGTTAACTAGGATAAAAGCAGCAATGAGTTGGATTAGAGATCAAAATAAGTATAAGAGATTTTTTTAAGTATTTTTCTTTTTTGAAAACTTCTCACACTTCTCTAAGCAATAGCTTTTAAAAAGGCATAGAGGACTCCTAACAAAGATAGAAAGGGCTTTTGAAATTGAATAAAAAGCTACACATTGGCTACTCTTAATTTAGATTATGACTAAGCATTTTCTGTCATGCAATGTCCCCATAGCTTTGTTAAGTCAAGCACACATTATGCAACAGCATTCTTTTTTCCAGTTGAAATGGAAAGATTAACCTTTGTAATTGATTCTTGCATATGTATAATGCATAGGCATCTTGCAATATTCATCTTCTGTATGATTTTTTTTAATGCAGAATTTCCAACAAAAGAAGAACATTTATTTTATTTTATTTATTTGGTCACATTTATAGCCCGCCCCATCTCCACACAGGACTCGGGGCGGGTAACAACA
>JAOYMU010000283.1:54197174-54210666 GCA_025802295.1 Psammodynastes pulverulentus
GCCAAATTGCAGGCAGCTGGCTGTAAGCAGAAGTAGCCTGCAATTACTGCACTCTATCCTCTGCGCCACCGAGGCTGCTTACATCCCAGATAATTTTGCTCTGCTACATCATACAGCAACATTTACAGCCCCATTCTCACCTCTAAGAATGATCAAAAGCAGCCTATTGAATACAGGTCGTCCTTGACTTACAACAGTTCATTCAGTGACCGTTCTAAGTTAAAACATCACTGAAAAAAAATGATTTACGAGAATTTTTCACACTTACAACCGTTGTAGGATCCCCAATGGGTCATGTAATTTACATTTGGTTGCTTGACAACTGGATCACATTTATGATGGTTGCAGTGTCCTGGCGTCACATGATCGCCTTTTGTGACCTTCTGACAAGCAAAGTCAATTAGGAAACCAGATTCACTTAATAGCCATGTTATTAATTTAACAACTGCAGTGGTCCACACAAGAAATATGGCAAGAAAAGTTTTTAAATGGGGCAAAACTCACTTTAAAAAATTTCTCACTTAACAACATACATTTTGGGCTCAGTTGTGGTTGTTAATTAGAAGACTACCTGTGCAAAAGTTTCTGTCCCTCAAAAAGTGAAAGTGAGAAACATATGGAAACAATACAGGAAGGTTTTAAACTCTAGGTTTTCCATTGCAACAAGTTCTACTAAATAGTTGGACAAACACTACTGATTTCCAAAGGAGATTGAAATCCCAGCCACGCTGGAGAAAACAAAAACATGAGAGCAACTTTGCTTTGAACTCAGAAAGGAGGACAATTTTATTGAAAAGTGTCATAACACTCAGTGGGATAAATCTGAGCTGATATGCATGTGTTTTGGCTGAAGCTCAACCAATAAATATATATTTATACTACTGGATTACACAGAATCCAGATGGTATTGATGTAGTTCTATCTCTTGGCCAAGGAACACCAGTCCTAGACAGAAGATCTCTGAAAGAATCACTACCTGGTTCAGTCCTTAGCCTGAATGCCATACTGAATGGATTCCAGATTTTTGCAAAACTAGAGTGCTTCGTATGGGGACAACAGTGGCTCAGGGGTTAAACATGCTGAGCTTGTCAGCTAGAGCTGACAGCCCAGGTTAGAAACCCAAGTGCCATGCAGTGGGGTGAGCTCCCATTCCTTGCTCCAGCTCCTGCCCACCTAGCAGTTCGAAAACATGCAAATGTGAATAGATTAATTGATACCACTTCAGTGGGAAGGTAACATCATTCTGCGCACCTTGGTATATAGCCATGCTGGCCACTTGGCCATGGAAAATTTCTTCGGATAACCTTGACTCCCTCAGCCAAGAAACAGAAATCAGCACTGTGCTCTAAAGTTGGACATGACTGAACTGGGGAATTTTTTACCTTTACTAGAGTGCTTTAGCCAAAATTAAAACTTGCCTTTCTTCATAAGCTCAGAAGGGACAGATTTAAAACATTAGAACTATAGAATTGGAAGGGGCCTTGGAGGTATTCTAATCCAATCCCCTGCTCAAGCAGGAGATCCTATACCATTTCAGACAAATGGCTATCCAGTCTCTTTTTGAAAGCCTCCAGTGTTGGAGTACCCACCACTTTTGAAAGCAAGCCATTCCATTGATTGATTGCTCTCACTGTTAAGAAATTTCTCCTTATTTCTAGGTTGCTTCTGTGCTTGATTAGTTTCCATCCATTGTTTCTCGTCTTACCTTCTGGTCCTTTGAAAAATATTTTAACTCCCTCATTTTTGGAAGAGCCCCTCAAAATCAGAATACGTCTATCATGTCTCCCCATAGTCCTAAAGTCCTACTGGTCCTTTAATCAGAAGGACATGTCACATAGCATTTCTTGCTGAGATTATGTTGATTAGTAGAGGACAAAACTCCAAAGCTATCCAAAGCTTTTATCTTTCATCTCATCATTATTATCCAGCATATAAAATGCAGTTCACATAAAAATGCAAAAAACTAAAAATCAGGCCAACCACTGCTGAGAACTTTCTGGGAGGAAATATAAAATATATTTTTGAATCACTTGATTTCTTTCTGCTTAACAGGTGCTGTATCTCAGGAACATTAACTGTTTGATGTAGAGGTTCCATGTCTGACTGGTTTTACTTCTATGAAGATTCATTTGACAATGGGAATCTGGTTGATTGCCTGATAAGGAAGTGATTTGACATTGCGTCTTTTAGGATGCTTTCTTAACTGCTTGGTCTCATTTAATTGTGTTGGTCTGTTTGCAGGACTCCTGTAATGATTCTAGGTGACTCACAACAATCCATGTAAACATAATACCAGACCAAACATGCTCATAGCTCAACTCCCATTCTAGCCCAATGCTGGGATGAAAAGCCAGGTCTTCATAGCCCTCTAGAAGACTAAAAGATTAGTGATCTCTCAGATCGCAGGTAAAGAATTATTCCAAAAATTTGGGGAAGCCACTGAGAAGATGCACCTCAATGTCTTATTAGCTGACATTTAAAGGAGGAACCTGAAACATGTCCACTTTATCTTAGTAGGATGGGCAGATGCCCTAAGGGAAAGTCATGGCAATGTATAGCTTTAAAGGTGATAATCAGCAGTTTGAATTGCACTTAAAATCAATGGGAAGCTAATGCAAATTCATGCAACAGTGGCATTATTTGGGTGAACTGCAGGTCACCAAAAACTGTATGTCCCATCAAGGTTATGGTTGGCTATGTATAGCCATAGACTTGCAGTTTGGCTTGTATTACCTGGCTTCAGAAACATCACTATTCCCAAAACTGTGTATGCAGTTTTATTCTGGACCAGGTACAGTTATACAGTTGGGATGATCTTCAAGAGGAGACCCATGTAGAGTGTGTTATGATAATCCAAATGGGAGGTGACTTATAGCCTTGGATCTTTCTTATGTTCTCCATTCAAGCATAGATTTGCTCTGTCCCAACTTCACTTTTTCTGAGATCAACCAAGGTTGATAACAGGGCATTCATTGCTGCTTCTAGGGTGTTTTAGTTTTCCAGGACAAGGACACAAAATTCAGCTTTTTCTATAAGTAATAAATTCAGCATTGTTGTCCATGTGAAATAATTGCTATGTGTAGATGGGGAAATGAAGCTCTTGATGATGTGCTATGTCCTAATCCCATCTCCCAACGTTTATTCATTGATGTAGACATTTGCATAAGGAAAGTCAGTGAACATCAACTTAAGTGAATTTTGGAAGCATTAACGAATGAAGCCACGAATGTTGGTAAGCTTCACCCATACACAATGCATGATGATTGGGGTGCACAAGTTTGTAAATGTTTTCTTTTAGGATGCTTTTTCAACTGTCCAGTATTTCACCCCTGAATAATATATATATAGGGACATGGTGGCTCAGTGGCTAAGACACTGAGGTTGTTGATCAGCAGGTGAGCAGTTCAGCAGTTTGAATCCCTATTGCCGTGTAATGGAGTGAGCTTACTTGTCCCAGCTTTGGCCAACCTAGCAGTTTGAAAGCATGTAAAAAAATGCAAGTAGAAAAATAGGGACCACCTTTTGTGGGAAGTTAACAGCATTCCGTGAGCCTTTGGCATTTAGTCATGCCTGTCACATGACCACAGAGACATCTTTGGACAGCACTGGCTCTTCAGCTTAGAAACGGAGATGAGCACTGTCGCTAGAGCCAGAATGACTAGCACACATGTGCTGGGGAACCTTTAACTTTATATTTAATGTGTAAATGGTGTTAATATGTTATGTCCTTTAAGGAGACAGCATGTCCCTTTTTCTGCTGCGAAAAGTTTCCTGTCTTTAACTGTCTTTGACATTTCAAGTGCTTCCATGGTTGGCAGAAGCTGGGACAAGTAACGGGAGCTCACTCCGTTATGTGGCACTAGGGTTTCAAACCGCTGAACTGCCGACCTTCTGATCAACAAGCACAGTGTCTTAGCCGCTGAGCCACCATCATAAGATCTGAGCCAACAAGGGTTTAAAGTAGGAGATAGTCTTACAGAACAAATTGAACCTTGTATTCTCCCCTATTGGGCTTTGCTAAGAGATATGTAATACATAAAATATAATAGTCAGAAATAGGGATGTGACTAAAAATTAACAAATCCTGAAATAATATTCACACGAGACCCATTTATTTATAACCAAATGTTCTACTCATTTGGGCCACATGTTCAATGACTGTTTGAAAATATTATCTTCCTTCCCAGCTTCTCAGATATATTGTATAGATCATGAAAGAGGAAAAACAATGGTGTGATTTTAATACCAAATTCCCTAAATCCTATATGGGTTTTTACTATATTTCCAAGGCTTTATTCTATTTGCTGAACACATTCAAATGTCAGATGAATAAAGATTTTTCACACCTTTGAACCCAGCTTACCCCAGTGAGAAGACTCAAGTGCTTACAGAGCTACTCTTCAAATTTGTCATCACCTAGTAAATACTTGTTTACATTTCTCTCCCTTTTTTTCTGGGAGAAAGTATCCTACGGAACTTAGAAAGGTGAAGATGTGAACCTTAAAAAGTCAGACACAGTGCAAATAGGAAACACACAAGCACAGATTCATTCCATTTGCTTAGACTACCATGAGAGACTTCATTTCAGAACTGTCACATTCAGTTCTGCCCAAGCTACAAGATTTTGTTCAACCAAAATAGAAAGCTGCCATCCTTTCGAACAGAGAATGAATTGCTCCACTACCGGTGGGAATGTCTGTGCAAAACAGACAATCAAGCCCATTTGCTTGCTTGCTTCATAATATCTTTTACACCATCTTCCATGTAATCCTCTCAAAATGGCTTATAAGTAACCGAATTAATATTAAACATTGACAATGTTTGCAATTGCCAGCATTAAATATATTTTACAAACATTGAAAGGCTGGTGAAATGTAAACCCACACATCTACTTATTGCAGACACCTCTCAAGTTATTTAAATAAGGTAAAAGGGGAAAATAATATTCAGCATTCAGTATACGCCTATCCCTAAGGATTTTTTTTAAATAGAAAGAGGATTCCAGTAGACTCCACAATAAAGAATAGATGTATAAAATTGCAAGATAATATTGATAACTTATGGCCCCATAGTAGTTTAATTAAGCCAGGTTACTTAGGAATCTATTTTAGTGGTGTAATTCTGTGAAGTCTGCAACTGGTCCAGTGAGCGCGCATGCGCCACATTAAAAAACCAGCTTGAAAACTTACCTTCTATGTAGGTAATTCAACTGAGGTGTGGCAATCCATTCTGCCTGAGCAAATCAGCTGAGCGGGTATAGGACAGGGGCAGGTGGGTGGGACTAGCTGATCATCAGAGCTACCGATTAGCCTGCTAGTTGATTGTCAGAGATACCAGTTTGCCTGAAGTGGTCCGAACTGGCTGAATACCACCTCTGATCTATTTGCAATAGAAAGGTACTTTTACGTATATGGTTCTGGTTAATATTTGAATAAAAGATCACCAACTCTATTCCGGGACTGAAAGCTAGATTGAGGTTTCACGTTACTAAGCATGACATATTTACCTTATTTATGCCAAAATGAAGAATAGAGCACAAAGAATAACTCTTTGCAAAATGAAATGTATATGTATCTTACATAATTGAAATTGTTTTTATTTTAAGCCCCTTTATTATAACACTATTAATGTGTGAGTTCATGGAATTGGTTTTGTAATTCTTTTTATATTTTATGGTTCTTTTTTAAAAAAAAATTGCAATATTGCTTTTGCAGTGGGAATGCACATTGTTGTCATCCTTTCAAAGTAGACCAGACTAGGAAACCAAGCTAAATACTATTTTTTATTAAATTTTTATAGTATACAGACTCTTGCAACTCTAAATGTGCTTCCTCCCTCCCTCTCTTTAACTTCATGAAAACTAGGGAGGGTCTTATCTGAGATGCTTACTCAGAGTACAGATCTGACTTGATTCAAATTTCTTTTATCTTACTGTTCTCTTGCTTTTATCTCTCTTCCTCTTGTTTCTCAAAGTTATTCTTTCTGCCTATTAAATCTGCCCTGAATAGAAACAGATTACTATCTAACTGTAAATAGGATCTAAATATTGTATTTTATACATTGAAAACATTTTATCTCTTTGCAGAATTTAAAAGCATTGTATTTTGTTTTCAGCTTGAATTAAATCTTTAGGGATTCTGTGCTATTTATGCTTTCTCTTATTGGTAGCAAAGCAGTATTATCTTGCGATCTGCATATTTACTCCTATATATTCTGTTGGATCATTTTTGTTGTTTTTCAGTTTAATGTAGATGCTAGAACCTTAGACTAGTTTAATCTATTTTCCCGATAATGATTATCTGCCTTTTAATGCTGAAAGCTAAAATAAGTTTTTTTTCTAAAATTTTATTGCTTTTTTAACAATAAAATTTAATGTTGCTTATGCCCTATGAGATAGGCTTATCTCCTTAAGACAAGAGTGTCAAACTTGCAGTCCACAGGCCGAATATGTCATGCGCTGGCCACACCCATGCCCGGTTTAGTGAATGAGGAAAAGTCACAATACATTATGTGATGATGCCATGATGACGCAAATTTGACACCCCTGCCTTAAGAGAATAAGGACTGATGGTGGTTCAATAGCAATTGATGGTGGTTCAATAAGATGGTTCAATAGCAATTACCTCATTTTAGTTTTACCTTTTTACTCACAAAAGAGCATCGGGGTGTGAGAGATCTCTAGGTTTAGCACAAGGTGCCCTAAAATAGGGGTTCCCACGGCCCATTCAGAACTGGGAAGTGGTGGTCAGCTGGCAACATGCATGCACATAGCTCCACTTGTGCATGCAGTGAGTGGGTGAGTGTGAATGCATAACTCCATTTGTGCAAGTGGCAGTTCACTGCATGTGCAAATTGAGCCACCATGCACTCATCCACCCACCGGTCACTTGGAACCATCCTCTCTTCCCCTACTACCAGTTCACAAAGCCAGAAACATTGGAGACTGCTGCCCTAGAAGATAAGTGCTGTGGTGGCCAAAGGATTAGGTTGTGAAGAACATAGAGGACTTTGGAAAAATGTGAGTTGAAACTTTTACCCTATAGGCTCAGCCTTGCTGCTACAAATGAAATTCTCCTTGTTAAAGAAATGAGGCACTGTGGTTCTCATTGACAAGGAGTGTGTGTAAGACTCCCTTTGTGAAGATATCCTTTTGGCTATGTGGGGCTGCTGATCAAGATGATCAAAGTGACATAATGCAAAACAGCTTCCCTTTACTTCAGAAGCATAGGAAACATTATTTCATGAGCATTCCTTTAAAAGCTTTATACTGCCCTTTTTTATATTCTAACTTACTATGCGTCAAAGGGATTTAAGCATTATTTATATGTCACCCTGCGACTCTGAGGGCACACGATAAACCTCCAAGTGGCTCAGTGATTCTCAGAAAGGATGCTAATGACTGCTTGACTGCTTGACTGCAAGGAATATAAATCCTTCCATTTTCCACCATTCAGTCAGAACTGAAGAAGCATCTTGGATGAGAAGCAGAATATCTTCTAGCAAAAAAAGAAAGTCCAATTGCCTTTTGAAAGAAAGTACCTTTGGGACATGATTTAGATGCTTTGAGGGCCTATAAATAAAAAAAATATATAGTGTAATTGTAGTGTATAGATCAGGTGGGATTCAATTTTTTTTATTACCGGTTCTGTGGTCATGGCTTAGTGGGCATGGTGTGGCTTGGTGGGCATGGTTTGGTGGACATGGCAGGGAAAGGATACTGCAAAATCCCAATTCCCTCCCCGCTCCACTGACCTGCATTCCAGCTCTGTTCTCCTGTGCAGGGCAATAAAAGAAGACCCAGCCAATCAGCTGGGACTCTGGAAGCAGAGAATAGATGGGGGCGGGGCCAGTCAGAGGTGGTATTTACCGGTTCTCTGAACTACTCAAAATTTCTGCTACCGGTTTTCCAGAACTGGTCAGAACCTGCTGAATACCACCTCTGCTCCCTAGTGATGTTAATGGATTGTTTTTGGTGTGGGCTTGGATAATGAAGTGATGTGCAGTAGTTGAAGAGAGAAGCAAATAATATAGTCCCTAACAATCATGATTAACAGAATAAAATGTACTAAAGGGAAAAAAGGAAGCAGATAACAAATAAAGCTTTTATGACTTGAGTTTGAACCTCAAAGGCTGCATAGCAAACACTCATTTCTCTTGCCACTTATTCAGCCTGATCTTAAATATGTTTCTTTAGAAGTAAATCCTTATTTTTGATTCCGAAATGCAGTCTTTTTATGAAAAGAAAGTATGAAGTCTTGTGTCCTTTTGAAAGGTTTTCTTTAGAAGCAAACTTTTATCTATTTATTTATCAGATTGGCATCCCACCTTTTGTATAGAAGCTCAAGACTCCATACATAGTGTTCTCTCCTCATATTTTCCCTCATAACCCTGTGTGGTAAATTGGGAGTGACTGGTCAACGGTCATCAGGAACTGCAGGTCAAGTTTTAAGCACACTTATGCTGTGGCCACCATGATCGCTTCTCAGCCTGCCAAAGAACCAAAGGGGGAGGGAAGGGTGAGATGGAATGCAGACTCCAGGACTTCAAGAAGATGAGCTGTGAGAGCCAAGGACACTTCAACAGGTGTTTGTCAAGATCAGAGACTTTTTCTCATAACAATATAATGACACTTCATTGGACAATGTGACCTGCACTAATGGGGACGGGGAGAGGGAGAAATCTATACTGTCATTATGTGGGTTCCGACAGGAATTAGGTACAGCTGGATTTGCATTCAGCAGTGCCAAAATGATGTACTCAATAAAGTTTTGCATTCAGAGATTGGAAGGTCTTGAGCGTGCTTGCTTTGGTTGGGTTTGTCAGTTGGAACATTGACATTGTACTTATAACTAGCAGCCCCTGATCCTAGTCCAGTAGCTTAATCACCACACCATACTGGCTCCTCTCAATTCATGATTACATGCTTGCTGGACGTGATGGGAATAGTGGTCCAGCACATCTGGAGGATACCACATTAACCAAGGGCGATTTAAAGAAGTCTTTCACTGATTTTGTAGAATTTAGACTAGTTTTAGAATCCCTCTTTCTCTCTTTCTATGCTTAACAAGATACCCTTGGACTCCGTTTAGCTGCTGGTAGGTTTTTTATTTTCTCTGCAGTCCATATAATTGCTTCAAATTTTTATTTTTTACAGATAGGTGCTTTGCAAAGAATAACATTTTAAAGGAATCTTTCATGGATGGGCTTTGGATTGATGTCAACAAATTTGACATTAAAAGATGGCAGTGAGTATTTATCCTATCTAATCTGACTGAAGAAAGATGTCCATCCATCCCTTCCTTCTCCTAACCAACAAACAGAGTTTACATGATGAAGTCAGCTATATCTGGATAACTTGTTAGACCTTCCACTCACCACAAAAGCCTGTTGGAGAGGAATACTTCTGTATCTATTTCTGGATTACTAAATGCTTTTTATCTTTGCTGGAGGGAGGAAAGGAAGTCTATAATGGTATGATCAATATTAGCCTACCGTTGACAGCCTTAGAGACTCTTACCCACTTCAGCCTTCATTGTTTCTAACTTACTACAGGGAGGGACAGCAGGGAGATAGAGATGGGGGATACACTGATGGGGGAAATACACTGAGGTGCAATTACTCTGTGATCTCTCTAGAGTTTCATCTCTTTCTTGGAAGTCATTAATTGGCATCAGGTTTTTATAATACAGGGGGGAGTTAAATTGTCCCTTCACCCCCTACTTGATTCTATTTGGGCATAAATGTTTGCCCTAACCCTTTTTGAAGAAAGTTTATATGATAGGCTTGCCCTTATTCTTTCTCCAATTAACATATTGAGGGAACAGGATTTATTGTGAATCTGATCTATGTTTGCTTTAGCTTAAAGCTTTTGATGCAATGAAATCAGCACCTTGGACAGTACCAGTGCAGCTGTGACTAAACTCCCATTAAGACCTACAGTACTTCCTTGGTTGGTTTGTTTTAAATATATTTTTATCCTGCCTTTGTTTTATTTAAATAACTCAAGGCAGAAGACATATATTTAATAATCTTTCCTCCTCCTATTTTCCCCATAACAAGAACCACCTAGAGTAGCCCCAGGGCAAGATGGGCAGCAAATAAATTTAACAAATAGGGAACAGCAAAAGTGACAGTGCTGAGCATTGGTGCACACCAACTTCCACAGGAAAACTGTTAGAAATGTCAGCGGTGCATAATATTCAATTGCTGGTGTTAAGATAAAATATCTGGACCTATATGAATTGCTTGTGCACAGCATGGTATTGTAGCACCATGTCAGTTGATGTGGAATACAGTTCAAGGCTTTATCCATGTACTACTAACCATGTAACAGGGCTGTATTACTATTATCCTTCTCATTTTTTCTACTACCTACTCCTATTGGTATCTTATGACTATTACTTCATTGGTTGAATCTTAATGATTTATGATTATATTGTATGATTTATCACTTTGTTGTTTGTATGTGCACCAAGAGCCTCTGCACTGGAGACAAATTCCTTGTGTGTCCAATCACACTTGGCCAATAAAGAATATTCTAGCCTATCTTGGTTGAGGAAAGCCAGATGTAATGTCTTCGTTTCCCTATGCTTCTCCATGAGCACACAAGCCATAAAAATAATTCCAGCGGTACTCAAGCCTTTGATATAGCAATAGCACTTACACTTATGTACCACTTTATAGTGCTTTACAACCCTCTCTAAGCGGTTTACAGAGTCATCCTATTGCCCTCAACAATCTGGGCCCTCATTTTACCCATCTCAGAAGGATGGAAGACTGAGTCAACCTTGAGCCTGGTGAGATTCAATCTGCCAAATTGTAGGCAGCTGGCTGTAAGCAGAAGTGGTCTGCAGTACAGTACTCTAACCACTGCACCACCGATATGGATTTTAGCAATGTCACAGAGGTGCGGGTAGAAAATCTGCTCAAAAACTTCCCACTGTGGGCAAAGGAGGCACTGGATTGGTTGGAATTTGGAACAGTCTGCTGGGTCATCTTTGTTCTGGAAGAAGGGAAAAGTGATACAGCCTGGAAGCACAGGGCCACAGTCTACAGCGGCATTGAAGAAGTTTGTCAACCAATCAGCTGCTGTGCTACTAAGTTCTATATTTTGAAATGTCTGCTGGTAGATTATCCGAAGTAGGTACTTTTGAGTTCTTCATGCCTCTGATAGCTTTGAGAGTTAGAATGTCCAGAATTGGATCAGCACTAGTTGAGCTATCAGGAATGGCACCTATGGAAATTTGACATTAGAGATTTTGTAAAGCATTTGTCAGGCCCCCCCAAACCAAGAAAGACACAGGGTGATTCTTCCAACCAGTTAACTTTATTGTTCCAGAGTAAAGCACTCTCCTATATACTTTAAGCTTACCCTTTGAGAACTATTAGGGAGGGACTGTCTTCACCCTCTTTTCCTCACACAAAGTATCCGGACTGAGTTGCCTCTTATTCCTTTGGAATGCACCTTCCCTCCTGAGAATCCATCTCTGCACTACCTTCTGCCTAGTGATGCTGCCAGTGTTTCAGGATTCTGAGCCTGTCCTACAGTTGTTGTCCATTTCTGTTCTTAAGACACATATCTTATCTTTTGATGTGCATTTTTGCTAGTTGATAGATGTTTTCCCTCACCTTCCTTTGTGTCCATTTGTTCGTATATATATATCCTGGTAGTGGTTAACTCAGAGGTAATTAACCTCTGCAACAGCTTTGCTGCTCTTCCTTCAATGCTATACTTTTGACAGTTTTTGTTGGTCTTCTGCATGCACCAGTTCTTAGGAGCCATCTTTTTTTCCCTTACTTTCTGCTGCACTTGTTCCATCCAGAGCCACACCTTGGTCTGCATCCTATGGTTTATCTCGTATTCAACACACATCTTTTGGATTCTCGGCTAAGAACTCAGTGTCATCTGCATACAAAAGTATGTTTATGTATATGTATATATGTGTGTGTGTGTGTGTGTGTGTGTGTGTGTGTATTTGTTTTCGTAGATTTTCACAGGTATAGGTACATAGGTTTTGGCATATTCGGGTCTTGTCCTGTGTAAACTTGAGGGTGTCTTGGCGAAGTTTTGATGAGGTCTCACTCATCATCTTCAGGCTGGAGCTTCCAGCTTTGTGCTCTGCGAGTAAAGCAAGGTCTGGGCTGATGTCTCTATAAATACTGGTGTGGGAGGGTGGAGCTTGGTTGCTGTATTGTTCCCTCTTAATTGAATGATGGATATATAGGGGGGGTGAAGTGCTGGCTTTGTTGCTGTAGGCTGGTTGCTGGTTGTATTGTTTCATATTGATTGGTTGATGGAGTTGTTGTTTGTAGATTAGTCAGCTGTTTAGTAGTCTCCTGTGTGGGTGTAGTCCACAAGCACCAGCCTGAAGATGACGAGTGGGACCTCATCAAAATGTTGCCAAGATACTTTCAATCCTACATGGGAAAAGACCTGAATTCACCAAGACTTGTATAGCTATAACTGTGAAAATCTACGAAAACATGTACATACATATATAATGGGCTGTGAGTTGCCACACAGCCCATTACCCAGATCATTACAGAATAAAGGACTCATGAGCACTCAGGATGCCAAGGTACTGGAGCTCAGGAAGTTACCACACAGCCCATTACCTCCCCACCAGTATTTATAGAGAGACGGCAGCTCCGATCGTGCTTTGCTCACACAGGCACAAAGCCACAAGCACCAGCCTGAAGAGGATGAGTGGGACCTCGTCGAAACGTCGCCAAGATACTTTCAATCCTGCACGGGAAAAAACCCGAATACACCAAGACTTGCATACCTATCTTACTCTTCTGTCTGCAGTCCATGAAGTGCCCCTGAATGAGATGCACAAAAGCTTTTCCAGCTAGGCAGCACTGCCACCTCACAGAAAAGGCGTGTGTTTATATGTGTCAAGAGCTTCTTCCCTGCCCAAGGAAGCCCATGCATGTTCCCAGACTCACCACACTGTACTAACTGTACTAAGTCAGGTTCCCTCTGACTTATCCCACCGGTCTTGTGCCAATCATTTTGTTGCAGGGGGGGGGGAGGCGGGAGAGAAGGATTTTGTTTGCAAGCAGCTGTTTTTTGCTCATCGCCTCAGATTTTGCCTTCCCTCTTATTTTCTTGCTCTCGTTGTCTTGCTGGTCATCAGGATTGTTTCTTGAACTGGCAATGAGCCACCAGGAATTAGAAGACTTCCAAAGGCAACCATATCACATTTGCTCATGCAGTGGGAATTCCAGATCTATTTGAGAAATTTCGCCATTCCTAAGAAAACTCTTACTAAACTCCTCTGATGCATTAGATGGCAGAAATTGAAAATGAATCCTAATATTCACTTTGGTTTATAGCAATAGCGCTTAGACTTATATACCGCTTCACAGTGCTTTACAGCCCTCTCTAAGCGGTTGACAGAATCAGCCTCTTGCCCCCCACAATCTGGGTCCTCATTTTACCCACCTTGGAAGGATGGAAGGCTGAGTCAACCTTGAGCCTGGTGAGATT
>JAOYMU010000283.1:54370080-54381391 GCA_025802295.1 Psammodynastes pulverulentus
AACAACCCATCATCGAGGGGCACAATAACAAACTAAAATATATAAAATATTTAAAATGTTAAAATATTTAAATTGGGATCAGTATAGATTTTAAGTTCTATTGTATTTTTAATTGTATCAGTTGTTTACTTTTTATCTTGTTGTGAACCGCCCTGAGTCTGTGGAGATGTGGCGGTATAGAAGTTTAATTAATAAATAAATAAACAAATAAACAATACCCACTTATGGATGAGCAGAAACGATTCAGTTAGAAAAAAAATAAAAATGGCTTATGAATAATTGAATTCTACATTTTGTACAGAGCTTACAGTGGTTATAATATATGAATAATTAGAAACAGAATTTATCTTGAAATATCATGTTGTTCTTTTGGGAACATATAGTATATAGAAGCAAACAGGAACAAAGAAAATGATGCACAAAGCCAGCAGAACAAGGCAGTAGAAACTGCACAATTTCTGCATTTGTTTGGCATTCCACAACTTTTCATATACTGCCTACCAAACATTTCAGTTTCAGACCAGCTCACTGGCTATTGTTCTGCAAAGTTGGCAGCAGAGACCCGTGGCCCTAACAGCCACAAGTCATCTATTTATAAAGTGAATCATGGATATAAGGATGTGGAACAGAGCTGAAGGCCAGAGTCATGGCTGGCGGGAAAATATTTTCATCCTATGGGGAAAATTCCAGTATTAGGGGAATTAATTTTCATCTCAAATCAGATGGAAATGCTGAACTGCTTGAATGCCTAACTAGTACACAATGGAAAAACTATTAGACCTGAAAATGTATACTAGCAATGTTTTACTATTCAATAACACAAATGTTTTGCATCTAGATCCAAGAATTTTGGATCAGTGAAAAGAGGCAGGCCAAAATTCAGCTCCTCTCAAGAAGAAAGCAAGAAGGCACAAATAAAATTAGAAAATAATTGATCTATCATAAAACTCACTTTGCCTCAGTTTGTTAAGCTTAAAATGGCCATTCCATCCTTTAAAGGCTACAGCCTTTAATCTGGTCAAGAACACTACATTATATTTTTTACCATTTAAATTGCTCCTTTCTGTGTTCATGGTAGCTGTTTTCTAAATGGCTTAAGAAAATCCTGTCTGGATGGAGACTTTGGCAATTGCTTATAAAATATTCAACTCAGACTGCAGTCCCCCATATCTTCCCACTTGACAATTCTCCTACTTCTGTTTAAGGAAAGTAGTGCAACCCAAACTTATTCTTTAAAAAAAAAAGCCCTGAAAGAAAAACAACTAGCTCAGGATAAAAAGGGATCTCCCCCTTCTGTCTCCTAGGTTTGCAACTGGCAATATTTTATATAACTGATAGAGATAATACTGTTGTGTTATTTCACCACTGCTGATAAAGATTGGAGTAGAAGTCAATAGAGTGGGTAGTAAACATGAAGCCATTGCGTTTCTTCCCCACAAAGTAGCCAATAACCTGCTGAAATTAGCCTGCAACAAATTGAAGCATGACATGTCAAATGGGTAAGGGTATTTCAGGTAACCTAGATACTCTTCAGAAGTAGAGCAGAAAATCTATTTTGAGATTGCTGTGACACTGCAGGGGGCACATTAATAGAGGGCAATATTATCCATTTCTGCCTTCCAAAAATGGTTACTTGCTCATTCATTCTGGCAATTGAACAATACAAATATGCTTTGTATCTGGTAAGACTATGCAGAGAAAGTTTGGTTCCATTATTGAACAGTAAATAACATTATATGGAGAGAGAACTTTGCAACTTTAATGTTGATCATCTGAACTGGGAATACAACTGGATTGGAAATCAGTACTCATGGGAATATGATCATGTTGTCCAATACTAGGACAGCATACAGGTTGGGTTTAAACCGCTATGGAGGGTAGATTGTGAAAACAGTGGTATGGAACTTTTCTGAGTCTGACATTGTGTTTATTCATTTAGACAGAGAAAACAGAAAATTGCTGAGCAACAGAATGTCAGCATGTGTTCTAATTTGTCCCTACTGTCCAACATAAGATACAAATACTGTAAATTAGAAGATAAGGGGACAGAGATAAGGAATTCTTCAACAGCAAAATTGCCTTCTGCCCAGGCTTTGAGCTTATGAACTCCATTCACATCCAGAAACAAACTAATGTAATGTAGTGCTCAAGATATGGTAGGTCACTTAATTAATGTTCAAAATTATGACAGACATTCCAAAATTATATACAGGGAGTCCTCAACTTACAACAGTTCATTTAATAGCCATTAGAATTTACAACGGCACTGAAAAAAGTAACTTATGACCATTTTTCACCCTTATGACCTTTGAAATATTCCCATGGTCATGTGATTTACATTCAGATGCTTGACATCTGGTTTATATTTACGACAATTGCAGTGTCCTGGAGTCACATGGTCCCCCTTTTGCAACCTTCTAACAAGAAAAGTCAATGGGGCAAAACTCACTTAACACATTTCTCACTTAGCAATATAACTTTGAGGCTCAATTGTGGTCGTAAATTGAGGATTACCTGTACAACTCTGTTTTAAAGTTATGATGGCTGTGTCGGCCCTTACAACTGAAGACAGGGATGCTGCAGCATACTGCCCACCTCACTCCCACCACCATCATTCCCCACCAGGACCCCACAGCATTTGAGCCTACTCCCCACATGCCCATCACCTATCACATTTACTTTTTTTTTTTAAAGTTTCATTGATTTTCTATTGTTTACATTTTGTTAGTGCTTAATAAACATTATGTTGTCTGAGTTATTTTATTTGCTTAATAGTACAGATTACATAGATTGCATTCTTATTCTCCACCCCTTTTTTCTACCCACTGCATTTACTTTTTGAAGTTCTCTGGACCTCATTTTGGGGAAGAAGGTCAGGCCATGTGCTCCTAGGCTGCATGGAGGTGACCTGAAGGCAGCCACCATTTTGTCCTGCCTGCTTTGTTTTGTTGCCTCAACAAGGTCTGTACCGCACTGCAGAAGCGTCTGAATGCTGCAGAAAGCTCCTCAAGTGCTGTGTAGACCTCATTAAAGCAGCAGAAGAACGAAGCTTGTCCCTGGGTCTCATGGCAGCAACCAAAATATGACTACCATTTTATGGGTAGGACAAAATGGTGGTCATTTCTGGAATTGCATGATGCAGATGTGCAAAGAAGCAGTTACTTTCATTGCTCTGGAAGGCCTAAGTGTTCTTCAAAGGGTAAATGAGGATAAAGTGTTAGGTCTGGTGAGGTGGGAATCAGTTCTAAGGCTGGGGGGGGACCTTTTTTGGGTTGTGGTTGAGGCCTTAGGAGGGCCACAGCTGGTGACCCTGGGTCTGTGTTAAATGTCCAAGGAGCTTCCACATCCCAGTGGCACCCCAGACTCGCTTAAGGACCCACTTGTTCATTTAACAATTCATTGGGGAGAGGAAGGTTGGGGGTTCATTAGGTGAGATGCTTTACCTAATGACAGTCATGACATGTGACCATAAGGTTCAATTATGGTCATGTCTCGAGAACTATCAGCACTTATCCTCAGTCAACCAGAATTTAGCAAGTGCATTTGAGGGCAAGCTGGTGAAGTAATCATATATTACTAAACTGGAAAAGAGATCAAAATACGGAAAACAACCTATTGCTTTTTTTCTCTTTAACTATTCCCTAAGAGCCTTGGTGGCGCAGAGGTTAGAGTGCAGTAATTGCAGGCTACTTCTGCTTACAGCCAGCTGCCTGTAATTTGTCAGATTGAATCTCACCAGGCTCAAGGTTGACTCAGCCTTCCATCCTTCAGAGGTGGGTAAAATGAGGACCCAAATTGTGGGGGCAATTTGCTGATTCTGTAAACTGCTTAGAGTGGGCTGTTAAAAGCACTATAAAGCGGTATATAAATCTAAGTGCTATTGCTATTGCTAACTAGGATGATTAAAGGCCTGGAGACTAAAACTTATGAAGAACAGTTGCAGGAACTGGGTATGGCTAGTTTAGAGAAAAGAAGGATTGAGGTGACATGATAGCAATATTCAAGTATTTGAGGGGCTGCTACAAAGCAAAGGTGGGTAACTTATTTTGCAAAGCATCAGAAAGCAAGACAAGAAACAATGGATGGAAACTAATCAAGGAGAAAAGCAATCTGGGATTAAGTAGAAACATCCTAACAATGAGAACAATTAACCAGTGGAACAGCTTGCCTTCAGAAGTTTGGGGTGCTTCATGACCGGAAGTTTTTAAGAAGAGACTGGACAGCCACTTGTCTCAAATTGTATAGGGTCTCCTCCTTGATCAGAGGTTTGACTAGAAGATCTCCAAGTCTCCTTCCAGCTCTATTCTGATTGATTGATTGATTGATTGATTGATTGATTGAATGAATGAATACTGTAAATATAGAAGCCAGCATGATATAAGAGCTGAGACTAAATAGAGCTGGGTCCTTCTATGGAATCTTTCTGCGTATATTTGTGCCAACCTCAATTTCTTAGCCCAAATTATCATACAGATGTGTTGTAATGATAAAATTGGAAAAAAGGGAATATTATTGTCACCATAGGTTCCACCCTCAACCTCCCCCACAAAAAGGAAATATGGATTGCAAATAAATGTATGTACTTATTTATGACTATGATTAAGTTATGGTATGGTATCCTGATGTCAGCTTCTTATAATACTGTTTTATTCTAATGCTGTCAAACCTTGATGAAGTAGCACAACCATAAGCAATGAGACTTTTGTAAGCATACAACCAAAATAAAGAGCTATATGAGCTTTCTGAGAATGTACAGCAGGAAATTATTTAAAACAAAGAAACAAATTCTAAATTCTCCAGCATTTTTGTCCTAGAAGTACTCATTCAATTTAATATTGAAAAATGCTTTTTTTTTTTAGAGTAGAAGAGAAATCCAGGGAAGTATAATGAGTAGAATGTGGTCTTTTAACTTCGGTATAAAATGGCTATAGCATTGATTTAAAAGTTTTATTTTCCACTGTAAAATTGTTTCTTGATCAGTCTTTAGGCTCCTTAGCTGCTTTTCATCAAATACATGACATCATAATGAGGAAATTCCTCTCTCTTGGCTTTCTTGTTCTAGCCATTTGACCCACACTACTAATAAGAAATGTTTCCCTTGAGAAATTGTTGCATGGTTTCTTCTTTTGGAAAGAAAAAAGAAGTACACCATTCAATCTCTTTGATGGCAAATTTAGCAGCAAATTTTGAAAGCGTATTTGTGTTCAATTCTAATAATGTATCTCTTTAGCACCAGAAAACTATGCTCTTTTACAGAACAGTGCCACATTCTTTATGCTTATAAAACTGTTTTGACACATGTGTCATTCTTCAGTGTTTTATCCAGAGGAAAAAGAAAGAATATTTTGCTAATTAAAATTCAAGATAACTGTCACTTGGGTAGAAGACTATCAATAATGGTGACACTTCCCAATTGCACCTTGCAATTCACTATTTAGATTCAACTGTGAACACCATTTTTTGAATTGATTGCTATTCTTCCAGCTGCAAGAGAGAGAGAGGGGGAGGGGAAAAAAACCCCATAATGAGCTTTATTATAATTAGTTGCTCCTTTGAATTTTAGCATGGGGACAACATTTTGTCATTTGCAAATCCAGGACATATTGCTAAGAATATTAAATAATTCACCTACAATGCAAACTAAAATGCTTCCTCTTTCTTTAACTTTTTTGTTCTATACCTTCTTGTGTAACTCTTTTATGAGCTGAAAAGAGTTGATAAACATTGTTAGTGTATTGTTGTCACTGTTACTTATACCTGGAGGAAAACAAAAGTTTTCTTTTGAAACCTTCTTTTGAACTTCTTGTCGTCATCCCTGGGACTCAACAATTTGTTTGCTTGGTTATTATTATTAATTTTTTTTTGCCCTTGCAATTTAGTAACACTTCTGCAATACATTTGCTTTGGGCTTTAGATATTAATTCATTTTCTCTATATCACGCAATCTCAATGCACTTATTTTATTTTGGTCATTTACTTTTCTATTTAATCCAAATTCATTAAGTATCCATTAATTCCATTAATGCTACCTCCTCCTCTTTCTGTTACAACTTGTCTGAAAGATGTATTACAATCATGTTTTATCTTTCACTATGCAGTCATTTCTTTTGGACTTTTGAGCTTTCTGGCTTCCCAATTTGCAATTAAACTTAACCCATTAAAGACAGAGTTAGGAAGGTCCTCTCATGGTGTTTTTCTAGAGCAGTTGCAGAGCAATGGAGTTATATGACACAAAGGAAGTGAGACAGCGACCATCCTCCAAGTCAGATTTCACCATAATACCCCTCAGAATAGACCAAGGTGATCTACAGACATATGGATGTGAATAACAAGAGAGCTGATATCAAACTAAACAGTGGTGGTTTCCTACCGGTGTTGCCACTGGTTCACTGAACGTGAATGCTCTCCACCCCCTGCATGCATGCTCATTCCTCCCTCCCTTTCGCGCATGTGCGCACCAATCAGCTGAAAGGACTCTTTGATCCTCTCAGCTGATTGGCACAGTTTTTTTAGCTACTGCTTCGGTCAAACCGGTAGCCATTTTTTTGCTACCAGTTTGCCTGAACTGCAGGGTTTTTTGCCACAGGTTCGCCTGAACTGGTGCAAACCGGTATAATACCACCTCTGAAACCAATATCTGATACATAATCTTTTCTCTAGTCTTAGTTAGCTAATTGCTTTCAGAAAAATCCTCAAATGTAAAAGTAATAGCTTTCTTTCACAAATATACACCAACATTTATTTCCTTATGAACTGCCTTTCACTGTAAATCTCTGAAGAAATATCTACTGAAGAGAGAGAGAAAAAACCCAGACAGTTTGGTCTTACACATAGGCTTCATATAGACGCAATGTGTTTGTTTTTAATACCTAAATTATGCAGTTCTACCATACACATAGCAAGCTTGTCTTGTCTCTTTCCATTTTTGTTCAGAGGAGATAGCAGGAGAAGAAATCCCTGTCAGAACCTGATAATGAATCAAAAAGCACAATCATGAAATGAAACCAAGCCAACTAAAAAAAGTCACTGATAGGGGGAAGTGAAGGAGCTGCCACAGATCTTAAAATTTTACATAAAGACCAACTCTGTACGATAATCTGTAAACTAAATGTATACTCCTGTGCCTGCCATTCTGGATTGCTATTAATGCACCTGTGTTAGCACTTTGATAAAATAAAAGGAGCCAAAAGATAGACAGCAACAACATCTTGTGCAAAATATGCTTTTACATTCCCCACTGGATGCCACTGTTTGATCAAATTTTAGCCTGTTATATTTCTGAGGATTTATAGCTTCAAGATGTTATTCAAATTAAAACACAGGAAGCCTAGGAAACATGTTATATTAAAATACCTGAAGCACAACGGCAGTGTATTCCGTATGAGTTACAAAACAAGATACAGACTGTCAATGATGCCTCCTTACAATTACACTTTCTTGTGCCCAGTGCAGCTAGAAACAATAATAACCCTACAGAATAAAGGTCAAGTGAGAGGTGGCCACAGACTTGAAGGTGTCAAATGACCAGATAAAAGTTCCTACCAGATATGCCTGTAACTGCAAACCATTCCTGGGATTAGAAGATGAGGTATGAGGATCAGTTCAAGATGACAAACTGTTTTCTTATTGTGGGCTAGTGAAAGCTTGTTATTTTCTTCACAGATGTTATCTGAAAAAGGTTTACTTGGTCGGGAATGTGATGTAAACCATGTCATCTCTACTATCATACCAAAAATGACATTTGTGCTCCTTTGATTTTCTTAGATTTATATCCGAATATTGGGCAAAGTATCCTCAGAAGGAAAATCTCAGGGTTTTTTTCTGAACTTATGATGGGTTCACACCAGTGGTGGTATGCTACTGGTTTGGCCTGGTTCGAGCAAACCGGTGGCAAAAAAAGCTACTGATTCAGCCAAAGCGGTAACAAAAAAACCTCTGACAATCAGCTGAGAGGATAAAAGAAGAGTGAAGTGGATGGGAGGATGAGAGGGTCATTCCTACTCTTCACTCTTCAATCTCAGCTGATTGGCAGTAGGTGCATGCACATGCATATGCAGCAGGGGATGCACGCATGCACCTGCAATCACCAAACCGGTAGCACCATAGGAATCCACCCCGGTTCACACAATGATGGAGGCAGTGTGTGCAATGCCAGTTGGTTGGTTGTAGTCAATCTAGAATCATAATGAGGTATTGCAGGAAATTAAAACGGCAATTAGTAGATCCAGCTATTAATAGTGCTCGGACTATCAGTATTCTGTAGCTGCTTGAAGTTCAAAAAGATGTGTGAAATTTTTAAGACAGAGAATAATGGCTTGACTGAAACTTCTGTCAAGGAGAATCCTGAATATAGACACATCTGACCTTCCTCTGAACATTTTTCATCTAAATATTTTGTCAATAGTGCAAAATGACATGTAGATCACAGGAGCTGTGCTTGGTTGCTAGTACCCCAGCCCAGGGACAAAAGATCCTTGATGCAAACATTATATGCAGTATATCCATTCCCTGTTGTTTTTTTTTAATTGTGTTCTGTTGTGTATTAAGTTTATCTTTGCTGTTCAACAGGACTATTCAAGGGAGCAAGGTTTAGAGGGTGTGCAAATCAGCCAAGATCTAATTCAAACTCAAATTCAAAGACTTGAAATTTGAAGATAGCATAATTTGATAACTGAAAGCAAAAGATTTACTTCATGCTGTTTGCACTGACAGAAGGTTTTTGACTGTAGAGTATAATATGGAAACATCAAAGCATTTGCAGGAGGCTCGTTTTGGGCCAAATTAAAAGAAAGAAAATGAAATAGAACAAATAGATATTAAAGATATTATCACTGCAAAATTTCAACACAATATCTTCATCATTTTTACCATCATGCAATCTGGAGATAATCCCCCTATATCTCTTTTAAATGACAGCACTTCAGTCTCCAGATTGTCCATAAAAAGCATATTAAAAAAATTATGCTGAACCAATGCAGAAAAATGTTTTACTTGATTTTTTCTAAAATTCTTTAAAAGGCAATTCATATTAAAGTTGAAAGAACACTTCCTTTTCTGGAGTAGTAGGTTTGTTAGCAAACCATTAGCATGAAAATGATGTGTTGCTTTTCTAGCAATTTGCATACTCTGTTCATGTTATTACTGCTGCACATATACTAAATCATAATACATATATATATATTCAAGTATATAAGCAACACTTTAAAAGCAAGCATTTTATCTCAGTTTCATTCATATGGTGCAGGAAAAATCAGGCAGACAGTAGCAGAAAGAAAATAAGGGTTGGTTCCTTTCAGGGATAGGAGAATGAATGAAAACTGAAAGGGAAAACAGGAAAAATGAATGAATTGAATTGGGCTAATTGCAACTGTGCTACACATGAGACAAACAGAACGATTGTCAAAAAATAATGAAAAATAAAATTGGGAGGAAAGCGAAAGTGGAATTTTGAACAATACATTTGAATCTCTCCTTCCCATCAAGGGAACCTTCTAAAATAGGGGTGTCAAACTGGGGGCCTGGATGCCAGATGCATGATGCTCTGGCCACCCCCTTGTCTGCCCCAGGTCCATGAATGGGGAAAACACCATGATATGTGACATGGAGAGTTTGACACCTGTGTTCTAAAACAAATTCTACAGTGAGATTTAAATAATATGAGAAACTCTAAACATAGTGATAGGATTTGTGGAGGTGGTAAAAGTCATTGTCCATCATTATGTCATTATCAGAGAGCCAAACATCCTATTCAATTCCATTTCCTCCTCCTCTCCATAAATGAAAGAAAAGTTCCAGCCATGTCTGAGCATACAATGCCCAAAACTTCTCCAATCTTTAAATCATCTATGAATCTCCTGAAGCAACGTGAAGGCAACTGATTTGACTTCACAATCTGAAAGACTCATCTGAATATCCTCTGGATCAAATTTACTACTCAAAAAAATTACACAGTGCTACAGGAAAAGCTTTAGCTTTTAACATCAACAGAAAGCTCCAAGCCTATTTGACTCAAATTATAAAAGCCAAGCCTATATAATTCAGCAAGATTTAACCAACATGTGGGGATAGGCATCCTGGCAAAAAAACATGTTATAATTAAATATGGAATGGATGGTTCATGTCAAGCTAACCATTCTCATAAATTAGTAGAACATTTCCATGTCTTGATGTCATCCCATTGCATATTAGCCTGACTTGCAAAGAAAGTCACATCCAGTTATATGGATTGTATGGAATTGCAATAGTACATATTATGACTATGTTAACTTATAGCATATATTATACCCACATGTTCATAGTATACTAGAGCTACAATGATTACTCTGTTTTAACATATGTTCTGTGCTAATTCACATTTTTTTAAAAATCTACAGAATGTATCTTTGCTTGAATTACTGGAATTAGTCTGGTTTTTCAGTTTTTTACTACTGAATTTTTTTGGAAAATATAATTAGTGACCAATTACAAAAATTGGAGGGTCATAGACTCCAATTGACACACTGTTTCCATCCTTATCTTTTGCTTTTCCCTGAGATTATGAAAGTTCCTCTATCCAGAGTTTACCAGAATAATTATTTTTATTTGTGGCATTACACAAAGTTAATGTTGGATTCCAAAACAAAAACAAAAAGAAACCCCACCCTCTGAATATCATGAGCATTTGGCTGTGACACGTCATTTAATTCCAAGATTTCATGAATAGGTTGGCAACATTTCTAGCCATTAACACAAAAGATTGTTTTAGTTTGATCTTTGAAAGCACAGAGAAAAATAATGGGGAAATAAAATCTCATTTTTCACAATTCTCTCACTGTTTAAGCATATTTAACATTGGCTTAACTAATCTTATTCCAATCAATCATTGTTTAACTATTTAACTCTGGCTGAAAAGCTAGACCAATCAAAGTGTTTAGACTATTTCATCCTTAAAACATCCAGTGGCATGATTTGTGACTGTAATAAGGTAAAGGAGCCAGACCTTGAAATGACATTAGTTGCACTTTCAGACAACTGCAGCAGTTTCAAATGTCACATGGATGGGTGGTTTCTAGAATCAGGTTTAATCATTGGAGACTTTTAAGAGTGACAGAGGCAGAGAAGGCTTTACTAGAACTTAAATGGATTTGAAGATGCTATGATGTGGGGCAAGAAACAAATGGCTAATTGTTTTGCACCCGTGTATTTTGTCTAATGAAATAACTAATAATACTCTTGTAATATTTTGAAGATGAATGTCTCCTTCCTTCCTTCCTTCCCTCCTTCCTTCCTTCCTTCCTTCCTTCCCTCCTTCCTTCCTTCCTTCCTTCCTTCC
>JAOYMU010000283.1:54528186-54540045 GCA_025802295.1 Psammodynastes pulverulentus
CATAGGGAGCCCCATGTAGAGAGCATTACAGTAGTCCAGGCGGGAGGTGACTAGGGCATGAGTGACCATCCGTAAGGTGTCGGGAAGAATTTTGTATGTTGAGAGTTTGATGTATGTTAAAATAATGTTTACCTTGGTGTGCAGGGTTGGGAACCATTCTGTTGACTTCTGTTCCTGTTAGACCTGCTAATCTTTGGTCTTTGGAGTATTAGAGTTGTCATGGAACTATGTCATATTATCTTGCATTGAATGACCCAAAGATGTTTGGATGAGGTAGTTTAGTGGTAAAATAAATACATTTGGCAAGATATCAGATGTAAATTCCTCAGTTGAGGAATTTATTTCCTCAATGAGTATTATTTCATACAATGGGACTTGACCCATATTTCTTGGCCATTACCCTCTTTTATGTTGATTATTTATTTTGGTCCTGTGAACCATAGGAGACAAAATGATTCCTCCAGTGATGAAGATGCTGTATCCTCCCATCAAGGAGGCACGTCCATACCAGATGCTATTACACAGAAATTTCTTCCAACCTACAAGAAGTCCTTAAGTCTCTCCTCTGATGAAATTGTATGTAGCTTTAATTTTTTCTTTTCTATATATTCCTGTTTGATTCAGAAGTGAACTTTCTGTTCAGAGAGGGGCTGCCAAAACACACTACCTAGTTGACATCCCTCTTAGGTGGACTTCACAGTTACCATTCAAACTTATCAGTTATGAGTTACATGTTGGAAAAAAACCCCAGAATTTGGCCTTTAAAGTTAAGAAACGTTGGGGTAAATTGGGTATTTGGAAGTGTAGTTTAAAATATGAGTAGGTGATGAAGTTTTGGGGGCCAAGTTTTTCCTATGTTAACTGATCATCAATAATTATTTTCCAAAGTGGTATATAGTCGTATTATTTATTTATTCATAAAATGTACATTTCCTTTTTGACCCAAGAGCCTAAAGAAATGTTTGTAACTCTTTATTTCAATTTTTCTCTGTTCTTGGAAATTGCTTGACTGGAGAGAAAGTGACTGGCTCAGTGGTGGGATTCAATTTTTTTTACTACTGGTTCTGTGGGAATGGCTTGGTGGGCGTGGCTTGGTGGCCGTGACAGAGGAAGGATACTGTAAAATCCCCATTCCCTCCCCACTCCTGGGGGAAGGTTACTGCAAAATCCCATTCCCTCCTCACCCCACGAACCTGCTTTCCAGCTCTGTTCTTCTGTGCAGGGCAACAAAAGGAGACCCAGCAGATCAGCTGGGACTCGGGAGGCAGAGAATAGATGGGGGCAGGGCCAATCAGAGGTGGTATTTGCCGGTTCTCTGAACCACTCAAAATTTCTGCTACCGGTTTTCCAGAACTGGTCAGAACCTGCTGAATGCCACCTCTGAACCAAGCTCAGAGAGCACCTGATTTGGAATGTGTGAATGGGTATCTCTTTACTACTCATTAAAACCACCATATACTTTTTTCAGTCTTTGGTGCAAAAAACCCTGAGAGTGCTTCAATGAATTGATTTGTCAGTACCCTATGGCTTTAGTGGTACTGGTGTTGCATAGGGATCAACACACAACCAATAAATATAAGTAAATAAAACTCTTTGTGTGTTACCTATGGTTATCTGGATTTTTGCAATCCAGATATGGTAGGTCTCATTTTGTTTCCATATTTCATCCATTCATCCACCAATTTTTGCCTTAATACAGGGTAGTTCTTGGTGGCTGAACTTCACTGTTCTTTTAATTTCCCCAAATGCTCCTCTCCTGGGTTAATTTTTGAACATTTGTGAAACTCTAACGGGTAGCCAGAGCCAAAACTCCAAATGCTGCTCTAACTAGGTAAATCCAGCACAATTTATGAAGACAGGAGAGACCCCCAATAAAACTTTTCTCACACTCCTGAAATCTGAAATTGTCTGTCTTCTAAGCCCTTAGAAGACATGAAGTACTGTAACATACTAAGCAGCAGAGAAATCTAAGATGCTTCATAATTATTTTCATCTTTGATAATAAGGGTGTTTGTCTATTGCTTGCATGAATTGGGTGGTAAATCAGTGGTGGGATTCAACAGGTTCATGAAAACCGGTTAATTTTCTAAGCAGCTCAGAGAACTGGTTATTGGAAGAAATCTCCTTTTGTTTTTTTCCACATGAAGACAGGAAGGAAACATTCTGGTGTTGTTCCTAACCTAATCTTTATTGCCCTGCTTACAGAAACTGTCTCTTGGTTAACCCATATAACAGCTAAAGGTTCTTGGCAGTATGCTCAGACTTACTGTCGCCTGAGCTCCACCTAGTCACATGATCCCCCAGCCACACTACCCAGCTGGTCATTAGGGCAGAGAACAGATTATTAAATTATTTGAATCCCACCACTGATGCATATTATATATAAAATCAGAGATAGGGTGAAAGGTAGGCTTTCTTCTTTACCAAATTCTGTCTGTATAAAACCCACCACATTCTGATCTCTTGCTACCTCTAAAACATTGCTGGAGTCACATCTTTATCCAACTACCCAGGTACAGGTACAGTGATGACAGAAGAAAACACTTCTCACAAATACATGTGTTTACCAATGTTGGCAAGCTGAAGAGTTTTGAAGAATGCCCCCTAGAATTGAAGCAGAAGGATGGAAAATCAGTGCAGTGTGGAGAACGTGATGAATTATTATTTTTTAAGTAATATGTGAATAGTTCATGTTTGAAGTTAAATCATCTTTATCATTTTTGAATTCAGTTTCCTTTTGAAGCTCAATATATCTATTCTGATGTGTAGCAAAAATGTTACATCAAAAGTTAATATTTGAATCCAGGCTTTTAAAAAAAGAAAGAAAGAAAAAGAACAGTGGATATGTTATTTAATGGAAGGAAGATGGGAGAATCCACGAGATGAATAAAAGTCCTTAAAAGCAACATATAAAAGCAAATAAAAGTCTTCCTCCCCTGACAAATAGTTCAAAAAGTAGCTAACAGTTGGGATATGGTCTCTCTCATGCATACAAATGAAGCTCCTGCCATTCTCTGTTTCCTCTGAAAAACTTTGATCTGGTCCTAAAGGGTTCACAGCAAGATCAAGACTACTATTTGAGGCCTATAAAGATATTTTTTCAACAATTTTAGTTTCATATTAGTATTTTTATTTCCATATGAAACATCTTCCTAACTAAATGCAGTCCCTGGAGGGACTGTACCATTTGAGAACACAGAAGTGAGAATAATTTATTATAATATACTGCTATATTGCAGAAGTAGTTTAAAGCATTCTCAAAACTCAAGGAACAACTTCCTGAGTTTGCTTTCTCTCTCTCTCTTCCCCCCTGGTGAGATTCAGAACTGGAGGAACTACTTCCGTATGATTTCCCCCAAACTTCTTAGAATTAAAACTATAGCAAAAAACCATTCTTTATTCTAAAATCATTCTTTTGCATGTCAAAATGTTGAATCTATTCTCTCAGCTGCACATAAAGGAAGACTGTGCAAACCATTAGTAAGGTAATTTGTTAAAGAAACCAAAACTCTCTGAATCTGGTACTTGAAAATTGGAGGCTGTATGTCTTATTGAAGTACTTTCTGTGTATTTCTCTCCTGTAGAGATATTTTCCGTTCAAGTGATATGGAGAACCTCTCAAACTGACTTCACCAAGAGTTCTTCAGTTTGAGCAGCAGGCTTGAAAGTGTACATCAGTCATCCTAAGAGGACATTCTTTGCATAGATGTCATATAACAGAATAGAGGCATCATTGGATTAAAATCCCCCTCCATGAAAACAAACTATTTCTCCTTTTATTAAATAATAACAATGGAATATTTCATGAGGATTGGACTAAAGTTAATTAAAGTTATATGTATAAATATAATTGTAATTAACTCCCCCAACCCACCCTTTTCTCTTTCTAAATTGGCATAATTCAGAAGTATCATTTCCTGGGAAATTCTGTTTTTTCACATAAATCTGTCCCTTGCCACATCATCTCAGTAATAGAGGATTTTAAAAGTCCTCCTACATAATGGAACTGTTGAAGTTATAATGCTGCAGCAAACCATTGTTAATACAATTTTAATCTGCATATTTTTGGCAGAAACACTGGAAACCCTTAACATCCTTTTTCAAAACTTAGCAAATATAGGTGTATATAATACTAATGTAAACTTTATCCGCACTACAATTAAACATTTTCAGTTCAAGAGGATAGAAAAGGAAAGAGGAAAACTGCCTTCTATGCTTACTAAATACTACGGTGTAGAAATTAATCCTATATAATTACAGTGAAGATATGTCCTTTATTAGAAAGGACAGTCCTTTATTTTAAAAAGATGTGCTTTAAATTTCTTTATTTTTTAAAAAACATACCAATGTCCTTTATTTTGGTCATTTAACTTTTACTGTAGAAATGATGCTTAATTAATTAAGACTTAATTCACAGTCTTACACATTTGTGTGAAAAATATGGAAATTGAATTGTCTCTTTAAAATAATTTTACATATACTGTTGGATTTTAATTATTATTATTAGAATGTATGTCTTTGTACTTTTCCTTAGTTTTGATCTTGAAATTTCCTTTAGAAAGCAGTTATAAACAAACAATTAAATCCCTTTATCCTTCTGAACCTTTCACATTGCCCCCTTTTCAGGTTTGTCCTTTCTTTTTTCCAAGAAAATATGGTCACCTTTAGTATAGATCAACCCTGTGCCACTTGTGACATACCAAACCAATCACAGTCTATTAACCATGTATAGTAGTAGAAGAACAGAGACTCAATAAGTTATTTCCAGCTTGAACTTAATGAATTGTATGTTCTCTAGGTCAACTGTAACTTAACACCAAGGCAGTACTTCTGTGAAATTTCCTGGAGCAAGCCCCAGTAAATTCTGAGTAAACCCGTATAAGCTTGACCAGCTACAGACAAAGCCTTTAAACTAAAGACTGAATGCATTCATGTTATTCTTATGGTGTGACTTTGTGCCATAGTCGAAGTCATTCCCGTCATTCCCAATGGTCTCTTGAGCCTCAAAACACACACACACACACACACACACACACACACACACACCGGGGGGACGGGACATGCTCTTTCTCAAGAATGTGAAATGTTTGAATTTCTGAACCTGAACCTGAACCTGAACCTGAAAATGGCAGGAATTGAACTATATTAGGAAGTGATCATGCTTAATGTTCCCAGAATTTCTGGCTGTTAAGGAATTTTTTGTTGATACACAATTATAGCTAGGAAAAGCAGAGAGTCATTATTTGCATACAAGTAAGAAAAACAGATTGCTTCAAGTTCCTGCAGACACCAGTTTCTTTCTGATGGTTTGATCAGAAATGCAGCATCTTTTTATGAAGGCTTTGCAGGTTGATCAAGCAGTTGCCGAGCTGTGGTCCCTAAAGAAATTATTAATTATCTGGTTAATGTGCATCAGGCTGGGGGAGTCTGAGATTAATCACTGGCGCCAGGATGAGTTGCTGAAGTAGATTTTGGTTTTTTGTCTCCTGTCACTTGATAATGGCTTTTCTTTCCTTCACCATCAGGTGAACAGGTGCAGAGATGCTGTATTTTCATTTTCCTGCAGTCAAGAACAGCCGGCGTCCAGGAAATGCCTTTTTCTCAGTCCTGCTGCATGAGCAGTTTGCAACATGGGCTGCTACCTGTTAAAATGGCCCAGCTGCAAGAGATTTTCCTGGAATAACTAACCATCCAAAATACATAAGCATGAACAAGAAGGGTTGCAGACTGGTACTGAATTTTGACATGGGAAAAGACACAAATGTAGTAAATAAATAGGTGGCCATTTTAAGTGCTTTGTGGGCAGAAAAGTGAAATACCACTTTTACTACTACACTACACTGCATTTTTATTCTTTGTCGAGAGGCTACAAGGACCTCTTAATATTAGTAGTTTGGACAAAGTGCAAGTGAAAGAGAAGAGCTGATCTGGAACTGCTTCCAGATCAAGAGCCTTGGTGGCGCAGAAGATAGGATGCAGTAATTGTAATTGCAGACTTCTGCTAACAAGCCAGCTGCCTGTAATTTGGCAGATCGAATCTCTCCAGGCTCAAGGTTGACTCGGCCTTTCATCCTTCCGAGGTGGGTAAAATGAGGACCCAGATTGTGGGGGCAATATACTGATTCTGTAAAACCGCTTAGAGAGGGCTGTAAAAAGCACTGTAAAGTGGTATATAAATCTAAAGTGCTATTGCTATTGCTATAAGGTATTTTGTTGTGAATAGTAGAGTGGAGAACTCTTCTTGTGAATTATCTCTGAATGCTCTCAATTGTATTAATGTCCGATATGTGATGTGGGTTCCAGACAGAGGATCTGTATTTGAGGATTGGTCTAGCAAATGTTTTGTATGCTCTAGTTAGTAGTTCAATATTACTAGAGAAGAAGCTATGTAGGATTAAGTTTACAACTCTTAATGCCTTTTTGGCAATGTTGTTACAATAGGCTCTGGCACTTAGGTCATTAGAGATAAGTACTCCAAGGTCTTTTACAGTATGAGGGTTATCTGTTAGGTTGTGACCATCTAACAATCTAACAATTGTTCCCAACAATCTGGGTCCTCATTTTATCAACCTCAGAAGGGTGGAAGACTGTGGCAACATTAAGCTAGTCAGGATTGAACTCCTGGCAGTGGTGGACAACTTCAATCAAGCCTAACACTATGATACATTATTATTTTTTGTTCCAAAGCCCATTCACACTAATAACTTTTATTTCATTGCCTTTGTTTAACTTTGGCTTTTGGTTCTTTGCTTCCCCATTAAGTTGTTTGTTTTATCAATATCATGTGTGAATTCAAACTTTCATGACATTAAGGATTCCACCAATTGCAAAGCTACTTAGGAGAACAAAGAGAAAGTGGATCATTTTTCTACCTGTCTTAGTTGTCAGTTCCTCTTGGAAGAAGATATGGATTGCTTTGTCTTTGGCTTCTACTGATAAGGATTCAGGACCTAAATATTAATAGAATTAACTGGTTTTAAAGAGGACCTGAGGAAATACTTTTCAGTAATTGATGATCTGTCAGAAACTAAATTGTGGATTACAAGACAAGGTGTGCATTCAAAGTTTGGATAATAGTAAAAGTAGTCAAATTTGAAATTTTATGAACACCTGCATAAGGATTCAAGAGGATGCTTGCAAAAATCAGTGTGTTTCATATGCTGTTTCCTCTTTGACATTCCTACTCTATCTTCTTCTGTTCTCTTTCCTACGCTCAAACAAGGTTTTAAAAATTGTGCTTTATCTTGTGAACTGCCATTTATGTTGTGCATTTTATAAATTATTTATTACTATTAACTGAATTGCAACTTTTTTTAATCCAGTCACAATGCAAGTATAAATTACATATGCATAGAAGGAGATTATAGAAACATGAATGTTATTTGTAGGGACATACAAAGATTTGATTCAGCGATTCAATAAAAGCTGATCCAGTTCAAACTCTTGATGGGGTATGGATTATTTTGTTGTTTAATAAAATAAAATAAAATCACACGATGATGTAGTTAGAATGTCAGTTGAGCTTAAATTGGAGTAAGCAAATTTTGCATACAATGCCTATGTTTGTCTTCCAAATTTATTTAAATAGACATGTTCAGTATGGTAAAATTTGACTATAATAAATATTTGATTTCAATATTTCCAGTCCAGATTTTTGCCTACCACCACTAATACTTTTTTAAAAATATTACTTATATTGCCATATCAGGTAATAACAATCTGGTAGTTTTTCTAGAATTGTTTCTGATGGTGAAATAGTAGACCAATACATGGCCCCTTGAATAAATAGGAGATTAAGCAAGATACATGCTGTGAATATTTTAAAGGACTTAAAATTATACATAATTATTTTCAAGAAAATACAACCCATCTATATACACTTCTAAACTAAAGACTAACTATAACTAACAAATAAATTATTTGCATAGGGTAGAACAACCAGCTTTAAAACTACAAAGAAAAAATACTGAAGTGGTGGATACCTTCTGCCTTTCAGGATTAACCATCAACAGCAAAAAATCAAGCAGTCAAGAAATATACCGCAGACTATCAGTAGAGCAGCTATGAAGAGTTTGGAAAAGACATTCAAATGTCTTTATAACTACAAAGATCAGAATCATGCAAGGTATTGGAAGAACAAGTTAAAAAATGTGTGATAAAATGGACCAAGAATTTAAGTTATAATACATATATAGACCAATGGGAGAAGATGTGACTGAAAGGCCTGAAATATATTATATATTATAACTTAAAAGAGAATTTTTGTAAAATGGTATATCATTGGCATGTGACATCAGAAAAAGTATCTATGATATATAAAGGTACTTCTAATTTATGACAGAAATTTGGGAAACAAATGAAGGGTCATTTTATCACACAAGATAGACTTGTAAAAAAAAGCTTTAGAAAGTCTCTATGTCAAAATACATGCAAAGATACACAGATTTTTAAAAAAAAATTAACATTCAGCTAATACCCAAATTTTGGGGTGTGTGGGTGGGACTTTTAAACTTTGATGTTGGAGAAAACTCCTGATGTTGGACAATACCATGGACAGTGAAGAAAACAAACCAATGTGTCGTTGAGTTAATAAATCCAGGGTTCTCCCACAAGTCATAAATGACCAGGCTCAAATTATCCTAGTTCAGACACATTATGTGAGGTTACAACTATCTGGAAAAGCTCTAATGCTGGGAAAATTGGAAGGGTGGAAAAGAGGTTGACCAGAAGCAAGATGGATGGAGTCAGTTACAATTGCAGTGCATACAATACATGATTGGGAGAATTAGGAATACATTGTTATGGAGAAAAACTATGTTGTTGCCAGGGCTTTTTTTCTGCCGGAACGCAGCGGTACTGCGTTCGGGCACCTTTTTCGAGTCCGCGTCACGTGACGCGTCTCGACCAATCGCGCGCTATTACTTCCGGGTTTTTTTAGCGCGCGACGGGGGGAGCGTTCCGGCACCTTTTGGTGCCGAAAAAAAGCGCTGGTTGTTGCTAACAGTAAAAAATGACTTGATGGCACATAATCAGTGCTCATGTCTGCACATGAGGGCTCTGAACATGGTTGTGCCTGAAGAGGGCCTATGTTCAAAGAGGCAAGGAATTTGAAAGCTTTAACATGCTTTTTACAAAATTTCTCAAGGACTCTCCCACAATCCTGTCTCCTCATTATTTCTAGAAAATGGCTATTCACTCTTCTGTGGAGGAACAATATTACATTACAACTGTGAACAATTTCCCCCAGTAATAGAGCCAGTATTATGCATCCTAATACAATAGGGTCAAACTTTTCTGCTTTCAGCTTTCCTGTGACTGAGCTACTCACTTCATAAATAACCCTGGTTTGTTCTAAAAGAAAGTGATGGGAGAAGCCAGAAGGCAGACACCCAGATAATGCATCTTTGTCATTACTAAATCCTTGATTTTTGCCTACCTTTAGAAAGAGAAGTCATGTTTTATTCACAAAAGGTACCCTCTCTCAATGTAATGAATACTCCCCCTAAATGCAAATATGTATTGATTTTAAACAGAGGACAGTAAATGTGATAAACAGTTGGGAGAAACCTTGCCGTCCTAAGCAAGGAAATTAATTAGGAAGATGATTGTAGTCTTTCTTTCATGAGCTGCAAAAATAAATGACTTCCTTGATGTTCCTTGTGACCCCCAGTGGCAAGGTGGTGTTTCTTCAGTTTAGGCAGTAGTTTGAACCTCTTTGTAATCACAGCTTCGTCACTGCTTGAAGTTCATTAAATGATTGGCTGCTATTCAGTGGTGGGATTCAAATAATTTAACAACTGGTTCTATGTCCTAATGACCAGCTGGGTAGGCGTGGCTGAGTGATCATGTGACTGGGTGGACCTCATGCAACAGTAAGTCTGGGCATACTGCCAAGAACCTTTAGCTGTTATATGGGTTAACCAAGAGGCATTTTCTGTAAGCAGAGCAATAAAGATTAGGCTAGAAATACCACCAGAATGTTTCCTTCCTGCCTTCCTTACAGGATTAGCCCTGTAAAGTGGAAAAAAACAAAATATTTTTTCCAACAACTGGTTCTCCGAACTGCTTAGAAAGTTAACAATCAGTTCTCACGAATAGGTGCGAACCTGTTGAATCCCACCACTGCTGCTATTTGCATACATACTGAGCAAAAAGGATCCAGGTCTTATTTTCTAGGTGGTACCGCCAACCCATAACAGGTACCTTGAATAGGGAAAGCTCTCCAAATCCCCATTAGTGCAGAATACCGACATAAGTGATTGTAACCTAATGACTTCCCCCTTTTTTTCAAGGAAACTCAGGAGAGACATTAGGCCAAAATCCCTGTGCAAACACAGTTCCGCTTTGCTTCAGGTAAATTAGTAAAGGAGCTTGCTAGAAATTTGCTTTTGGAATCTTCCTAAGAGTGAGAGCAACCGATGGGAAAGAAGGCAAAGCAAAGCCCACTCCAAGTTCTGTAGTAAAGAGTCTTCCAGGTCATAGGAGAGATTCAATCATATACATCTGAGAATATATATATATTTGTCTCATTTTTTTTTTATGCTGGATGTGCTCAGAGATTTGCTTGCTTCATTGCACAAATATGTTTCCTCAGGGTTCATTTTAAATGAACCTATCTAAGGTTCTTTTCTTTCTACCTATTGTTTCAAACCGTTCCTTTCTCTTAAAGCTGTATTTTTTTTTTTTTGCTTTCAGTGTTTTCTAATGAAACAGAATAGTTTTCTACTATTTTATATATGTGTCTTGGGTTTTGTTGGGGAAGGGAGCTGTAATCTACTAATATAACTTTACAAATGAATTGCAGCAGGTTCTGACCAGTTCTGGAGAACCAGTAGTGGAAATTTTGAGTAGTTCAAAGAACCGGTGGTAACCTTCCCTCAGGAGTGGGGTGGGATTGGAGATTTTGCAGTATCCTTCCCCTGGAGCAGGGTGGGAATGAAGATTTTATAGTATCCTTCCCCTGCCACACCCACAAAGCCACGCCCACAGAACCGGTAGTAAAAAATTTTGAATCCCACTACTGGGCCACATGATCTACATTCAGTCACTTGGCAACTGGCATGTATTTATGTCAATTGCAGTTTCCTGGGTCATGTGATCGCCTTTTGCAACCTTTGGACAAGCCCAGCCAATGAGGAAACCAGATTCACTGAATACCTGTGGCAAGAAAGGTCATAAAATGAGGCAAATTTAACAACTGTCTTGCTTAGCAACAGAAATTTGGGGTTCAATTGTGATCGTAAGTTGACGACTACCCAGTATGGTCCCTTTGCAAAAATGGATCGTGTGCTGGTAAAGCCTGAGTGTTATATCATCAAGGTAGTCTCCATGCAAATTCTCAACTGATGACCATAATGGAGCCTGCCAATAAATGGTTGTAAGTTGTTGTGGTTGTTAAGTGAGGCATCTACATGATCACCTCACTTAACAACCACTTGTCCTGTTCTCCCCCATTGTGGTCATTAATTGGAATATAGGGTGTGTGGTGTCAGGGTTCCGACCGATGCCCTAATTAAATCATGAGCCTCTAGCCAAGCTTCAAAAGAAATCCAGTTATTTATTCAGAGCTTCATGTCCGCAGGTTCCAAGTGAAGCCAACTCTGACCTCACATAATTTACAGTCCAGCTCTGAACCTGCTTTCCCCTCTGAACCTGTAACCCCGGAGATGGCCTTGACATGTGGGAGGCCTAGCACAGCCTCAGACCTGCACTACAGCACATTCCCAGCTTACATGTGACCTGTTCGGGCCTCCCCCACCCATGAAACACCTTGTGCTCTGCTTTCCACCCCACTGGGGTCCCACAGGTGTTGGGCCTGCTTCCTGACCTGCTGCATCACCCACTCTTCTGGGGGTGGGT
>JAOYMU010000283.1:54710873-54723937 GCA_025802295.1 Psammodynastes pulverulentus
TGAAGCCAAAGCAAGCACAGTGAAAAACAAGGGGACACTCCAAGCAGAAAAAAATACAGTAGAAAAACAATTCCATGGGGAGGTTGTGGTAATATCAATTGGATGTTTAAATCAATATGCATACACAATATAATCATAGATAAAGTACATTAAAAGTAATATTTATGCATGTGTGCTTCTTTGTAAGTTCTTTGGGGCTATGCATAGTAAGGAATATATATTCATATTTACGTGAGTTCTGTCTTTACACTCTAGTCAAAGTGAACTTGCAAGAACAATCAAGTCCTAGTTGAAACACCTATGAATGCAGATGAACTACAGAATGTCTGCATCATAAAAGTAATGGTTTAATTAGAAGAGGATCAATATATGTGTGCTTTCTAGGGTTTTTTTGGGGGGGGCGGGAGGAGAGAGTTGCCTCCTCAGCAGCATATTTTTTCATAATTGAAATAATTAGTTTAATGTATTTCACCTAGCATATTTCAGATTATTAGTTTCTTTTACTACAAAAAGAAACCACACAAAAAGTGTGGTTTCTTTCTTTTTTTACTTATTTCCCCTGGAATGTAAAAAAAAAAGATAAGATTTCACTCTCACACTCCTATTAATATGACCAAATGATTCTGCCATCCATGTGGAAAGAATTCTGTCAGGATTCTTTTTCTTCCCTAGCAGATATGAAGAAGATACCATAATGCCCAGATATATTTAGTCAAGGCACAATCCCATGCCAAGAATAGCTACAACTTTGCATTTGGAAATTGGGCAGAAGTATCTCCCAATCAGTGTAGGAGATGACTAGGCTGAGCCCAAGGGAGGGGTTAACGTGTCATCAGTCATGAGTCTCTTCACACCCACAAGAGAGCTCAGTCCAGCCCATCTTGAGTTCGTTTCTATTCTTAACTCCCACTAATCTTCCTTGACCGTCAGTCAAGGTAGTAGGTATAACAAGGCACTTTAACTTTGGCTAGCCACCTTTCAGTGCTATCCTCAGTGACTGAGATTGTTAGTTGGACTTGCTGCAAAGTTCCCTTCTGGTTACTAAAAAGATGATCCCAATAGATTCCCCCAAGAGTAATGGGCAGAAGCTAATTTATATACGAGAGTAAGAAATAATCTGTCTATTGCTTCCTTAACATTAGTATTGTTAAGATTGATTTATCCTAGGACAAAGGCTGGCATATGTTTTTCTTATGCCAGTGGCATGTCTTTGTCTATTCACTTGGTTAATGAACTTTATTGACTGACATCAATAATGGCAGCGGGAGGTCAAGGCAGTGTCAGAATGATTTCAGCAGCATTGTGTCATTCGGATACAAGCTCCATACTTTTTAAAATGTGCATTACAATGTAACAAGCCTTCCATAAAGGGTGGAGGTTGTGTCCCACACCATTACACTCCTGCTATTATGTTTAAATCAGCAAGAGCTTGCAAACAGAAGTCAGAGCATGTGCTAGAAGAGGAGAAATTGTTCCAGGGATGGCAAAAGGCTGTGTTTTCTGACTCCAAGAAATGGAATTAACTCTTTCCTGTGGGGTTTATCTTTCTGGTGAACAAAATATTTTCTAGTAAGATATGTAAGATGGGAGTGCTATTTGGGGTTGTTTACTTTTGCTTTCCCACACATAGATTGTAGAGTCACACATTAGTAAAATGTTGCTCAAAAAGTAGTAGAATCCTGCTGATGTTGAAGTGTATATTAATGACCAAATGCAAATTGATAAGGCACAGGAAAGAAAGTGAAGAGAAGGAACTGCACATATTGCAATTTCCACTTGATTTTTAGTTTGCTTTGTTTAATCTACATTCATCAGCATTTTCCCCCTATATTCTTGTTCAACTTTTCCAATATGATACAATCTGCTTATTTCTATATTTTCAAGATGAAAGTATCAATAAATCAAAATTTGAAAAGGAAGTACAGGGGATGTTGGGGTTTTTAAAATTAAAGTGTAGACATTCCTCCTCACCCTTGCATCACATCAGACCATCAGGAGATTAAACCCACGTATATGTTTTAAGGTCAGTCTAAAGTATAAAGTGCAGCATGTAAAAAGCATGGTGGTTACTTTTCCAAATGATGGTGTAGATTGCCAGCTGTGAACATGCTGGCTTGAAAATCAACCTCAACTGTGGTTTTCTTCTCCCCTCAAGAGTTGTGGTGGCACAAAGAGCTTTGAACTGTCTGTTGTCTGTAGGCATTGATGATCCTACAGTGCTCAATATTTTACTCTCTAATTATTAAATCAACATCACATGTTCATCATATAACTAGTCCAGTCATCAATTTATAGCAGTAGAGGATATACGTAGTTAAAAGAACCATGCTGCATTTCATGAAGTACTGACATTTGCAAATTCTTTTTTGACAGCAAGTTTGGAAGAAACTCTGAGACTAGAAGCTTTGCTACTCCTAGAACAATGCTATCAGAATCGTTACATTGAGTAAGGCCTTCAGTACATTCTAATACTTGAAGATCTTTATTAAAGTTTTCCTAGTAATCTTCATGTCATTCAAGAAACTAAGCCAACATTTCCCACATAATGAAGATGTAAAGATAAAAATTCCCCTCACACATACATGCTAGTCATTTCGGGCTCTAGGGGGTGGTGCTCATCTCTGTTTCAAAGCCAAAGAGCCAGCGCTGTCCGAGGACGTCTCCGTGGTCATGTGGCCGGCATGACTAAACGCCGAAGGCGCACGGAACCTTCCCACCAAAGTGGTCCCTATTTTTCTACTTGCATTTTTACATACTTTCAAACTACTATGTTGGCAGAAGCTGGGACAACTAACAGAAGCTCACTCCGTTACATGACACTAGGGATTCAAACTGAACTGCCGACCTTTCGATCAACAAGCTCAACATCTTAGCCACTAAGCCACTGTGTCCCCGATGAAAATATAAGTCAGGACTATTGTTGGAAGTCACTAAATAAATTGCTAATTAAAGCAAAATTTGCATTGGGGCGAATTTAGTTGCATAGTCACTGATATTGGCTACATTGAATCTCATTCCCTCCTGCTCACTCACTGCTTTCTTTAGGCAGGGGAGCCTTCCATATTTCCAAGGTACTGTAGCCTTATTCGTTCCAAGTTACTGATAGATCAAAGTGAAAGTTTTACACCATAGAAACAATTGTAATCAAATAGGAAACTATCAAAATGCAGTTTTCAGTTGAGCCAGATGTACTATACTTCCTTCCTGGGCACTCCATTCCATTCTTTCCAATAGGGGACTTCTGCTGAGCATTTTGGTTCATTTTAAGGTGGATTTTCTCTCTCTCTCTTTGGGAGATGTGCTTTTTTTTAGGTGAAGGGGTGTCACACTGGTGGCCCACAGGCCAGATGCGTCACATGCAGGCCACGCCCACCCCAGCTTCGTGAATGGGAAAAAACGTCTCAAAACATCACATGATGGCAATGTGATGCAATGAGTTTGGCACCCATGTTTTAGGGTTTAAGGCTTTTTGGTGATGCTTTTTGCTTTACTTTATAAATTCACAGTGGTTAGTTTCCCTCCTTGTCTTCTTCGTGGAAGATCCCATTTTAACTAAATAAGAATTCACTATTTATAAGAGCCAGTTTGGTCTAGTGGTGAACTTGCTTGCCTAGAAAACAGAAGATTGAGTTCTAGTCTCACTTTAGGCATGAAAGCTGGCTTTGAGCCAATCACTTTCAGCTTACCATACAGGATTGTTGTTGCAGGTTAAAAAGGAGGCAGGAGACCTAGGTATATTCACCACATTCAGCTAACCAATAAGCCAAGGCTATAGCAAGAAGAAAATAGTCTTCAGTATTTATGGGGAAGCTCATTGCAAACAGATTGCTCTTTCAAAAGCAAATAAACCTGTCACTGCTTCATAAATGAGTCTTCTAAAAGGGCTCAGCTTGGCTGAGATCACATCCCCAGAATAATTCTGCCTGTCTGGCAATTGTGGAAGCAATGTGGTTTCTTTCTGGATTAAAAGGATAAATAATGTATAATTAAATACAAAATATGTTACAACACTGAGGCCAGATTGTTTTATGTCCAAGGATATTTATGTGCTAATAAGCCTCATTAAAGGTATTATAAAATAACAATGTCCATGAAGAACCATGTATTCTCATAACAAATAAGAGGATATATGTTAACAAATGGCAATGTGTTTTTCTTTGTTTCCAGGTTTTCTAAACAATTACTCTTTTCCCTCATGTTCATAGTCAGCGAGAAGTCAATCCTAACCTTAATCCTTAATATGGATGAGAGATAGGCAGGCAGGCAGGCAGGCAGGCAGGCAGGCAGGCAGGCAGGCAGGCAGGCAGGCAGGCAGGCAGGCAGGCAGGCAGACAAACAGATGATAGATAGATAGACTAGATGTGACACATTAGCTGTATATTAGACTGATAGTTGAAGATATGAATGCATATTTTCACCTGGTCATTTGACTAAAAGTATCTGGATGTTAACAGGACTGAAAAATATATATTCCCATTGTTTCCCAATAGTTTCAGTAATAAGAGACTTTGAGACAGATGCTAACAAAAAGAAAGATTTGATCAACCAGACTCTTTACAGGCCACTTGGTCCCCTACACAATAGACTAACAAATTTCATGCAATATCATCTTCGTTCGATTGATTGTCTTCCCAGGAAGAATTGCAATGGTCTGAAAACAGTTAAAGTAACTTGAATCACTCTTGGTTGTGTGGAATCAGAAGACTTGGGCAATGTAGTGGCTCTTCATCTGGAAGGGACATGAGATGAAAAATGTATGTAACTTTCAGATTGTTGGACTCGGTGGTCAAGGAACTGAGTGCAACATCAAAACCCGAATAGAACATGAATAGAATAGTAGCTCTAAGTATATTTGGGTCAGGGATAAGGGATAAAAACTATTAGCTAAAATAGTTTAGTTTGAGAGAGTGAGTGAATTTAATAGATGATGAGGATGATGAGGATGATGAGGATGATGAGGATGACACTTAGTTGGGTAATGTCTGCAAGCAAACAACCTAGTTCAAAGAGCACCAAAAGCCCACAGTTCAGCCCCAAGCTACAGATATTCCCCTCTATTGGAATCAGTAAATCCTGTGAGAATATCTTTCCATTTGATAAGACAATCAGTCTCTGAAAATAACTTGCCAGCATTCTTTCTGTTAATGACAAGCAAAGGAAATGACAAATGCATATTCATAGCAGAAAGTTATCCTTTCTTTTGATTCCAAGTAAATCATTTTGATAACAAGATATTGCCTGCATCTGGACAAATGACAAACAAAAACAGTTCTCTGGAATAAAGCAGCATTCTTAAGTAGTACAAACTATACACTGGACTGAGATCAAAGCTTTGGACCATGCTAAGTATTTGCTTGGAGTTCATTTTCCTACAGACCTTAGAAACAGGATATCACTTCACTCCAAGGAATAAACACAAGTAGAAACACACTAGCCCTTGACTTTGCTAGCAAGGGCAGAATCTGCCCTCCTTCCCTTTTTGTCTATTACACAATTAAACTCCATTCACAAATGGTACATCTCTGAAATATATATGTATTTTAATCTGGCATGTGTCACAGATATGCAAAGTATACATATAAGGTTTATTTAAACTTATAATGCATCTAAAATGTTCTAAGTACTACAGAGAAATTTAAAGAAAAATTGAATAGAATGGTAAGAGGAATGATAATGGCCTCTTACTATTAGTTTTTGCTACGGTGTCATATAGTGACGGCAGCAAAGCTAAAAAAAAATGACTATTATGAATAGTCTAAGTATGGGTTTCTTTAACACAGAGAATGTCACATACTTGATACTTCTGTCCTGACTATCTGCTCAGTCATAACATGTTTATTTAAAAATCCTCAGTCTTACAGTCTTCCATGTAAGATCCAAAGAAAGTCATTCAGGCTGAAATCTTTGGGATAATGTTCTTTTATATGTTCCAATAAAGGACTAGACTTCAAAGAAGAATAGGGTGGGTCTCCCACCACCACATTTATGGCTCTGCAGTCTGAAATCACATCACCAAAATTTGGCAGCCAAATGGAAGAAATTCAATTGTTCAAAAATGATAATTTCCAGTACTTTGGGGGGGGGGACTGTTTTCCCTCTTTGGCAACACTTGCTCACATTTCTTTTTCATTAAAGCTCTTCAGAATCATTGTAAGAATCTAAAATGAACTAGTTGGATGCTTTGGGAAGAATTAAGGGATAGATATAATTGCAGTTTGCTTCTATGAGCTCACTTGCTGCCATTCCATAACTTAAAGTTCCTTTCAGAGGGATCAAAAGACTGAAAAGAAATCTACCATGTCACATTCAAGAAGACCTCCAAAGTTCCTTTAGCCTGATGAGTCTATATTGATCACCTGATTACTCTCTAAAGCACTCTAAAAGGTCAGAAAGCTAGGTTGTAGTTCCTGACTGCACAAAGGTGCACAACCCCTGCCTTACAGTGTGATTCTGTCCACGTACGCTCCTAAATAAGCACTACACAGGTGGACTTATTTCTGGGGGGGGGGATTCAAGGGATGCAATGACAGCTACAAAGGACTGCATCATACAGTAGTGGCCAAAATTGTGGAAACCTTTTGGGAAATATGCATTTTTAATGGCTAATAACACCACTTTTTTTGGGAGTTTCAAGATAATCATATTCCGTGGCTGAAATGGCCTGGGAATAACCCAGATGTTAACCCAGGGGTGTGCAAACTTTTTGACTCGAGGGCCGCATGGATCGCTCCTCATTAGCAGGCGCGTGGAAAGGCAGTTGACGTCATCTGACATCAACTCCCTGCCTGCGCCTGCACGTATGGGGGGCGTGGCTCTCTAGCTCTCCACGGTATCCAGCCCTTGTACTACACTAGCCAGCCATCGTGAGATTATACTGCATCCTCTAGAAAGTGAGGTGAATAAATGAATAAATTAGCGCTCCGTGGGCCAGATTAAAAGGTCCGCTGGGCCGTATACGGCCCGTGGGCCGTAGTTTGCCCATTCCTGTGTTAACCCAATTGAAAATCTAAAGAAATTTGTTAGTCAGAAGTGACCCAGCAATAAAACCCAGTTAATAGAAGCAATCATTCAATCTTGGTTTTACACTATAACAAGCTGCTGAACTAAAAGACTTGGTTCACTCCATGGAAAGACATCGTAAGGCCATAATTCATGCTAAAGGTTACCCAACTAAGTATCAACTGACATGATCATTTTTGTATATCTCATTTTTTTCTATGGTGATAATTTTTGTATATCTAATTTTTCTACTTTTTCACTTTTCTTCTTTATACTGTAACTGCTACTCTAATAGCAAATCCTTCATAAAAATTATTGCATTACGTTCTTGATTAAATTATCTTTCCATTGATATATAATTTCATGGTACTACTCCCCACCAAAAAGTGGGGTAGTTATTGCTAGTTTTAGAAAATACACTTTTCCCAAAAGGTTTCCACAGTTTTTGGCATTACTGTACACAACACACACACACACATACATGTGTGTGTGTCTGTGTGTCTCTGTGTGTGTGGAATGAGCACAATTCAAAAGCATAAAAAATAAAACTCAAGTTTTGACAGTCTGTGTTGGATACACCGGCTGCTTTAACTTGGATTAATAGTAGAATGTTTTGCTGAACTGGAGATGTTATGGACTGCTTCTGCTACTGTCAAAAGTCTTTAACTTAATGGTCTTCTAGGGATGCTATCCTAACTGTTGAACAAAAATAAATAAGCATCTGATCTACAGTGGGAATTATTCCTAAGTAATATCTGAGGGAGGCACAATAAGCTTTTGGAAAACGAGTCACTCCCAATATACTGCTAAACAACATTGCTGTTGTCATCTTTGCATGATCTTTGCATCCTTTTCCTCCTGTGGTAACCCTACATATTCATATGACAGACAGCTCAATGTGACTAAAGTAATGTGATGGAGATGTAACAATTAATCTCAATATTGGAGAAGCATTTTATGAAATAGATATTATTATTTTTTTCCATATGAAAGACAGCCGTGCAACTATGAGTGGTGGATATTTCTCAGCAGTCTGGCATCTAGGGAATAAACTGTAGGCTGTTATCCATACAGGCTACACCAGCCTTAGATAATATTGGTATGCAAAGTAGACTATTCCCAGGCGGGGGGGGGAGCCTGTCAAAATATAGCATGCTGTCATTTCCTCTTCTGAAACATTTTAAACAGTTTTGGCTATTCCATTCAGTGGGATTTCTGAAGTCTGTTATTTCAAGTCCTCTCCTTTCTTTCTTTTTTTTCATTCAGCATTAACTGTCTGTCTTGAAAACATTTGAAATATTTCCCAGTTCCTTGTCATGCATGTCTTGGTCTCTTCCAAAAATGATAATGTCATTATAAATATTCAAAAGCTCCATACAACATGGCATGACTTGTTAATTAAACCTTGATATTTTTCAGGTGTTGGGAAAATTCCAGACATTAATCTTTCATAGCAATTTGGGCAGAGGCTGAACTACCACATTAAATTAATATAACTATTCCTCAATCTTCTTTTTAACTAAGACATATGTTAAAAAATATCCCCGCTATACACATTTTGAGGTTAATTGGTCTATCAGTTTCTTTTAGTCTTTTATAACCTCATTTTTTCCCCGCACAATATCCGTGGGTGATATACAACAATTCTGCATTTTACGCATAGATATGGGAGATTATACTTTCAAATACAATTTGGTGCATTGACAGCCAATTAAAATAATGGCTAAGTGACAGCATGCATGCAGTGACGTCATCATATAAATGTCACCATTGTATACTTGGGTCCTAATATCTAACCTAAATCATACTGCATTTGCATGATGATATCAGCATACACTTCTTATAATTTCCCCAACACCTGGGAATTCTCGTGGTGCTATTATTTAACCACTAAATTGTTGGGTATACTTTTATTAACATAATTATTCTGTCTTATTTATTGCAACTCATTTAGGATAAGTAACCATTGAGTTGGCATTACTGGATATATATCACTCAGGTCTTCAAATGTATTAATAATGTGAAGGAGAAGCATCAACCTATACTCATTTTGTTCTCTGCTATAGATAGATAAAAAAGCAATAAAAAGGTAAAGGTAAAGGTTCGCCTTGTATATATGTGCTAGTCATTCATGATTCTAGGGGGCGGTGCTCATCTCCATTTCAAAGCCGAAGAACCAACACTGTCCGAAGATGTCTCCGTAGTCATGTGGCCGGCATGACTGAATGCCAAAGGCGCACAGAATGCTGTTACCTTCCCACAAAAGGTGGGGGTAAAAAAAGCAATAGGTCAAGCCAATTAACAGTAGCAAGAAGGGTTAAAGAGGTGGAAGTATAGATGGAAATGGATCACTTGAAGATAATTTGCACAGTGGTTCTCCAAAGTCTGGAACAAAGCGGATATACTAGCATAATATTTTACAATATAAAGCAAAATCAAAGACAAATGATTTGGAAAAAGATGTATCTAATCAGACAATTGGAATAAGAAACAGGACTACTTCTACACTGAATATCCAGAGAATGGATCATTATCAATCAAGTTTCTATTAATACTAAGAAAAATGACTGCATGGTAAATTCTGAAACACGTCCAGTTCATTCTGACACTTAAAGAGTGTTATTAGAAGACAAGTTAATTTTTATTTGGAATTATACTTGTGATTATATCTGGTAGAATATTGCATTTGCTGTGGTACATTTGTACAAAATTTGGATCAACTTATATTCATCAACACCAAAATGAAGTGCTTATTTTATTTTCACCTTCATCCAAATAATGAGAAGGTATACAAGTTCTACGTACAATCACAGCATCTCAACTCAGTGATCTTCAGCAATTATTCTTCAAAAATCACTTAACAATACCGATTTGAAACCCACAGAGAAGCAAGGATCTAAACTGAGCTATAAACATATAGAGAAACACATATTTTTTTAGAATATTCTTTCATTGTGGTGGACATACATTTGGTAGTAGAAAAAGGGAGTTATTTCTAAACAGAGTTAGCAGAATGATTTCTTATTCATAGCATGCCTTTGGGCATGTTATGAAGTGTGTGGAAGTCAGCAACAGTTTTTTTTTTAAGAGCAATTCAGGAGTAAATAACAAGCCACATTTTATCTGCATATCCTTTCTGGACAAAAATATAAGCCTTAGGTTAGAATGCTACTGTTAGGAAAAAGTTGTTAGCTTTGTGAAAATTGTAAACCTATTCTTAAGCAAAGAATGTAATCAATTCATAAGACCAAGATGAGATCAGGAACAGCATTGCCTTCTCTCTGTCCATAATTCAGTCATGCCATTGTGATGGTCCCTGGAATGGCACTTTTTAAAAGAAAGCATACAATGTAAATTAAGAGAGACAAACACTTGTGCATTGGTTTTGCAACTCCATGAATAAGTACACTCTTTTATAGACTAACATTAAAGATTTGAGACATTTCTGCCCTATTTTGGATCTTGATCCCATATACTTGGTGGTGCAGAGGATAGAGTGCAGTAATTGTAGGCTACTTCTGCTTACAGCCAGCTGCCTGTAATTTAGCAATTTGGCAATTCGAATCTCACCAGGCTCAAGGTAGACTCAGCCTTCCATCCTTCCGAGGTCGGTAAAATGAGGACACAGATTGTGGGGGGCAACATGCTGATCCTGTAAACCGCTTAAAGAGGGCTGTAAAAAGCCCTATAAAGCGGTATATAAGTCTGTGCTATTGCTATTACTTGTATACTGCAACTGTCAATATGGTGCACAACTGATTTTCTGTTAGGGCTTGTTGGACACTTGCATTACAAAACTGGTTAGATGTATTTTCTTGGTCAAGGGCTAATATTATTTGTATCTTCAATAAAGCAGTAAACGTTTCCAGGGGTGGGCTTCAAACAATTTTAGCAACCGGTTCTCTACCTGGATGCTGAGTGGGCATGGTCATAGTGGGCGTGGCCTAGTTGACTTCCTGCACCAAGGTGGAGGGGCATTTTTGCTCTCCCCAGGCTCCGTGCAGGCCCTGCACTTACCTGGGATCCAAAACAGGCTGTGAGGGAACTCGTGGGAGCGAAGGGGTGGGGTGGGCAGGACCAGCCAAGGATGGCATTTACCAGTTTGCTGAACTGGCTATAAATTTAGCTACAGGTTCACTCAAACTTGTGCAAACCCATGGCAACCCACCCCTGAAGGTTTCCCTGTCCAGTCGTGTCCAACTCTAGGGCATGGTGTTCATCTCTGTTTCTTGGCTGAGGGACCCAGCATTGTCTGAAGACATTTGCCTCATTCATGTGGCCAGCATGGCTATATGCCAAAGGCTGTTACCTTCGCACCAAAGTGGTACCTATTAATCTACTCACATTTGCATGCTTTCGAACTGCTAGGTAGGAATCTTCTAAATTCAGGGGATTAACATGTATAGTTTTAAAAAGGCAAGGTGGCAGGTAAAATTGCATGATTAAAATGAGGACCCAGATTGTGGGGACAATATGCTGATCCTGTAAACTGCTTAGAGAGGGCTGAAAAAAGCACTATAAAGCGGTATATAAGTCTGTGCTATTGCTATTGCTATAATAAAAAACCCCTTCCTTTCTTAGATCCATGTGATGCACGTTAAAAAGGGGTGGAGCTTCTACTAAACCATCACTCCTGCAGTCTTGAATTTTTTGTCCCCATTCCTAAGATGTCCCTGCTTGGATTTTTTTAAAAAATCCAATGCACACCCACACATGCACACATTCCTTTCAACCTTCAATCTACAAATATATACACAAAGTTAGACTCCTTTCTATTATAGAACTCTGCAGTTGCATCCCAGCAAAATAGGGACATTAAAAAAATATTACATTAATTAAATACATATTTAATGATGCATCATGCACTTGAAACTTTCATCCTCTTTTAGCCAGATTTTCATACTTTTTATATGTATTAGGAAACATCTAAAACTTTTGAATATTATGTTTAGATCTACAGCTTATTTGAGATGAGAGAACAGCATAAGACTATACAGCTATAGCAAACACTGCTTTTGGAATTTTATAGTGGAAATCAATATTTAGAGAAATGAAAACCCATGCAATTATGTATTAGAAAGAATCAAGCATTGATTTTGGAAGATACTTTAAAGGGAATTGACACATTAATGGGACAACTAAAAGAATTTGGTGCTTATAGCAGGTGTTAACAACAAACATAAGATGAAGATGTTAATAAAAACATGAAAATAAAATATAAAACAAAATTGATGAATAAGATGGGTTTTAAGGTTGAAAAGAAAGTAAAATATGTATCGCCATGATAAATATGAATTGTATGTTATTTCAAAATCAGTACGTTAAGACAGGGAATTGAGTTTAAAACGATATGTTAAGATAAGAGAAACTACAATTGTCTTTGCTAGGGAGACTTCTGTGATATTATAACTGCAGTGAGATTATTGTATAGACTGATGGAAAAATTCAGCAATTCCTACAGGGAAACAGTTGGTGATGATGATGGAACAATATCTATATTTATTGCTGACTGGAAACATGAATTTTTTGCAGAAAATGGAAAAAATAAACTTTGTTATGGTTTTAATAATTAAACATGATATGTAGTTGTAAAACTCAGACAGTGAGGTTGTCTCAGATGTGGTTTCTACTAGCAACATGGCCCCTTCTTCTCACCACTATAATTTGCTTCAGATGTTTATTCCACTTCAGTTGTGGAGTAATTATGGAATTATTTTTAAATGATGATTTTATGTTAAATCACTTATAACAGAAAAGGTACCTCTTATTGTTCCATTACAGGAGAGAAAGGCTGAGTAACCTAAGCCAATTGATTGCTATTATAAACATGACCCTTGAGATATACAAGTAGTAGCATCCCCACAGTCACACAATCAAAGTTCAGGCACTTGGCAATCAGCATATATTCACAGCTGGCTTCGGACAAGCAATGTCAATGGGAGAAGTTGGAAATCAATAGAATAGAAAACAGAACAGAACAGAATAGAACAGGGGTCTTCAAACTCGACAGCTTTAAGACTTGTGGACTTCAGCTCCCAGTATTCCTCCTCCAGTCATGTTAGCTC
>JAOYMU010000283.1:54877375-54892838 GCA_025802295.1 Psammodynastes pulverulentus
ATAGATTTTGTATGGTCAAATACAATGAATTATGCAGCTCATAATGTTTCTGCAGCTCATAGGTGGCAGGAACATTCAGGTCTTCAATATATTACAGATTTATCTTTCAATGCTGCAATTTCAATCTTTTGGCCCTAATAAGGCCTTACTGTGTATACAGAAAATCATAACGTAAACAAAAAAAAAACCCTCTTTTTTTAATCTGTTGCTTTCAAAAGCATGCACTAATTTTCAGTAAGATTTACTGAATGATATTGCATTACTTATTAGTTGTCTTAAATCTTTTCAAGGATTGAATAATTGATTTCTACAAATAAAAAAGTGGGTTCATTCAAACCTTAATATTCTTTTTTTTTTTTTAAAATCAGCTCAACCATTTTGTGAGAACAATCTCATTCAACAATGGTGTAGGGGAAAAAATTTCATTCAACCAGAATGGAGAGTTGGAGGTGGGATTTGATATTATGAACTGGATCACTTTTCCTAACCAGTCTTTCCTGAGAAGTAAAATTGGAGGAATAAACACAATGGACTCCCAAGGAGAAATGTTATCTTTTTCTGAAGAATTTATTGTGTGGCCAAGCAGGTTTAACCAGGTATGGCCTAATTTCATTCCTGTAAATGAAAAGTAGATTAATAATAAATGTTGGGCTTCTTTTTTTCACTTCCTCTTTCTCTGGAATATAAGAAAAATAATAATATATCAATAAAATGCAGCAGGAAACCATACACATCACAGTAATCATGAGTTCCACAACATTGCTTTATGTCTTTCTTTCCCTCCTTTTTTATATGCCCACCTTACCACTCTGATTTACTTATTCATCTGAAATTTTAATAACAAACATCAAGGGAGATTTTATTTCAAGGTCTAGGACAGGGGTGTCAAACTCAAGGCCTGTGGGCCAGATCCAGCCCTCAGAGTGCTTAGATCCAGCCCATAGGACCAATCTGGAAACAGCAAAGGACTGGGTCACAGTGCCTCTGCCAGTGAAAAAGGAGCTCAGAGGGCTGCATGCAGCTCCCTGCACCTTGTTTTTGGCTGTGACAGCCTCCAGCAGCCCTCTGTCCATGAAACAGGGCCTGGGGAGGCACACACAGCCCCTCGGGCACCATTTTTGCTGGCAGAGGGCTGCAGGAGGCTGTTGCAGCCAAGAATGGGGTGTAGGGGGCCACACATGTTCCCCTGAGCAAACAACCCTCTCATATCTGGAAAAATATCACTAACATATTTCATAAATTTATCTAATTCTACACAGTACATTATCACTGCACTATTCCCCCACCCCTATTTTTAAATGACAACATTTCTAGTTATCAAACTTTCCCTTTCGTTAATACCAACAACAGCAATAGAAAGTATGGATGGTACTTGTAAAAGTTTGGTATCACAAAAGTCCAGTTTTGTTTAATTAAAAGGACTCTCTTCTTCCACTTCTGAATAGGTCCAACCTCTTTCCTGGTGTAATGACAAGTGTCATTCAGGATACAGTAAGAGCAAAATAGAAGGAAATCCATTTTGTTGCTACAATTGCCTTCAGTGTCCAGATGGAAAAATTACTAATCAGGAGGGTAAGAGATGTTTTGTGTAAAGCTTATGATGTTGTTGAAAAAAATGCATAATAATAATTTCAGGGGTGATGTTATTTGCCCAATAGCGTTGGAAATTAGATAGATGATAGTTTGATGATTGATGATAGCTAGCTAGCTAGATAGATAGATAGGCAGAAAGATAGATAGATAGATATGGAATGATTGGAATGAAATTTGAACTATAAAGGTTTGTAAAACAAATTCATACATGCTCTGGTTATTACCCATTTTTAAATTAAGAGAAATAAAATATTGACATAGGTGCAAAAATCCATTTTACTCATAACAGCAAAAATTAAAATCTCTTTTGAATTTCCATTTAGAATATTCTTTACATTTCATCATTTACATCACATGTTCATTCTCTTACTTTATGCAATCAATACATTTAAACTCCAATACATTTTTGAATGTACTTTTCAGTAAATTTGCTCTAAGTGTTTGGGGTTTTTTTAGTTAAATAATGCATTGATGTTACAGAAAAATATTGTTTCCAGTTCTATTAATTCATGAGAACAAAATTCTATTTTCTTGATTATGAGCACGGAACCTTGTGAATACAGCTTTAAGCAAACTGTATAAGTAAGTTTGCTTTTCATATTTTGAAGCCGGAAGACAGTAAAAATTTTCTGTTGAGTCTTTTGGTACAATTTCAGGATTTATACCTAACCCAGGAGTTGGCAACCTTAAACACTCAAAGAGCCACAAAGGTCCTAACCGGAAGGCCCCCGTTCAATTCTGGAGCTGACCGGAAGTCCAGTTCCCCCACCATAGAGCCTCCTCCTAGTGCGGCATCCTTTTTCCTCTATATGTCCTAACTGAAAGCCCTATCAATTGTGGAGCCGACCAGTGACAGAGAGCCGCAGTAGAGGGATGAAAGAGTTACATGCGGCTCCAGAGCCACAGATTGCTTACCCCTGACTTAACCTGATATTATCTTTTGTAGATATGGATGACTGTGTTCAATGTCCAGAACATCAGTACCCAAACAAGAAACAAGATTCCTGTATACCGAAAATTATAACATTTCTTATGTATGAAGAGCAACTAGGCATCATTTTGGCTAGTTCCACTCTTTTCTGTTCTTTTACTACAATAGTAATTTTTGGGATATTTGTCAAGAATAAGAACACTCCTCTAGTTAAAGCCAACAACCAAAGTCTCACCTATGTTCTCCTTATTGCTCTCCTTTTGTGTTTTCTTTGTGCTTTGTTATTCATTGGCCGGCCTTCCAAGGTGACATGTGTCCTTCGTCAAACTGCATTTGGCATCATCTTCTCAGTAGCCATTTCTTGTGTTTTGGCCAAGACTATCGTTGTGGTTGCAGCTTTCATGGCCACCAAGCCAGGCTCGAAGATGACCAAATGGGTGTGGAAAAGATTAGGCATGTCCATAGTATTTTGCTGCTCTTTGATTCAAATTATGATTTGTACTACATGGCTGACAACTTCTCCCCCATTCCCAGACGTTGACATGAATTCAATAACAGAAGAAATCATCTTGGAATGTAATGAAGGATCAGTCTTCATGTTCTACTGTGCCTTGGGCTTTTTGGGTTTGCTTGCCATTGTCAGCTTCATAGTGGCTTTCCTAGCAAGGAAATTGCCTAATACGTTCAACGAAGCCAAGCATATTACCTTCAGTATGTTGATCTTTTGCTCAGTCTGGGTATTGTTTCTTCCAACTTATCTGAGCACAAAAGGGAAATATATGGTTGCTGTGGAGATCTTCTCTATTATCGCCTCCAGTGCTGCTTTGCTAATTTGCATCTTTTCTCCTAAATGCTTTATCATTGTTTTGAGACCTGACCTGAATAGGAAACAGCAGCTAACAAAGGAGAAACTATAGAAGGGCATTCCAATGGTGCTTTTTTTTCAAGAGGCAACAGAAAAACTTCTGTTTTTCTTCAAAGATATTTCGCTTCTCGTACAAGACACTTCTTCAGATCTTGGATGAGAAGAGAAACATCTTCAAAGAAAAACCAGAAAGATCAGTTGCCTCTGGGACAACCATGACTGGATGACTGAGAATCTCTATACAAGATATAGAAGGACATGTATAGCCCTTTAATCATTTTAAATTTGATTGTAGTGCTATATTCATATGCCTGAAGAAAGCCCTATTTAACATGAGTCGCCATGGGTGAATAGGTGGTGAAATAAATAAATAAATAAATAAATACATACATACATACATACCTCTGGGCTCTCTGCTTCAGTCAGTATTGCATCCTTCTTGCAGTTATTGCATTCATCTCCAATAATTCTCAAATACACCACAAAGTGCTGATGTTAACCTATAAAAACCTACATGTGTTGTGTCCAGGCTACATTTTGCATGGTTACCTTTGTGGTGATTTTAAGCAACTTGCCTGTTGTTTACAAGAACGAATGCTAAAAGTACAGGGGTGGGCTTCAAAATTTTTAGCAAGGGCTCTCTGCCCTAATGACTGGGTGGGTGGTCATGTGGCTGGGTGGATGTGACTAGGTGATCATGTGACTGAGTGGGTGTGGCCAACTCGACATTGCTTCTTTGCCCTAATTACCTAAAAAAAGATAATATACCAAAAAGTTGTTTATTATTTTGTGCATTTAATACTCAAATAAAAGACTGGGTGAAACCAGGCTTAATAGAAGTGACTGTGAGAGGGATCTTGGAGTCTTAGTGGAGTTTCTGGCAAGTGCGGTAAGTACATGTAATTCTGGCTGCAGAAAACCAAGACTTAAAAATAAATATGCATAAAGGCCACAATTCAAAGGACAGCAGCAGACAGCAAAACTGTCACTGCAAAGACACTGAAGAAACAGTACTTCACCTAGTTAGCTGCTTCAAAAACATTGCTCAGGCTGCTAACAAAGTAGCACAACAAAATAGCATGACAAAGTAGCAACGGTGGTGTATTGGAATTGCAAGAAATACCACTTGCCTGCAAGCAAGAACTGCTGGGACCGCAACACAGCAAAGTAATGGAAAATGGAAAAGCTAAAGTACTCTGGGACTTTAGAATTCAAGCCGACAAGCATCCGCTACACAATGCTCCAGGCTTAACAACTGTTGATAAGAAAGAGAAAAACGCCTGGGTAGTGGATGTTGTAGTACCTGGAGACAGAATAGGAAAGAAAGAACTGGAGAAAATCCACAAAATGCAAAGAGGTATCACAAAATACATCTATGCAAATAAAAGTGGTACTACTGAGGCAAAAGAAAGGAAAGATGGCCAGTTTGTCTAGTGGTTAAGTCACCAGGATAGAAAGTGGGAGACCCTGAATTCTAGTCATGTCTTAGCCATGAAAACCCAATCTGGAGATCTTGATTAGTTACTCTTTTTCAGCCTAAGTCACCTGGCAAGGCGGTTATTGTGTGGAAAATAGGAGGAGGAAGGTATGTTGGATATGTTCTCTGCCTTGAGTTATTTCTAAAAATAAAAAGAATGGGATACAAATAAATAAATAAAAATTAGTTAGTTCACTTTATTGTCATTGTACCTCACACAACGAAATTAAATACCTTCTTCAGTGTACATGAATATCAAATAAAATACAAACAGAAAGACACATCCTTCACATTCTATACATTGAATTGAAAACCCCTGATATTGCATTAGTATTGTACTATACAGTAGAATTCAACAAAGTTACTGCCCTGGGATAGAAGCTGTTTTTCAGCCTCTTTGTCCTTGTTGTTATTATCCTGTACCATCTGCCAGATGGTAATAATTCAAAAAAAAAAATAGTGCCTTGGCTGCAATCCCAAAATATCTGAACCACTTACTTGAACACCATTGGCATTGACAAAATCACCATCAATCAATTGCAAAAGGCAGCTTCACTTGGAACAGTTTATATCTGTGATGCTACCTTTAATGTTATTAAAAAACAGTATATGTTTATCCCGGATGTTTGGGAAACACTTGATGCTGTAGATCAGAGGTGTCAAACTCACGGTGCCATGGTGGTGTCACGTGATGTATCAGGACTTTTCCCCTGTTTGCATCCAGCCCGTGGGCCGTGAGTTTGACACCCTGCTGTAGATGGATAAAAATGCCAAACCCTGTCTAAACATTCCACTGATCATGTGACTAAGCATAACAACAATAATAATACCAATATTGTTAATGGCAATATTGTAAAATAATATCACATTTTTAGAAATAGTTTTTAAAGTATTCCCTAGAACTCTGGAGCAACCATATTTGGAAAGAAGTGTCTTTATATGTGTGTGTGTTTATGTGTTATGTTCATGTGTTTGTACACACACACACACACACACACACACACACACACACACACACACACATGTATTTACATATAAGATATGTATATATCTCTGTGTGTTTGTATGTGCATCTTATAAAACACAAATCAGATTCTATTGAACACATGAAGCCTGCTTCCTTGATAAAGTTTTAATATATAATTATAAATCAAGGAAACAATATTGTTATTATTATTGCCTGCCAAGTATTCATTAAGTCTGTCAGTCATCACTCCCACACCAATAAAAAACAAAAATAGGATGCAATTCCAAGTATTTACTTCTTATAGAACAGCAGAAAAATGCATCAAAAAATTTGGACACAGTCTAAGAGCTGCCCGGTTAGAGTGCAGTACTGCAGGCTACTTCTGCTGACTGCTGGTTGCCTGCAATTTGGCAGTTCGAATCTTACCAGGCTGAAGGTTGACTCAGCCTTACATCCTTCTGAAGTGGGTAAAATGAGAACCCAAATTATTGGAGGCAATAGTTAACTCTGTAAACTGCTTAGAATGGGCTGTGAAGCACTATAAAGCGGTATATAAGTCAAAGTGCTATTGCTATTGCTATTTTCATATAATTTTTGGACTTCTGCAGTATGAATAAATCAAATCAAAAGCTCATTCAGAAGAAAGACAAACTGACCAATGATTAAGACAATTCAAGATCCATTGTCTCTAAAAGTCTCAAAATACAAGGAAAGAAGATCTCACGGATAAGTAATCTGATGTCTTTCTTATATGCTGAACTTCAGCCTCCATCATCTCCAAGGTATATGGTCGACTTAGAGGCAAATGTCAAAGGAAAATGGGGGCCACACAGCACAAAAAGATCTTTTCACTTTTCATATTTTAAATGTGATTCAATTCATTTCTGCATAGTCTCAGAATTTTTTTATTATTATAATAAAATAACCCTTTAACTATTTTACATGAACGTTCAGGTATATTTTAATAAAATCACTCCCAATATATTTTCTTTAATATTCATAATTTTGCAAGTATTTACCTTTATATATTGCTTTTCCCCTGGTTATTTTCCTTAATAACTATATGATTATAGTTTATATAGACATTAAATAAAATAATAAATATAAATAATAAAAATAATTATTAATAAAAATGTCTAAAATAAAATAAAACAGACACACATTTCTGTGTTCACTTCCTGTATCTGTATGTATGAGCATGTGCATTTATTTTTCTGCTTAATTGAAACTGGAAAACAACTCTTCAGAATTCTGGAAAGTATAACTTTCAAAGAATAATTGGGTTTCACTTCTGGTAATAGTTCAAAAGCATAACTATAATTAAGGTTCCATTTAACTATTTAGCAAATGATTTTCTCCCCCAATTCTTACTGTCTTTTCAGATTGTCTCTTATGTTGAAGTGCCCTTAACAGAAGAATCTGTCAAACCCAAAGGTGATATTCAGCAAGCTCTGACCAGTTCTGGAAAACTGGTAGCAGAAATTTTGGGTAGTTCAGAGTACTGGCAAATACCACCTTTGACTGGCCCCGCCCCTATCTAGTCTCTGCCTCCTGATCGGCTAAGTCTTCTTTTGTTGCCCTGCAGAGGAGAACAGAGCTGGAAAGCAGGTTAATGGAGTGGAGAGGGAATGGGATTTTGCAGTAACCTTCCCCCAGGAGTGGGGAGGAAATGGGGATTTTGCAGTATCCTTCCCCCTGCCATGCCCACACCCACCAAGCCACACCCACCAAGCCATGTCTACCAAGCCATGCCCACAGAACTGGTAGTCAAGATTTTTGAATCTCATCACTGGTCAAACCCTTCTGTTTTCTTACAGTAACCTTGTCCGGGGGAAAAAAAACAGACTGCAAGGGATTCATGGATTGGACCGAAAGAGACTATATATAATGTTTGTGTACACACAGGGATTTTAGAGTTCATTCTCCTCAGCTTTTCAGCCTTTGGGCTTCTTGGTCTTTGGGGTAAGATCTAATATGCACATGTGTATAAATATGTGTGTATGTATTTATAATTTAGAGATGCCTGACTCCAAACAAGTTCAGAAAGCTTACAGAAAGAGATCATAGATTTGCAAAAGGGAAAAGCCAAGCATAACAACAACAAAAAAAAAACAACTTTCTGTTCTACCAACTCTTTATTAGACAGCACAGTATCAACAGAAGAGTCCTTCAAGTTTTTGGGTTCCATAATCGCCCAGGATTTGAAATGGACACCTTGATGCAGTTCTATAGAGGAATTATTGAGTCTGTCATTTATATTTCTTTAACTGTTTGGTTTGGTTCAGTAATAAAACAGGACAGGTATAGACTTGAATGAATAGTTAGGACTACAACCAGTCCACCTTCCATAGAAGACCTGTAAATTGTGCAGGTCAGAAGGAGGGCTGAGAAAATATCTACAGACCCCTCACATCCCGGACATAAACTATTTCAACTCCTCCCATCAGGACACCGCTATAGGGCATTACATGCCAAAACAACTAGACACAGGAACAGAAGTTTCTTGGATGAGAAGTGAAACCAACCGAAGTGAAACCAAGAAAGTCAAGTTGTCTTTTGAAAAAGCACCATTGGGACAATCATGACCTGGATGGTTGAGAAGCTCCATAGACATTGGGTAAGCATTGGTTGCAGTTGGGACTTGCTACTAGAAAAATAAACCATGTTCAGAACCATATGTGAAAAACCACGCATAGCCACATGCATGAAGTTTATTGCCCTTATTGTTTTTGTTCTCTGCAATCCCCAAGAGCTGTTGATTTACTACCAGTTCAAATTAATTGAGAAATATTTAGAAAGTTGACAGTTAATTTGTCATAAGGAAAGCAAAATAAATGGTGATTGATCCTAGGGACTGTCAAACATTTACAGATAACTAGTTGATTGTTCCCTGTTAAAATTAAAGGTGTCATTTACAGTGAAAAAGACTTTGCATTTATTATTTGGCATTCATTGACTTTTGCTTACAGGTCTTGACTTTGCTCTTTGATAACCAGCTATTAACCGTACAACATCCTTGCCATTTTGCTCTGTCATGATTGACCTTGTCTCGGCCATTAGAAATGCAACAAAGAAAAAGGTATGAATTCAAAATATTGGCATTTTCTCTGCAATGTTAGCATGGATGAAGAAAACTGCAGGGAAATAAATAGTGCTTATTGATTGCCTACTCATTCTCAAAAACAATATAATTAGATTTAGACTGTAAACAATGGTAGCCCAGCCTACAGAAAGTGTGAGTCGAACCAGGATTTCACAAGATCCATGCTGGTTCTTAAAAGAGAAATGAGTCATAGCATGGACAGGTTTGATGCACTTCATCAAATATGTAGTGGGATGGTTTAAAGTTCTTTGCCTATGCTCTGCTCCAGTACATAGACCGAAACTGCAGGTTAATAACCTGAGTCATTAAATGCCCTCAGCTCTTCTCTAGCATCAGAGATTACAAGAAGAAGTAGGACATTCCCTCTTAGCCACTGGCAACTGGTTAGAGGTTGTAGCTGACTCTACTTCTTTTAATATTAGAACTAAATGTGCACTACATAGTACCATGTTGCATGGAGTAATGTTTTGGGTAATACAATGACTCACAGATGAAAATTATTTTTCTTAATGTTTCCCTTGTAAAAATGGGCCTTTGCAAAGGATAATGTAGAGCTATCACAATTCTGCTTGTTGACATGTGGTATCCTGTCAACTGGCTATTTCCAATCAAAACTTTAAGGTGATTACTTTTCTCCCCTGATCTTTTCACACAAGAATCACAGGACAGCCTCTGTAGTAACATTTCTTTACCTTAGCAACTTCCAGATGTGTGAATTTTAACTCCCTGAATTCCCCAGCCAATATATTAGCTGGGGAATTTTTGGAGTTGACATCCACACATTCTAAATTTGCTGAGATTGAGATGCATTTGCTAAGATTGAGATACATAGTCTGTAGGTACTAGGCACTCCTTGAGTTCATGAAAGAAAGGATAATTCTCTCTAATGCAGAGAATAACTTAGAAGAAAATGCATAGTTTACTTTAAGGGATATTTAGACAATGCAGAAAACTGCTGTCTTGGCCCCTATTACACAGATTAGCTTTGCACAGAAGTATGGATCATAATCAATTTAACAATGATCCTGTATTGCCTTTTCCTCTAATATTCATTTTTCAACATAGCCAGTTTGGTCTGGTAGTTAAGGCACCAGGCTAGGAAGCAAGATACCATGAGTTCAAGTACTACCTTAGCCAAGAAAGCCAGTTGGGTGTCAAGGTTGTTGTTTTGGAGAAAATAAGAGGAGGAAGGTATGTTGGATATGTTTGCTGCCTTGAGTTATTTGTAAAAATAATAAATGTGGGATATAAATAAATTAATAATAATAATTAGAGGCCTAGTAAATTATAACCTGATCTCTATTGGCAGAAACAAATACTGTAGAAAAGATCAGATTTTCTGGGTGCAAGATGATCTCTACCTTGCATAGAATAGTATAAATAGGTATAGGGTAAACCTGGGGTCTGGCTATGTTCATATTATAATGGCCAAAATGAATCCATACTGATCAATACAGTCCTTACTGTTAGCAGACCAGGTAGCAGAGATACAACTAAAATTTTTACCTCACTAAAAGGTGTTATGTGAATGATATAATTGATCTAAGCCTTAATGGATAGCAAACGCCAATATCTCCAGGTCTAGCTGATGACAAGCATGGCATGTCAACTGCAGGAAAAAAAAATGGTAAAATGCACTAATGAAATAAGAGACAAAAACGTATGTTACTTGAAACTAAATAAAAGGATCAGAATAAATAAATTCTAATGACGTTAGAAAGGCATTTTGGATTACGAGCTTGGAGGTGGAGGCATAATTATGAATATCAATTTCTTATTAAGAGATCTATACATGAAAGTTAAAGGGTGGCTCAGTGGCTAAGACGCTGAGCTTGTCAACCAGAAAGGTCAGCAGTTCGAATCCCTAGTGCTGCATAACAGGATGAGCTCCCATTACTTGTCCCAGCTTCTGACAGTTCGAAAGCACATAAAAATGCAAATAGAAAAATAGGGACCACCTTTGGTGGGAAAGTAACAGCATTCCATGCTCCTTTGGTGTGTAGTCATGCCGGTCACATGACCATGGAGATGTCTTTGGACTGCACTGGTTCTTCGGTTTTGAAACAGAGATGAGCACCGCCCCCTAGAGTCAGGAACAACTAGCATGAAAGTGCGGGGGAGCTTTACCTTTACCTTTAGAATCAAGATCACATGAAGTTCTAGTATCACTTCACAAAGCCTTAGTAAAACCACACTTGGAATACTGCATTCACTTCTGTATATATCCACAATATTAAAAACATGTGGAGACTCTGGAACCAGTGCAGAGAAGAGCAATACGAATGATTAGGGAACTGGAAGTTATACAAAGAATGGTTACAGGAATTGGATATGTTTAGTCTAATAAAAAGAAGGACAAGAAGAAACACGATGGCAGTGTTCCAATATTTGAGGGGCTCCTCCAAAGACAAGGGAGTCAAGGAGAGGAGCAGCCTAGAACTAAATAGAAATTTCCTAACAGTGAGAGGAGAGCAATCAACCAATGGAACAGCTTGCCTTCCAAAGTTGTGTGTGCTCCATCGTTGGAGGCTTTCAAAAAGAGACTGAATAACCATTGATCTGAAACGGTATAGGGTCTCCTGCTTGAGCAGAGGGTTGAAGTAAAAGACCTCCCAGGTCCCTTCCAACTCTATTATTCTATGTTCTATGTTCTGCCCACTTTGCTATAAGGACATGAGAATTTAAGATGTTAGGGAGCTGCAAGTTAAATGCAGTGATAATGGGGTACTGAAGAAAATTGTGTGTTAAAATAAGAAGAGATGGAGCCAGAAATGAATGGGTGTTGAATGAATGCAAACAAACATTGGGGAAGCAATGAGATTTTTTTAAAAAATAGAAAGCTATACATTGATTGTTTGTAAGTTGTTTTAGCTGTGTTTGCTTCCTTTTCTTATGCTGCTATATTTTTTTACTTCTATATCCTTTTGCTCACTTCTAAAGAGAACAGCATGGTGAATATATATATATGTGTGTGTGTGGTGCGTTGAAAATCAAAAATAAATAAATATGAACAGAAGATATAAAACTGGCCATCTCTATGGGGTAATTATTCTTCAAGAAGCAAGCTTTGCTGTAATAAATTTTAGGCAGCAAAGGAAATGCCCAGAGCAGAGAAAACTTCATTGTCACCAGTTTTTATTTGTAATTCCTTGTTCAACACATTAAAATTCTAGAAACTTGAAAGGAAATACCAAAAAGAAGGAGAAAATGTTTCTCACAAAGTTTCAGCAGACCCTAAAGAAATTCCAATATAGTGTTATTACATTTAAAACCAAAAATAATTGAAAAGAAAGTTTTTATAATCCTGGGAACACGATTTTCAGACAACTAGGTGTACCTTTTATAATCTCAAAAGGCATAATATAATGTGGAATTTGATGTGCAGGCCACTTGAATCTGTTTTATTTACAATTGCTATTGTTCTGACCGAGGCTTCCCCAAAAGCACAAAGCTGACTTCACATCCCAATAAAACCCCTTTTATTTAGTTTACAGTGAATTCCTCTCCAGCAAAGTCCCGGCCAACAGTCTTTCAAGCTTTTCACAATAACAGACCTTTATCAGGCTTGAAGAGTTGCCAAGTCGATATCTTTCAGACACCACGCTATAACAGACAATACTTGGCACGAATTGTCTCCGGCAAAACCCTACTCCGCTTTTGTTCCTCTTTTATTCCCTAAGGAAGGGGCCATTCACTGTCCACCTATGGCATTACTCTCAAGTCCACCCTTGTTCCTTAGCTGTTGCTTTCTTCCGGCAGCTCTGCGCATGCGCACACTGGAAACAGGCTCCAGCTGTTCTTCTGCCTCACTGATGTCCGATTACGAAGGCAGCTGATAACTGTCAGATGGCCCTGGCCCCATCTCTGCCTCTGACGCAGAGCACTCATCAGAGCCTTCCCCAGACTCCAGAGCTGGCCCATGATCCTCCCCAACCTCCTCACTGTCTGAACCTGCTGCCAGCTCTGCTAGCTGTTGATGGGCCACAGCAGCTCTTCTCCAGTGACGGTAATGTTATTTCTCGTAACATGACTAGGTTTTGCTTTACTCTCTGTAAAATACATCTCACCTTAACCACACCAGCTTTACAATAATTGATTTTTGCTGTAGTTTTTATTTGGTGTGTGTGTGTGTGTGTCTCTCTCTCTCTCGGTATTTTTTGTTGTTGTTGAGTTGGCGCTATGGCTCTAATAAAATATTTTGTCTTGTCTTGAAGAATTTGAAAAATGATACATCTATGAGTTGATGTGTCCACAAGATCCAGATCTACAATATTCGGAGCAGACACAGGTCAAAATTGATACGTTCTTAGAGATATCTGTAAATGGAACAAAAGAACAAAAGAATTACAATTTACTTCTCACTAAAGGCAGGTTCTCAGTACAAACAAAAAATAGCAAAACACAAATGTGAATGGATGTTGACCTTTTATTGTTCCTGAAACATTAGCATCATGTAAGATGCTGGGTGGGTGTAGAAATGTAGGAAAAAAGGAAGGAAAGAAGGACATTTGTAGTGATAGTATGAAAGCTTTCTCTCTAAATTGACACCTTAAGTTGGCATATGCAAAAAGAAAAAAGAAAGGAAAAAAGAGAAAAAAATATATACCATTTTCTTACCCCCTCCTTACATTCACTTTAAAACTATACTTAAAAGCTACTGCAACTATAAACAGTGTGCTATCATTCCCTCCAATTCTCATGCTTTTAAACTCTGCTAATAACTACTTTTCGGATTTTTGAAGACATACATCCTCTTTCTGATTCCTGTAGAATTTCAATTAGCTTCCAGGAAAAGTAGGAAATTGGCATAAGAGGACAGGAGACCCCACAATATATGAACACAAATAGTGTCGGCCACAAGCAATTTTCTAAATGGCAATTTGATGTTTTAAACATCTTAAAAATCATTTTAAAGAAACAAGTCCAGCATCAAACATTTGACTCATCCATTTCCTTATAAGGAGTTACCAGAGACTTTAATCAAAGTTCTATTTCAGTTATAGTTAGTAAGGTCTGCCCGTCATATTTAGATTCATTAGCTCTGTACCAGAGAACAGCAATGAAATATTGCAATCAGGATAATTCCAGCCCAAGCCCTTGCCAAAATTCTCCATTATATTCCCTTCTCATTCAATTTTCTGCCTTCTCTCCATCCCTAACCTCAGAAGCCAATTAACCAAGGAAAGCTTCAAACCACAATCCTCACTGACTAGAGGTGGACATATGTCAACTATTATTTGAGGTACGTGCTCTGGATCTTGCAAAAGTGTGAGCTAGCACCTCTCTACTGTTCATCAAAACAGCCTTCTTCATCATCTATGCCTGAGCATTAAAAGTGTACCTAGAGCAAGTGCAACACATCAACTTTCTTTCTTTGGGGCAAATACATGCAAATTGTTAAAATGTTTGAAGGGGAGGGCCATTAAAAATGGATGTAATATAATTTTATCAGCACTTTCCCAAACTTCAGTCCCATCATTGTTATGCTTTTAGTCATGTCTGGCTAAAATAATAGAATCAGAACACATTCAGGTCACTTTGTGCTGCCCAAGTGCTGGTAGAAAGAGACACATTTCTACAACTTGAGGAAAGCCCCCAAAAGTTAGAGTCTGGCAGACTTCAGTGGAGATGCTGTTCCATAGGGCAGGCCCAGCTATGGAGGGCCCATTTTTTGTTTCCACAAAATAACAATACATCTAGAACCTGTAGTATGACATTTAACTTAATATACATTCTTTGTGGTATGTATGATATTCCTTTAATAAAAATGTAATTCTTTGTTATTAGTGCAGTGGTTACTCAGACTCTCAGGCTAAATCCTATTTATCACTATGATGTGAAGTCAGCCACAATTTGTAGTAATTAAAAGTAGGCAGTTTGCATTCTTATTTTCCTCCCATTCTCCAGTGCTCCAACAACAAATTTCTCAGCTAAATGCACAACAGTTTCCTTACAAATAGTTCCCTGGGGATTTTTTTTTTATTTCAAAAGACCTTCTTACATGATATTATTTTGTTGATCCATCAGGAAAAAGGATGCTGCACTGCTAATGGAATTGCCTTGTTTTTCAAGTGTGTTGTAGAAAATGTTGTAAGATGTAAGCTAAGTAAGGCACAAGAGAGAACTGATTCCAAGGCCTAAATCTTAAGAAGTCTTCATTAATTAGCCCTGGAGGAACATTGTTAATACTCATAAAGGCAAGACAAAGAAATTTTCAGAATCTCAGAGAGCTTAATGCACAATTTACTATCTATTACTGTACTCCAGCGACTAGACAACCAAAGTCTAAAGCAAACTAGTTGGGACTGATAGTTTCAAAGATCATCTTGGCTGATGACTGATTTTCTTAAAGATCCCATAGATATTTTTGAAAGCCTCAGACTTCTGAATAGCCGAAGGGTCAGATAACATTTTGTTGTGTTTAGAGCAGTGGTTCCCAATCTGTGCGCTGCGGCTCCCTGGGGAGCCGCGCTATCGTTGTAAGGGCGCCGCGCCATTTCTAAAAGCCTAGTGCGCATGCGCAGTTA
>JAOYMU010000283.1:55110736-55123027 GCA_025802295.1 Psammodynastes pulverulentus
TCTCTCTCTCGCTCTCTCTCTCTCTCTTTCTTTTTGGCTTTTTGTATCATCATGTTGTATTGACACATAATAAAAAAGTGTTTTCAGAACAGAAATAACTTGCTGTTAAATAACTGGTTTAAACCAAATGGGATTTAATTTTTCAAAAAGTAGGTCCAGTAGATTTTCTAAAGGCTGTAAATTAATTAATGCTATTTATGCCAGAAACATAACCTGACAATATTGAATAGTAAACTTATTAAAAACCGCAAGCCTAAGCAATAGGAACAAAAATATAGCACAATTTTATATAAGATTTTGAAAAAGTAATCGCCTGCAGATTATGATCTGGTTCAAATACAGACACAACATTACTACGCATGCACATCAATCATAAAAGACTGGCATCTGAGGTGCGGTATATAAAAATTCACCCCACGGTGTGTGATATTATTGTTTACCATGCAACATTCAAAAAATTGTTTTTATTTTGTTTCACTTGCAATTGCTTGTGGAGCCCTGGGATTCCATGCATTTGCAATTATAAAAGACAGATTTGGATTTCAAAGGGAAAAGGTGAGTCTATTTTCTGTTAATTGTTTTCCCCACTCTCCTATATCTACTACTCTGTTGTAGTGTGTCACAATGAATAGAAAATCTGCAAACCTTGTTGATTGATCAGTGTGAACACAAGTTACTTTGAGAAAAGGTAAATGAGTAAATTAGCTACGAGCTTTTAATTATGTCAACAAAACACGGAGGGGTGGAGTAAAGACCACATAAAAACATCTTTTCTCAATGAGACTTTCTATATTCTCACAACCTAATTCATTTCATGTCTCATTCAAGTCTTTATTTCCTTCTCAGAATCCAGCTCAGGAAATCCAGAAAGTAGCTCAGTTCCTAAGTATAGAGCTTTCAGCATCAGTCCTGGATCAGATTGTGCAGCACACGGGATTTGAGAGGATGAAAGACAACCCAATGGCCAATTACAGCGACATGCCTTCCATCATCCTTGACCAGACAATGTCACCCTTTATGAGAAAAGGTGGGAAAAGTAACGAAGTAACGAAGTTCTAGCTACACCTAATGGGAAGGGCCACATTTGGGACTCTGTTGAGTAGTGGAAAAAAAAAAAAAGGAACTATTACATTGCTGTCCAAAATAGAATAATAGAGTTGGAAGGGACCTTGGAGGCCCTAGTCCAACCTCCTGCTCAAGCAGGAGACCGTATACCATGACAGGCAAGTAGCTGTCCGTGTCTTCTTCAAAAACCTACAGTGATGGAGCACCCACTACTCCCAAAGACAAGCTGTGTCACTGATTAATTGTTCTCACTGTCAGGAAATGTCTCCTTGTGTCTAAGTTGGATCGCTCTGGATAAGTTTCCAGCTTGTCAAAAATAGAAAAACTGCTGTGAGAAAGAATTCTGAAAACTGGGTCAGAAGAGTGTTTCTCAGCCTTGGCCATGTGAGGATTTTAATCCCCAGAATCTGCACTTCTTAACAAGGCCAAGACTGAGAAGCACCGAGTTCGAAGAAAGAAGTCTGGAAATCTAGAATATTGTTTTGTCTTTCTCTAAATATTTTTCCCATCTCTAGGCACCGTAGGGGACTGGAAGGAACACTTCACAATGGCCCAAAGCCAACAGCTGGATGAAATCTGCACCCAAAAACTACACAACAGTGGCTTGGAGTTCCGCACAGAGCTATAAACAGACTTCACAATGCCTTCAAGCAAGACTCTTTCTCAGACTGATTTCTACTTGAGTTAAAATAAATAATCACAAATTTGCAAGTAGAAGGTCTTTTTGGGTGCTGCTTGCCATTTTATAAGCCTTTCCCATGGAAAGGAATTGCCCTGAGATGAATGGAAAGTGTTAGCCTCATAATCGTTCCCTTTGATGATGAGATAAAGAATGATTACATTTTATTTGAATAACCTTGTCCGTTTCCAAAGACCTCGGAGAAGCACACATAATTTACATTTTACCCTTACATGAATTCAGCATGTGCATTATGCAATAAAAAGAAGAGTAAGAGTAAGAAAATAAAGATCTAAATTATAGCCAAACATAGCATATTCTTCTCTCCATATCCTGATCAGATTTCTGTTGGGAGAAAAACTTGTGGCAAATGGCTATTTTCTATAAGTCTTATTAAATTAATCACCAGCGATTCCTCTGTTGGCCCTGCTAACTAACAAACACTCATTTAACAACCACTTATTCAGCAATCTTTTGAAGTCACAACAGCTCTGAAAATGTGGTACTTCTGACCTTTCTTAAAGTTCAGGTGTCCAAGCACCCATTTGGTCTCATAATCACCATCTGGCATTTGGCACCTGATTTACACCAACGAAGGTTGCAGAGTCCTGCATTTACCTGATTGCCATTTGACACCTTCTCTGCTGGCTTTTCACAAGTAAGGTCAATGGGGAAGCCTTCGGGGAAGGTTGCAGGTTGCATTGGTAAGACACTCCCACCACCTCCCACCTGGCAGAAGTCACTCTGGGCTCCACCATGATCATACCTTAACCTGTCCACTAGTTTGCTGGTAAGCTGTGACTTATCATGGAAGAGAATATTTGTAGCTCGGGGTTGAACTGTGGGGTCCTTGGTGCTTTCTGAGCTTGGTGGTTTTCTTGCAGACATTTTATTACTAAACTAGGCAACACAATCAGTGCTAGGAGGGAGTGGGGCTTGCCCTTATTTTGAAATACCAGTGGGTTGTCCTGATGGGGTTAGGGATGTTTTTGCTTCTTCACTGATAATAAACTCCTGTTCTGGGATTTAATCATCTACTAAATGTTTGGAGCAAATTTATATTCTGGTTCAAGTTAACAGAAACCAAATCATCATGGGGTTTAGAACTTTATGACTGACAGCTATAAATTACATGACCAATGGTCAAGGGTCTGGGTAAAAAAACAGAAGATTCTAAGTTCTAGTCCCACCTTTGGCATGAAAAGTGGTGGGGTGATTTTGAGCCAATCACTCTCTCTTGCAGTGCACAATGTCAGGCTTGGGCGACAAGCCATCGGTCAAATTCTGTTGCAATAGATTGACATTTGGTTGATTGGAAAGGAAAAAAAGCAAACCCTGCACTTGCGGGAGGAACACTAGGAAGGGGGGAAAGTCATAGGTATTTGAGGTAAGAGCTGACAGGGATTTTTTTTCCTCTTCCCCTTCCCTCCCCTTCCTTTGTTTTATAAACCTAAAAGGTGATGATGCAGAATGGGATATATATAATAGGAAAGGGACACAATGGGACAGATCTACCCTGCAAAAATCTGGATAGCCACTTTATGGCAGAAAGGACAATTTTCCACATTACTTTCCTGCCATCTGGTGTTCATCCAAAACTGTGCAGCTCAGCTGACAACTTAGATTGCAGCTCTATGGCAATTGGTGCAGAGGAGGGAGGGGCAAGTAGAGCTCTGGACTTCAGCCCCAATCAGAACTTACTTCAGAAAACATTGCATCAGCAGTTCTGGAAATCATGCCCTGTATTTCAGAATAAAATGTTTAGGATTATCCCTCTGATCCAAGGTAGGCATGTCTCCCAGAGAAAGAACGAGAATATTTAAGATATATATTTCAAATTGCAAGACAGAAGAGGCCCACTTAGATCCAGACCAGGTTTAACTTCTTTAGCGTCAGAGACCTCATTGGAAATCCTGGCTTAAACATTGTGTGAAAAGAAGCACACGCCCTCAATTCCTGCCGGCACACCCACAGATCACTTCAGGACGTGAGGCAGAACGATCAAGTCAAAGAAGGACGCCAGACTGCCTGAGAGATAAGTCAAGAGTTGGTAGGTCCTATTACTCTACTGCCAACTGATGGCACCCAAGGGGATAGATCAAGAGGACTGGCACCTGAGGCTGGTGGTGGGGCTAAAATTAATATTTTCCCTTATCCCATCAGAAGATGGACATTCAGAAGGGAATAGAAACTATGGATCCTGCATCTGTCAAATGCTTAGAGTTGGTGGAGCTTGAAGCAGTTCCTCTACCTGAGACCATTGTGGAGCAATGGGATGCCATATGGGGCTTTAAGGCTCGGCCTGATGACCTTCTCATTTCCACATATCCCAAAGCAGGTAAGTATGATTAAAGGAGACATGAGATATAGGTACAGAAAGGTATAGAAATGGGAGGGCAGCCAGGGAGAATGAGAGCCACTGGGTTGCCTCCATAACTTGTATCCCTTGCCCCTTTCCTTGCCAGGGACAACGTGGATGCAAGAAATAGTAGACATGATCCAGCAGGGAGGGGATCCTCAGAAATGTGCTCGGGCTCCCATCTATGAACGGATACCATTCATAGAGATGTGCCCCCCAAAACCCTTCCGCACAGGTGAGGAAAAAAACTGGCTCCAGAGAGATCATGAGCAAATGGGAAGTACAGAAAGCTGAAGTTACTATTCTAACTTTTCAGGTTTTGAAGAAGCAGAGGCCATGGCCTCCCCACGCACACTCAAAACTCACCTGCCAGTTCATCTCCTCCCCCCTTCCTTCTGGGAGCAGAATTGCAAGGTCAGGACTCCTGAGTGATGTATTCAGACCTGAGGGAAGGAAAGGACTTGGATAAGCCTTGGAAGATACATTGGGCTTTACCATTCTCTAAACATCTGGGATTGCAAGCCACCCCAACAGAGAATAAACCCAGTTTGCTTTGGCTTACTTGATCCTCATGTTGTTTATGAACTGTAAACTGGGAGACCAGAGATTCTTGAGGCTAAGGTTAAGGGTCAACATTTCAAGCAAAGCTATACATGTGAATGCTCTTTGCTTTGGAAACAGAGATGACATAAGTCAGGGTGGGAACGATGGCCCTTTTATGATTTGTGAACTTTAACTCCCAGAATTCTGGGAATTGAAGTCCACAAGTCATAAAGGGATCTTGGTTCCCACCTCTGGCATAAGGAGAAGGAAAATTCTCATCCATGGAAGTTCCAGAGCAGTTAGAATTTGGGCATTTTCTATCACTGTCAGAGTTGCTATCTAGGAGTGCTGGTAGTGTGCACTGTATCAGAGGCACAGTTTTCTACTCTGGTTGAAAAAAATCGCTGTCATATCTGTGCATATAGCTTTGTTCAAAGTGGAGTGTACTACAAGCTAAGTTTGTAAACCCGGAATGGGTGCAATTAAGGAGAAAGTTTGCCCATGAGCCAGCTCGTAAATTTGTAGCAATCAGCAGATGTCAGTGTAGATCTACCATGAGTAAACTGACATTTTAAGTCTTTAATAATTAGTTTAGGAGATCAGGGATAATAATCTCTAGCCCAGAGGTTTAATTGGGGTGACCAAGAAGCTGCTCTTTCCTCCTTCCTGCCATGTCTCAAGTAAAGCTGCTTGCTTCAGCCTCTTCCTTCCAACTATAATGACACTTACATTCTCAGGTGGTTCAGGAAGGGGCAACTTTTTCTTTCCCAAAGGGCGGAATTGACACAAGGCAATCAAAATCGAGAAAAACACTGCTAACATGCCCAGCTGGAATGCTTGCTGATGCAGCTTTCCTTGGGAAGAGATGCTTCATAGTGGTTGTTTCATTTCTGAAACTGGGTGATGTGATGGCAAAGTTTTATCCTCATCTCCAAGATCATTTGGTCTATGCAGATGGAGTGGGCAAGGGAAGGAAACTTGTTTGGCCCAATTCTGTTTCCTTCCCCTGTAGCACATAGCAGGAATGTTGTGATCATAGTTTTTCAGCAAAGTATTAAACAAAACCCCTCACGATATTTTGACCACCAAAGTCATGAAATACAAATCAGAAGTCTGTATCGTCTGATAAGATTCACAACTGAATAGAAAATTGTGCCTCTTCAATAGAAAGTGAAAAGCTAGAATTCCTGGTTTTCATCCTCAATGCTTTATCTCCCCAGATCATTTATGTAGCCAGAAACATCAAGGACAATGCAGTTTCTTATTTCCACTTCCATCGGGTTAGCAAAATGATGCCAGAGTGTGGAAAGTGGGAAGAGTTTCTGGAGAAATTTATTGCTGGAAAGGGTGAGTAGATATTAGAGGTGGAAAATGGTACAGCAGATGCACCACAGCAGGTTCAGGATATCTGATTATAATGAGGAATGAGCCTGAATCTTGGCTCTAGTTTTTGACTTTCAACCACCTTTACGGAAAAAGGAATTGCTAGAATGCCAGTGAGGTGAAATTAATTGTGATCTGTGTGTGAACTTGCAAATCCTTCAGTGTTTTTCCTCCAATTCTGAAAATAAGCACCTGTCTGCGTATCTGACTAACTTTCTATCTTTCTACCAATCATCAGCTTCCCCAGGCAGATGTTCTCCAAATGTTTTGGACTCCATGATTCCCCTCTAGTTTGGAGGGCCTCCAATTCAACATGCATATATTTGCACATGTATGTGTATGTGTTACAAAACAATCAGGGGTCCTGTCCTTTTCCCTTCCACATTTTTCTTTCTTTCCTAGAGATCCTAGAGAAATGAAGAAGTTCAAAAGTAAATATAGCATGGCTGGGCTTGGCCATATTTCCAATTCTTTTAAAAGTTAAAAAGAAACAGCTAATGCTGCTGCTGGATAAAGCAACAGAAGGAAAGGAACAGTGGATTGGCCCAAAGAAAAGAAAAAGAAAGGGAAGGAGGAGATTGGTTCGATGGGTGGATCACAGAGAGCTCCAGATTAATTAACCTCTACTAAGAGATGGAAAGAAAGAAATTTAATTCCTTTAATTTCTTTTTATTTTATTTTTGCAGTTGCCTGGGGCTCCTGGTTTGACCATGTTCAAGGTTGGTGGAAAGCTAAAAATCGTCACCCAATTCTATATGTCTTCTATGAAGACATCAAGAAGGTAGGTGACTTGTTTTTGAACACTACACATATGCAGCCCACAGACATAAACATCTCATATGCACTATCTCAGTATCTTTATTCTCTATAACCAATCCTGACAAGAAATTTGACAATCCCTTTAAGAAAGTTCTAAAATCAGATCTTTTGAGACATATAAAGAAAGCTCTGGCTGGCTCATGGTAGCCATTCAGTGGATTATTGAGGGCAGATCAACAACTTCACAGCATATTCGAATTGCCACAGCTATGTACCTAATCCGTCCTAATTAGAACATTAAGTACTTAAGAACTTTCTAAGGAGGCTAAGTGGAAAGACACTTAAGTTTTATGCGAGATTCCTATGTGGCCTAAAGGGAGTTATATTTAATGGCCTCTTGAATGCTATCCCAGGAACCATAAAATTGTAATTTTACTTGCATATATTTTGGAGCTATAAATCATTCCAGAGGCACTGATTCTCATTATCCGTGTATTGGTGTCTCTAATTGCTTTATTACTCTTTCTTGCTGAATAACAGGTGACACTGAGGAGACTGTTCATGTAGGGATGTTATTTAAACTCAGAGCTTTTTTCTTCATAAATCTTAATTTAACTTTGTCAGCCCTTTCTCTTGTTTTATAAGAAAGACCTCGTCTCAATACGACTGCTCAAAATGTGCGAATTTCGTACTAATATTGATTTGATTGGCTTCAGCTATTATTACAAAATCTGGACAATAGGTACAATGCATAAAGAAGTAGTATCCTCAAGCCTGATTTTAGCCTATTTCTTCTTCTTTATGGTAGTGAAATTCTAACCGAGGCAAGGCCTATTGGATCTGTAGGCCATAGACCAGAGGTCTCCAAACTTTAAGACTTGTGGACTTCAACTTCCAGAATTCCTCAGCCAGCGGGGGAATTGTGGGATTTGAAGTCCACTAGTTTTAAAGTTGCCAGGTTTGGAGACCCCTGCCCTGGAATAATGTACTCTTTCCTCATGTTTGGCCACTGTGTGTGTTCTCTCTGCCTCCCCCCCACCCATTTCCGCCAAAAGAAATAAAGAGTAGCTCCTGGATTTCATACTGATTGCAGATGGTCACATTATATTGATGGTGAGGAGGTTCTTTGAATTGGCATTACTTTGTAAACTGTTGCTTATGAGATATTTAGATTAGATGACTGAAATACTGTTCTATTTTTGTTTGGGTGGGATGGGGAGGTGTCCCTAAAGACAGTCTGGAAATTGTCATTGGTCCAGAATGTGGCAGCAAAAGGACATACTGCATCTGATGTTGAAAGAGTGGCAGTTGCTTTCCAGGGTAAATTCAAGCAATCTCTACCATGTAGGAAATTTTGTATGACTTGGGCCCAGATTACTCAGAGCATCAAAGAAATAAGAAGGTAGAAACTTTCCCAGGTAACATCTTTTATATAAAAGTACAAGCTTTTGTGAGCTATAGCTTATTTCATTAGATGCATTGAATGGCTAGCCTAGTGTTCTTCAACTTTGACAACTGGAAAAAATATGGACTTCAACTCCCAGAATTCCCCAGACAGACTGAGGTGGGGTTTAGGTTGGGGTTTAGGCAGGAGAGGCGGGAGCCGGACATGTAGATTCTGTTGTTATGGATGTGAGGGTAAATCAAATCAAAGCAGCTGCATCAATTCCCAGGGAAAATGTGTTAAAAGTACAGGAACAGAACAAAATATCATTAGTTATCACCTATAGCTGAAACCACTCACACAATTTTAAATAATCTACAGTCCATACTGGATTATCATATTACATTTCCTCAGTGATATTTAGCCACCACAGGCTAACATGGCTACTCTCCTACAATATCTATCCCAGACAGTCTTCCCAGTCATCAAATTAATCCTTTTATTCTACTTTAGGAAATTAGGATTTGTCAATTGCCTAGAACCAGTAGTCCAAGCAATGTCTAAGATTCCCCCCCCCCCCCAAAAAAAGTGTGATGATATTTTAAAGTTAGCCTCTGAATCCCGCACAAATGGAAGAATTTTATTCAGTCTTACTTTTCTAACTTCATAGGATCCAGCCCGAGAAATCGAGAAAGTCGCCCAATTCCTAGGATCAGATCTCTCAAGAGCAGTTATGGGTGAGATTGTGCAACATACAAAGTTTGAGAGCATGAAGACAAACCCAATGACTAATTACAGCACCTTCCCTAGTTTCCTTTTAGATCAAAACATCTCTCCATTCATGAGAAAAGGTAATGCTGAGAGGGTGAATTTGATTCTGGCCCCATATTCTGTTGAGTGCAGTAATGAAAACGAATGCCTTTATGTTTATATTTAGAAAAGGGCCATTAATAGCAATAGTGCTTAGATTTATATACTGCTACACAGTGCTTTATAGCCCTCTGAAAATAGTTTACAGAGTCAATATATTGCCCCCAACAATCTGGGTCCCCATTTTACCAATCTCAAAAGGATGGAAGGCTGAGTCAATCTTGAGCTGGTGAAACTCGAACTGCAGTAGCAGTAGTAGACTGAAGTAGCCTGCAATCTGCTGGCAGTCAGCAGAAGTAGCCTGCAATGCTGCATTCTAATCATTGCATCACCATGGCACATCCCTGCAGGGGTGCTATCTTCAATACTAAATGTATCATTATTGTTGGCTGTTGCTTCAGAGTGAGCATAAGCCTCTCTACATGCTCAGATATCTTCACTTTCTTACATATAATTCCAGATGTCAGGAGAGTTAACTCTCCGAACAATGAATTCATATTAAGAAGTATCACAAGACTTTATAAAATGCTTCTGGATGAATGGCTAGAACAGGGGTGTTAAACTCAATTTCATTGAGGGCCAAATCAGGGTTGCGTTTGACCTGGGGGCGTGGCTGGGGTGGTGTGGCCAGTGTGGGCATGGCCAGCTTGACCTCACTCGTGCTGGGGGGGGGACACACACCTGTGGTGGTCAAGTGCTAAGTCAGAACTTCCCTGAGACCCCCCCCTCACTCTCATTATAATCTCCTTCCTTCCTTCCTTCCTTCCTTCCTTCCTTCCTTCCTTCCTTCCTTCCTTCCTTCCTTCTTTTCCTTCCCTCTTCATTCTTTTTTCTTCCTTCCCCTTTCCTTCTTTTTCCTTCCTTGCTCTTCTTCCCATCTTTCCTTCTTTGTCTTTTCTCTTTCCCTTTCCCCTTTCCAGACCCTTCTTGGATGCTAAAATGCAAAAGAGGAAACTTTACTCCTACTTTTCTCCTGTTGTTCTGTTTTTAGTTTGTTTTGCTAGCCCTCTGCCAGTAAAAATGGAGCCCGGGCGGGGGGGGCACACATGGCCCTCCCAAGCTCCATTTTTACTGTCAGAGGCACTGTGGACTGGTCCTTCACTATTTTCAGGGTGGCCCCACCGGCCAGATCTAAGCACCCCACAGGCCAGATCCGGTCCGTCGGCCTTGAGTTTGACACCCCTGATATAGAGTCTCATGCTTGAGCAGGAATTGGATTATAAGACCTTCAAGGTCCCTTCCAAGTCTGTTATTCTGTTGCAGACATATCAATTTGCATCCTTCAGAATAGCAAGCTCCACAATGACTGCCTGTTGATAATTCATTGCAGAGACATAGTACAGGTAGTCTTCGACTTACAACAGTTCACTGAGTGACAGTTCAAAGTTACAACGTCACTGAAAAAAGTGACTTATGACCATTTTTCAAACTTACGACTATTGCAGCGTCCCCATGGTCACTTGATTTACATTTGGATGCTTGACAACTGACTCACATTTACGACGATTGCAGTGTCTCGGGGTCATTTGATCCCCTTTTGTGACCTTTTGACAAGCAGTCAATGGGAAAACCAGATTCACTTAACAAACAGTTTACTAATTTAACAATTGCAGTGATTCACTTAACAAATGTGGCAAGAAAAGACGTAAAATGGGACAAAGTCACTTAATATATGTTTCACTTAGCAACATAAATTTGAGGCTCAATTGTGGTCATAACTTGAGGAGTGGCTGTAATGGTAATATCATTACTAAATAATACTTTTGGATATTGGAATGAACTTGAAAAGTAGAATGTACCATATTTTTCGGACTATAAGACACACTTCCCCCCCTCCCCCCAAAAAAGTGGGTGGAAATGTTTTTGGCCTGCAGAGTGCTTCTGGATGCTGGGGAGGAAAATAACGGGAGGCACAAAGGCAAAAAACTTTTTTTTTTGTTTTCATCCTCTAAACTTAGGTATGTCTTATGTTCCAGTGCATCTTATAGTCCCCAAAATACGGTAATTACTGATCCTTTCCTTAAAAATTGTTTTAAAAAATATTTTTAAAAAATCTTTAGAAGAGGAAATTTACATACTGTGTGTTTTTTTCCCATTTTATTTGAATATTTCCATTTGGGGGGAAAAATAATATTTATCCTGCTTTATATATGACACAAATAGATATAGATGCATAGACTGTATAGAACTCAAGGTAACAAATGTATGAAAATGTATTCTAAATATACAGCTACACATCTCTGTGTGATATTTAGGAAGTAGGCTGCTATGGGAAGAATAAGAACATCCTTAATTAAGTCCATACCAGCTCTGTTTTTCACTGTTTCTTTCTGTATGACTGGTTCTTACAATAAATAAACTCGTTTCCTCTACATACCATATTAAGCTGTAACCAGCAAATAGTTAGGACAGTGTGTCTCCATCCATGTGGTATGTGGGTACATATGTGAGTATATGTATATGCATATACGTGTGTGTTTACAGATTGCCTTTATTTCCTCTGACAGAGTTATTTCAGCTTGGAAGCAGAAAACAGCACAATGATTCATTCATTTAGTTTGGCAGCTCAACAGAAACATTTGCGTAATTGTTAGGCTAACAATGCAATTTCTTTTTAAACCTACTGCTTGTTTTGTTACTTAAAATATGTAATTCCTGTATGTTGAGTATAATCATCAGAATGATCCAACCAGAAAGTGTTCAGTTAAATATAAAGCTGCAATAAAATTTGTATCTAAAATAATGAAATTATTATTTAATTGGAATAAGTCATGTTTAATTTTGTGACCACTGTTATGCACAAAATAAATAAAATTAAAGATAATATGTCTTACCAATTAATACTCAAATGCTCATTGCTTGAATAAAAAACAAATCTAGAAATCATATTTCTAAAAATAAAACTTCTGTATCTTCAACTATCTATACCTCCCCCGACCAAAACCCTAGAATAAATCTAGAAAACGTGTAACATAGTTTAACATAAAAAAACATGCCTCAAAATAATATTGTTTTCTGTATTAAAGGATAATTCAAGCTATTCCTGTTTCATCCAATTTTTTTAGCTCAAAGTAATGAAAAGTGACAAGACAGACCTCACTTATGGTTATAAACAGAAATAATAAGTTATTCTAATATATAGATAGGTTTTCATATATATCAGGATTTATCTTCTTAAATGGAATCATATGACCTGAAAATATATGCTACATTGCTTCCTGATATTATACAAGTCTGAATGTTTGAAAC
>JAOYMU010000283.1:55142354-55156719 GCA_025802295.1 Psammodynastes pulverulentus
TGGGTGGGTCAGATGCAGCTTCAACTGGGTCTTGCCGACATGTTGTTTCCAATAAAAAGTTTCAGAGTTTTTGAAGTTTGACTCAGGACTCATGAATCATTTTGGAATGACGTCAGAAACCTGACACCAGTCCCACTACCTAAATTCTACCCAAATGGAAATGTTAATCTGAATCCTAGATTTTTCTCCATGGAAGTTATGCTAAAACCCATCCATACATTGGAGAAAGTGGCAGAGAAATCTCTATGCAGGTTTATTTCCTGATGATGCCATTGAATGTGAAGTAGGGCTGATTGTTATTCAATATTCTGTAGATCCTGATATGTTTGTTGGAGGGGGAAGAAGAAGAGATATTTTCTTTTGGTTTCCATGGAGAGAGACAAAAGTTTTTTCACACATCAGGGTTTTTTTTTCCCAATTGATGCTGACTCTTACTCCTTGTTTCTTAAATTATTGCATTTAAGATCATCTTATTAGAGAAAATGAACTAAAAACTAAAAACTACTGCAACAGGCACTATTCTTGTGTATCTTTTCATTGCTTTGTACTTATCGGTATTTTAAAAAAACTTGTATCTCATTTTTCTCTTCCTTAAACACTTGAGAAATATTCTGCTTGATCTTCCTGCAAAGTACTTTGTCCAGATGTGACTTATTGTACAGTTAAAATAATTACATGTACAAGCAAAATCTTCTAGTCCCATCATTATGTTCAACCATTCCATAATCTTTGGTAATACTATAAATGCTAAAGAGTTCTGCTCACAAATGCTTCTCCAGTAAATTATCTGGAAGGTTTTCAGCAATGAAAATCCTATTAGTTCAGTATATAATTGCATTTCACAGGATTAAAGGATGGCAAGTATTGCATAAATGGGTATTAATTTTGGCCTTTGCGCATCAGTAATAGGTATATCTGTTTTTACCATTACTAAAACCAGAATGGCCTATTAAGTCAATCTGAAAACTATGAACACTTACCTTGCTGTGATACCCATTCAGAATTGATTCATGAAGGCAGCAAATAAATGGAAACATCCTTCTTTCACCCTTCTTGCTAAAGCTCAGAGTCAGCAAAGACACTTGATTAGCAATAATAGACTGAGGAAAGGCAGAAGAAAATGTCCAGCATACCATTACTAGTAAATGTAATAATGATGAAAATTGGGGAGCTTGATGTGCAAATTTTCACATACTCTTGCTTGTCAGGATGGGTCCTATTTTTAACTGAGACAAGAAGATGGGCTATAAATGGCCCTTGTCCTCACACTATTAATAACCAATCTCCTGCACCAGGAAAGTTTAACTTAGCAAAAAGATAACTAACAGAATCCCTCTGTCTATTCACAAAGATAAGGGGAAACTTTGCTACCAGAGAGTGTCAACGTTGAAAGAGAGGCAGATTAAGTAGAAACTAGTGAGATTGTCCAATCCTTCCTGTCAAATGCTTGAAAACCCCATCCAGGTGTTTTTTTTCCCCATCTTCAAACAGAATAGCCAAAATGTCAAACAGTTTCTCATCTGAGCCTAAGATGCGCATTATTTCAAATGTCACGTGATACAATTCCATGTTTGCAAATTTCAAGGATCCACTTTGGCTTTCAGTCATGCATGGTTTTTTTTAATTATAAAATTTAGGCTATGATGTCGGAGTAACTAGAGATCTGCTACATCTCCTTTCATTCAGCTGACCAAATCTGTACACTATATATGTATAGCATATTTCCTGTTTCTAGATGGCTATAGAAATAATGAATTCTCTTTTATTGACACATTACCCCTAACTCTGGAGACATTTCAATCTTAGGGAAAGCAATTCAATGTACTCAATGAAATTTAAGAGAATTCTGAAATACCAAAGGCAACTGGACTTTCTTGTTTTTCTTTGAAGATGTTTCGCTTCTCATCCAAGAAGCTTCTTCAGCTCTGACTGAATGGTGGGGAATGGAAGGATTTATATTCGTTGCAGACAGCTGGTCATTTGCATTCAAAGAATATAAATCTTTCCATTCCCCACCATCCAATCAGAGTTGAAGAAACTTTTTGGATGAGGAGTAAAACATCCCCAAAGAAAAACAAGGAAATCCAAGTTGTCTCTTTAAAAAGCACCTTTGGGACATCCATGACCTGAATGACTGAGAATTTCCATAGACATTTAGACTCCTGAAATGTTGGTATGAAGAGATATTTGATCATAAGTATAATCAGGTCAGGAACTGGCACTACTCTTTGAATATATTACATCTTATAATTAGAAAGAGTTTCAAGTTATATAACCTAGATAAAGGATGAAGAATCTTTGACCTTCCAGACATTGCTGAATTAAAAATTCCAGCAACCCACACTATTAGTCATGCTACTTGGGTCTGCTAGAGTTAACTCTTAACTCTGTCTCAGTTCATTCTTATTAGCCGTAGTTCTTCAAGTTCTCATAGGGAGTATTTTTGCTAGAACTTGCCCACAATCCCCTTTGGATTCAGAATCCAGGTTAGAAATTAACTGGGAGCATATATATGTAAAACACATGCCCTCCCTTTTATTTTACAATTTTCTTTCTTTGATCACCATGCTACATAACTTCCACCTCAAAAAGAATAAGTAAAAAACTTTTCAGATGGCAATCCCAAATATTATGCATTTTCTACTAGCTGGGCATAAGATATCTTAATTATAAACTGTTTGCCCAAACTGGTTTTGCTTCTTAACTCTCTTGAGACTTTTGACTGCTGTGTGACACATCTTAGCTGGTTGTCAGCCACAGACAGTTCACAGTAGGTGATCAGACATTATAAGATAATGAGCAGAGGAGGTAATGTGGTATCATGGAGAATTCAGGATACTCTAAAAACTAACAAATGCAGCCTGTATTACACATATTTTTCGATATGTGAAACTGACATCTTCAGTCTTCTTTCATTTATTTTCTGAATGGTATATACACAGGTCAACAGCTAAGCATAAAGAATTTATTAAAAACAAATAGTTGATAATATTCTTATAACATTGTGATTGAGACTTGGTGGAATCTAGGACAACTGCCTGAACTGCATGTGTCAAAGCAATTGGACTTAGAATTGGGAGGTCATAGTGATTGAAAGAAACCATGGTCCAAAGGATTGAGATCACCCATTTCAGATATTTGTGTAAAAGAAGAAGAAAGAGAAGGTTAAGAGCTTAGAAGTGAGAAGGGAAGGAAAATGAAATGGAAGTTGTAATAAGTATGCAAGAGTTGGCATTCCTAGACAAGAATCATCCTACTAGTTCCAGAATAAATTCTGGATATCTGGAGAGAAGAAAAGATAAAAGCAGAACTGGGGAAAATATAGCAACCAGGAAAGCAGTCCATTTGCTAGATAGAGTCAATGTCTGGACTGAGGACTAAAAGGGAGACAAAGTACCAAATAGCCAAGATAATAATTTGAATTTGACACATCCCATAGAGTCTAAAAGTATTCTGGTTCTGATTTGTGTATGATTGGAATGGGTATTTCTGATGCCTCAGCACTGATATTTGCCTCACTGAAGGCAGATTTTACATTCTGAGTACTAATGTGTCTTCATCATCTTTATGAACAAGGCATTTGTATCTTATCAAGGTCTGTGCTCTCCATCAATATTTTCTTATCTAGCACGCTGGATCTATTTTGCTTCTTTTAAATTTCTTTCATATAACAGTTCTAATATTCTTTGGTAGTGCAATGTAACTTTCAAAGCAAAATAATGTGTCTTACACATTAATAATTATGACTTAAATTTCCATGAAGAGCCACTCTGGTATTGTGCTTAAAAGCCCCAGGCTAGATATCAGTAGATGGTGAATTCTAGTCCTGCCTCAGGCATTAAGCCAGCTGTGTGACCTCAGACCAGTCGTTCTCTCTCAGCCCTAAGAAGAAGAAAGCAAGGGCAAACCATTTCCAAATAACTTGCCAAGAAAACTGCAAGGACTTGTCTACTCAATAATGACTGGAAGACACACACACACACACACACACACACACACACACACAGACAGACAGACAGACACACACTGAGTTAAAACGCATTCTTTTGAAGGAATGGGAGAGGTGTATCTCTAATTCAGTTTTTCCCAATTTGTTGCTCTCTAATTCCCTATATTCCCCACCACTGTTTCTACCCCTTACAGTGGTAACAGCAGAGGTGGTATTCAGCAGGTTCCGACTAGTTCTGGAGAACCGGTAGCAGAAATTTTGAGTAGTTTGGAGAACCGGTGGTAACTTTCCCCCAGGAGTGGGGAAGGAATGGAGATTTTACACTATCCTTCCCCTGCCACACCCACCAAGCCATGCCCACCATGCCATGCCCACAGAACAGGTAGTAAAATAATTTTAATCTTACCACTGGGTAATGGGTAATGTTGCAATTCTAGCATATGAAATAGTCTGCCCTGTTCTAACAATGTATCTATATCAGTAAATATTTGTGATGCTTCGGGCCCCATTTTTGTTGCAAAAGCCAATTTTTGGAAACTTGTAAAAGATTTTCACTGCTTTCACTGAAAATGTAATTTTAGTTTTGTCATCCTGCTTTAGAAAGGTAAGATTTAAAATAGGCATACTGACTGTGGGCTGCAGAATTGTAGCAAAGGGACCCAGTTCTCTGCTGCCATCTAGTGGTCATTTGGATTTTGACTTTAGATGCTTCATCTGGTTGCTCTGAGTTCTCACTTGAAAACTAAAAGCTTGAGTTCAAATTGTCATATTTTGAATATGTTATACAAAAACTTAGCCACCTTCAGAAGTCTATAATGCTGGGAAAGATGGAAGGAAAGAGAAGAAGAGGATGAGTGGCAGTAAGGTGGATGGACTCAATTATTGTGTTAATGGGTATATTTAAAGGAGAGTTTGGCGATAGAACATCCTGGAGATGCCTGTCCAGGTGATCGCTACAAGATAACACTGATCTGAAGGCATGTAATCAATCAATCAGTCAATCCAGTGGTGAAACCTTAGTACCTCTGGAGACCTCCCAAGAGGTACTAGGGTCCATGTGAACGAGTTCTCGGAGCCCGTATAAACCCATGCCACAATCCCACCTCCTGGACCCGGTCACCGGTCACTGGCTCCCACCTGTGCCATGCCTATGCCCTATCTATAGTCTTCTGGCCATGCGGTTGGGTCAACCCTTTCCTGTTCACCTGAAACAAAGGTACCGTATTTTTCAGACTATAAGACGCACCTTAGTTTTGGGGAGGAAAAAAAGAAAAAAAATCTTACCTCGGTTTCTGCCTCCCAGCGATTTGCCTCCTTGCAGCAAGCAGCAAACAGCCAGTTTCACTTTCCATTTCAGCACAGCCTAATTAGCATGTGGCTCAGCCTCTGGAAGATCAGCTGTGTCAGGCTGCAGGGATTGCTATAGCCTAATGAAACAGCTGATGTTCGGAGCCCGATCCAAATGACCATCAGCTGCTTGCGGTAATTAGGCTGTGCTAAAGCTGCAACAGGCTTTTTGCTACTTGCTACAAGGAGGCCAATTGCTGGTGGGCGGGGCTTCTGCAACATTCAGTGTATAAACGCACCCAAATTTTCACCAACTTTTGGGGGTAGAAAAAGTGCGTCTTATACTCCGAAAAGTACGGTACATACTTACACGCACACAGAAGTGCACACACATATGCTCCTATACAGTTTATAACTGTGTCCGATAAAAACATAACATTCTTTCCTACTTGTCTCATGCAAAATACTCTAGTTTTTACCATTACTGGTAGCAAAATGCAATGATTTTGAACTATTTTGATAAGTGGAAATTGCAAGCCATAATTCAGAATTGTTAAAAGTAGCAGAAACTTGGTGATTCTCATCCTCATTGGCAATTTCCTTTACTTACTTCATCATCACAAAATCCTTCATATCACTGCTCATGCTGATACCTCCTCTAATACCATACTTGCCTTCGGTGGTAATTTTCTACCTGTCCTCTCACAGATAAAACTGTGCTGTTTAGTTGGTTACTCTACATTACATTTCTAAATTAAAGTTAAGAATTAAAATTTTCCGAGTTAATGGCAGCAACTAACTCATCCAGCCTGAAGCTAGTTAATATATTTCAATATAACAGTATTTAGTTCCATCTTTTATCTTAGTGTGCTTCTAAAGATTTCTAAAGAACTTCAAGAAATAGAAATTACTTACAATGTGGTTTGCAAAACACCTTTTTAAAAATTGTCCTATTAAGTCTCAGTTAGTCATACTAAACATTAGGAGCAGGGCTTTTTTCTCCCGATGAAAGGTGCCGGAACGCACCCCCTGTCGTCGCGCTAAATATCCCGGAAGTAATAGCGCGCGATTGGTGGAGACGGAACACGTGACACAGACTTCAAAAAGGATCCGGAATGCCGTTCCCCCGAGTTTCGGGAGAAAAAAAGCCCCGATTAGGAGAGATTGGAATATGCCCAGGAAAAAAAATCAACAGGTGTGTGTGTGTTGTAGACATGGTTTATATGATTTTTATTATTTTGTGTAGATTTATTGCTTAATGAGCATTGTAGATAAATCAATCATAATTAATCAAATCAAAATTATAAAATCAATATGAAAACAATGTACTTACCATCTTCAAGTGTTCTTATAAAAATATCATTATCTTCAGAAAGTGCACTTTCTCCAACAGTTGTGGAAGCTGTTATCCTCATTTTATAATCTGTGTACTTTTTTAAGTCTGAAACAAAGAGGAACAAAATCTATAAATGAAATTTACTATGCATTCATTTGGACACTTTTACAGATATCTTGTGTACTCTCATAGATATGGAGTTGCTTTCAAGGTACTACTTCTAGCACATTGCAAATATAAGGATGTTATTAACTGTTATATAAAAGTGTCATATGGAAAAACATTTAGCACATGATCTTGATTGATAAAACTTCCTTTAAAATATTTTTTTCATTTTACATTTTAGGCTTAATTTTAATTTTAAATAGTCCAAAATATTTTTGGGGGGCTATTTCAGTATTTTGACATTTCCCTTTTTTATTTATTTTTTTAATATGTGCAAATTAAGCTTTGTAATTAGTTAATCAAAATAGATTAAACTTATCTTATGATTAAAATATTGCTGTTCTAAGTATTCTATATTTATTTATAACAGGTTTATTTCACCTGCAGTTAAGCTGTACTTTGTTTATTTTGATGTTAGGAACTTTGTCCTATTTAATATAACAATCTAGTTAGTGATATTCAGGATGTTCAGTGGCAGGGATCAAACATAAACATTGTTATAAGCTAATAATACTGAGAATTTTTTAATTATCAAGGATCTTTACCTAGATTTGTATTGTCAGTATAACAACATGACTAGTCCAAATATACAGTTAGCTGAAATACAAGAAAAATTTTCTGGTTGATAATATTATATTGAAATATGTACAAAAATTGTTTTTTTTTAAAATATTTTATACTTCAAATTTTTTTAAATTTATTGGACTTCTCAATATATTTTTAAAAGGTTGGTTGTTGTCTTTATTTTGAATGTGTAGTATATTTATTAGATTTATATAGCTACCCATCTCATATAAGTGACCCTAACATAATAAAGACCCCAAAATAATAACAAGATGTAATCAATAAAATATATTTTAAAACCCAAAAGAATAAAAAAACATAAGTGACTGAAAAATGCCTGGTCCAGGAAAGGGTCTTACCCAACAAAGATTGGGATAAAAGCCCTCCTGGCCATGGCTATCACCTGCACTTTGAACAAAAGCCACGGGGCTCTACAAATTGCACTCTGGTTACGGGTGGGGCACTACAGTTACATCCAGAAACATGTAAAGATGAAAAATCACCAAATCCAAGAGCCACTCTCTCTTGCTCAGGTTGAACTGAAGCCTTTTCTTCCCCATCCAGGGCCCCATAGCCTTCAGATACAAAACCTTGATAGCATACATTGGCCATATCAGGGCCAATCAACACCCTGATGGTACCTGACACCATTGCCATTCAATTGTCACACCTAGCAGTTTCATACAAATCAAGGGACTCCAACCTTGGCAATTTTAAGACTTGTGGACTTCAATTCCCAGAGTTTGCTGGCTGAGGAATTCTGGGAGTTGAAGTCCACAAGTGTTAAAGTTGCCAAGGTTGGTGACCCAATATAGATGTTTAAAAGACTGGAAAGAGTAATGAGCCCTGAGAAACCACATAACCCAGGGCAGGTCTTGAGCAGTTCTCTTCTCCTGCCATCAATACTGACCGGAACCACTCTTGGAAAAATGAGGAGAACCATGATCCTTTCCATTGATAGCTCATTCTTTGTTGTATATTATTTCATTGAAGTAAGGTTCAGTGATGTGCTATTAAATGATATTACATAAGTCTGAAATGTATATATTTGGCTCCATTTATCTAAATTTGGGCATGTCAATATTTGAACTACCAGATGCAGTGTGGCTTAACGAAAATTGTCAACTCTCAGCCTTTGAAATGGCACTTCTTTCATTATGTAATCATTGTAATAATGTAGTATGTTCAAAGCATTGTATCATTTTCTTTTTCTTCTTTCTCCCCATTCATATTAGCTTGTTAATTTTTTTTAAATTTTCATACTTTGATTTGCATTCATGCTCTTTTATAAAATTTGTAATGTTAAGAACAATAATAATAATATAATGATAATAATGAATGTATTCACTATGATTTTATTTAATTAAATTCTTTTTAGCTATCTATTACAATAGAAAAGCAAGAATAAATGTGGAAAAAGATGCAAACAGAGAGAAAAAGAATCTGTTTTTAAGGGTAAAGTACAATCATGGCACAACTTGACGTAAGTAACTTCTACATAATTCTATTTTAAACTTATATTTCTCAACATTCAGTCAGTCACTCACTCACTCACTCACTCTCCCTTCTTCCCTTCCTCCTCTCTGTCTCTCTTTCTTTCTTGTTGTGTACACTTTTCATCTGTGCTTGATACTTCCTGTCCTTTATATTTTATTTCTCCCTTTGCTTCCTGGCCCTCTTCTCTATTGAAGTGATGATCATAAAATTCCATTGTTTTGTCCAATGAATCCAATCTATATCTTTTTTCATGCCAACATTCCTTCATGCATCAGCTATCTATCTATCTGTCTGTCTGTCTGTCTGTCTGTCTGTCTGTCTGTCTGTCTATCTATCTATCTATCTATCTATCTAACTATCTCTATCAACATAAACTCTCAAAAAATTATAAACAGCAATAGATTGATCATCACTTTAAAATCTCTTTAAAATCTTATATGGCTTAGCTATTTTAACAAGCATGTTAGAAGTATTTGAGATAATTCACCAAAATGCATCAAAATACTATATCAAGTTGTAAATGCAATAAATAAAAATACATGTTACCTACTTGCAGTGAGATAATTGTCTACAGTTCAACTTGCAGGTAGATAATTGCCTACAATTTCCAAGCTTTGTTATGGCTTTGGTACAGTGTGGCTTCCCTTCCAAGCAAATGTTTTGTAAGGTTTAACTTTTATACAACCACTTCATTGAAGCACAGCACAACATTCCACTATTAAACGAGAGCCTGATAATATAATAAAACATCAGAAGCATACATGGTGAAGTAAATAGACTTATTAAAATCAAAGAGTCAAAAAATAAAGAAATAAGTAAGCTATACAAAGAAATGTGCTTTGGATGGATCAGTATAATTCATCTTATTTTCTAATTAAGATGTTCAACATAGAAGCCATATAAAAATATGATCTCCTGCTCTTTCACTGTTTTTCATTGTCATTGGTATCATGTTATGCTATGGGGCATGGGGAAAAGGGTGTTACTATTTTGCCAGAGCAAGAATTACTCCTTATAATACTTATTTAGTTCTCTTTCTACTGAAGATAATGTCAGAGAAATGATACAAGGCTTTGAACTAGAAAAGGCTAATCAATATACCATGTCCGCTTTTAATTTTCTATAGCAATTGCTAAATGTTTTAATTTTTAACTCCTTTTGAAACTGAAAGGAGCCAACTGAATATGTTAAAGTGCTTTGTATGAAGATCAGACAGGCATGGGACTGCAATTATATATCACAATAGCCTTTTCTTGGTTCAGAGCTCTATTCATCTTTTTCAAACAGTGAAAGGCAGATTGGACATAAGGAAATGGATTAGCCACAGGATGACCTGTGTTTCTACACAAAAGCCTAAGTGTGGAAAAATGGCACCCTGTTAGCACCTTCCTTCATTTTGGGGAAGAAAAACAACAGCCCCATATTCATGGAAACAGTCAAAACAGTACTTTCCCACTCATTTCAGGATAAATCTAATCTGTTTTCTTATCACTTGTAATATGCATAGCGTCATCCCCTGTTAATGTGAATTGATTTGTACTTCTGCTAAGTATAATGCTACAACAAAGAAAATAAATATGTTGAAATTAATCATGTAGTTTTTGCATGGGACACCAAGGCAGAAAATGTATTATATACAAAAATAATATGGCAAATACCATTGCATTTCCATCAGGGTCTCTTTCCTGGGAAACATATACTGACATTTTTAGGTATTAATGATAATTAAATCAAAATCTTACTTTATCCTTTACTGATAATATGCATGGCTGGTTGGTTGGTTGGTTGGTTGGTTGGTTGGTTCTTAGATTAGCCATCTTAATAGCACACTCAGTGAAATCAATGGAACAAATCTGTAAAACTAACTCAAGTTTCACTCATTTTATGGACATGCTCTAAGCAAGTCCTGAAAGAAGGCAGTGGCATACAGCTTCTATACTGTTGCCAAGAATCTACATGAACTTTTCGAGGTAGTCACCAAGCAAGTTCAACTGAAGCAATTATTTTATCCTTACTGCAAAGATAATTTACTTTGAATCCATATTATTATATTTTTGCTATAGTTCTATAAGATCTGATTGAACATGTAAATTAACCAGTTATTATACTCCATTAAAATGTATATTCAATCTAAATCAGATTGCCGAATGTATCTATACTTACAAAAATCAGAATCTTGCAAGCAAACAATTTTTTCTGTTATAGTTTATGGGAGAAAAAGTTGGACTATGAAGACACAAGATAGGGCATAATCTTTTGAACCTGGGTGATGGAGAAGACTCCTGAAAATACAATGGGCAACTAAGGAAAGGGAAAAAAGGATCACTGATCATATCAATCGAGGGGTGATGGGTCAAGACAGAAACGACCAGGCTCAATTAACATATTGCAGACGCATTATGCAAAAACCCAGATCTTTGGACAAATCTATAATGATGGGAAAATTGATAAGTAAGAGAAGAAGAGAACAATCAGCAGCAATGATGGTGCACCTTTGGAATACCCGAAGCTCCAGGATCGGAATAGATTCTCCTGGAGAAATCTATGTGGTTGCTAAGAGTCAGCATGAACTTGATTCTTCATAATCAATTGATCTAGCTGTACCTAAAACAATTTTTAATCAACAGCTAACACACTAGCTTATTTTACAGCATCTCAGGACTTCAACACACATATTTTGTATACATTTTTTTTAAAGAAATCATATAGTTTAGAATCCTCTGCAAAGATTTCTGAATGCCTTAATAAAGTTTGAGCAATCCAATCTCATTGAATGGTAAGCTACTGAGATATTGTACACTTAAATCTCAGAAGATAGTAAAATCGGACTTGTTTCTTTTTTAAAACATATACAGGTATGAATCCATAATATCTGCATTTAATTGTGTATTTATCTTTGGTTGGCAAAAGTTGAAACTTTTTAATAACCACTGACCTTAGGCCTAAACATAGCATAGTATTAAAAGCCAAGCTTTTCGCCATGTCATGTCCATTTGCATTGATCTAAAGAAAAGGTAAGAGTCTGAATTCTAATTGGGCAAAAATGATTCCTCAATATCTCTCTTTACAAAGAATCTCCCTTTAGGATAAGCCATGAAACCATGAAAGGAACTATGTTCCAAACATCCAGGCAAGTAAACATTGCTTACAACATGAAATTACTTCCAGACTTATTCAACTTTGTAAGGTTACTACAGTCCATCCATCATTTTAAACCATGGCCTTAACAGAATTGTTAGATTCGCAAACAAAATGTAGTAGTATCAGAAACTTAGAATCAACACTGCAGTTAACATAAAAACATTCCTTGCTGCATATGATGCAAAACATAAAACAATATCAGTGAGGTAAATACCATTTTCTTCCAAAGTCTGAAACTTATTTTTTTTCTTCTTGCAAAACTAAGTTGATGTACCATGTAGTGTTTAATGTATATGCCTAATTAGTTAAGATCGTCCACAATTTAAAATTTATAGACTTCGTTTTAAGTGTATAAATTTCAAACGGTAGACAAATCTTTTAAAAGACAACATGAATATTTAAATTGGATTTAAATACTGTATTTCTCCTATTGATATAGACACAAGAGAATTTTTACCAAAATAAATAATGTATGACGAATACTTCTGTTATTATTGTTATCTTTAAAATGAATTAGTTTCTGGGAGATAAAGCAAGGCATTGAAAACATTTGAACCTAAAAATAAAATTGTAACTAAAAACTATGTTTAATTCAAATTTTTAAAATTGGTATTTCATCCCAATCAGGTACACAATTTAAAAACAACATTAATATGAGCAGCACGCGTAGAGTAAGAATGAAGGCTACAATGGTAATTTGGATGCTGTTTTTCTAAAATGCACTGAAAGTTCTTATGAGTCATCTGACTTTCTATTTATCGTTTATAAAGAGGGGTGTGAACTTTATTTTGTATGTGTGTTTGTATCAACAAACACTGGCTATAAAAATGAGAGAGAGAGAAAGAGATAGATAGATAGATACAGGCACATATATAACGTTCTATAATATACAGTATCCTCTTATTCTACACCTGCAATATGCTCATACTTAATTATGAATAATACAGTGTTTCTAAAAGAAATTAAAATTATAAATGAAGGAAAGGATCTTGATCAATTCAGAAGTTTTCAATTCCTGAAAGGCTGCGCACAAACAATGCACGCTTTAAATTATCTGGAAATCATTTACACGCTACTTGTAAATCGCTACCTTTCCTTTCCTTATGTCATAATTTCACATTCAATGGAGAAATCCTAAAAGTAGGCAGAAGGGCCTTTTCCAATTTTAGAAGGGAAGGAGGAGAAGCCTTCAGCCCAAGAGCTCCTCCTTGCCCTGACCATAGAACATGAGTGCCATCTATTGAAAATGGACTGAATTGGCTTTTTAAAAGAGGGATTATGCATGTACACAGAGAAAAAACACACATACACACACTCACACACATTCATATACATACTATTTACTTTTCTGAGTAATGTATTATTACTCTTATATGATGAGAACTCCTATCTGTTTACTGAGTAGCTGCCCACCCCCATCACCCACAAAGAAATACAGCTAATGCATCCATGAACAGCTTACCAAATTCCAGCATTACTCAAAATAAACCATAAAATGCACTTCCTAGCTTCCCCTGACAGCTTGGCCAGAAAATAAAGTTCTTTTAAAAAAAATATGTTTTGTCATCAATACACAGAGAGAGAGAGAATTATGGAATGAGAATACTTGGACATTATAAAATATGCACCCAGAAATATTAACCTCGGAGTCAGCATTTGGAGAGAGAGAGAGAGAGAGAGAGAGAGAGAGAGAGAGAGAGAGAGAGGAAGGACCAGGGCTGGTGCAGGTGCCCTGTCGGCAAAGCTGAAATATAAGCTCTGCTCCTTAACAATGAGCTGGTTTATTGATGCATCTCTCTCTGCTTCTGGGAACATGGCCAGGGTGGCCCACACATATGAAATAATGCTATTTATTTTGTAAGGAAAAATAATCCTCCGGGCTGAGGAGCACAGAAAGGAGGTGCCTCTGTGTGCCTCTTGGCCTCTTGTATGTGCCAGCCACGACTGGCCATGTTGCTCCATTTATTTGGGGCATGTATAATTTTTAGGAAAAGAAAAAACTTAGATAAGATTTTAAAAATAACTGCGGAAAGATAAAGAGAAATGTCAAGAGAGAGAGAGAGAGGAATGAAAGAAGAAAAGGAGAGGCGAGGAAGGAGAAAGGAAAAGAAAGATACCTAGACAGGGTGCTGGTAGTCCTCGAGTTATGACTGTTGATTGAATGAGCTTGCCCATTATGGTCTAAGTGGTGATGGTTGGGAAGGAAGGAAGGAAGGAAGGAAGGAAGGAAGGAAGGAAGGAAGGAAGGAATGAAGGAAGGAAGGAAGGAAGGAAAGAGACAAGGAGAGTGGGAAGAAGAGAGGAAGGAAAGAAAGACAAGGAAGGTGGGAAGAAGAAAGGGAAGGAGGAAAAGAGGAGAGGGAAGGAGAGAAAGGGACAGGGATGGTGGGAAGAAGGAAGGAAGGAAGGAAAGAAGGACGGACGGA
>JAOYMU010000283.1:56205025-56215366 GCA_025802295.1 Psammodynastes pulverulentus
ACCAACCCCGCTCGTCTTGAAGCGGAACCGAGAGGGCCCTCTCCCCGACACGGAGGGCTGGGGGGGCCGGGGGGAGAGATAATTGTAAGTAAATGTAACAGGATTAAAAGAACAATACTTTATTGGAGGAACAGGTAAAAATGTGGTTTCAATCAGGCTTTCCTGACGCAGCAATGGATAATCTGCAGCCAGTTCAAAGTGAGAGAGATGTGCTTTCCCAGTGATGGAAATGTACACACACTTTTTACACACAGTTGTAATCCCAGGAATGGTCAACGAAGGCCTGACGTCCAAGATAGGCCCTCCAGGTTGCATCAAAGGAAGGCACAGGTCCTGAAATGGATCTCCATCACGCTGAGCTCCTGCGTTTGCTGTAATGCTTGTTAGGCAATCAAGGCCCGGTAAATTAATCCCACAGTCTCCTACTGCCAGCAAACCTTCTTTCAGGGTTCTGCCCTTTTGCTTTCGGCAAAATCCTTGATTCATGCGGGCACAGCTCCCCACAGGAACTTTTAATAATACTGCGAACATAAACAAAGCCAGCTGTTTACATTGGCCTCCTCTCCGCCTTTCTCCTCATGAGCAAAGAACACAAGCCATTGAATCAGCTGCAACGTAGGTGATAAGGGCAAGGGATGAGTCCCTAGTTTGATCATGGAGGTCCCAAATCTCTTTGATTATGGTGGCCACTACTCTCCGTGGAGAGAGGAAGCCGTACCAGCCACTGAGTTTTTCCTCCTGATGATGACAGTAATAAACCCATCGGGTAAGGTCCGGATGATATTCCAAGCTTCGAAGCGGGTGAGTCCTTGCATCAGATGCGTGTGCACCTGTAGCAGCTCATCTCCGGGCTGAACAGGGGGGTTGTGTTGGGGTGTCATGCCTGAAAGATGCAAAGTGCGGTGTTAGCAATGTGTGGGAGGATAGGGGTGTATGAGAGCTATCAAAATACACATTGGTCATTCGTGGGTATCCAGAGAAGGAAAGGAGTACAGCATCAATTTGATTGGAGCAATAAAAGAATCATTGGCCATGCTACCACCCGCCATGCATGTGAGTTCATCAAAGCCTGGCACTCTGTAAGCAATTGCATCAACCGACACACATTGATCTACAACCAGCCTACAAACCCCTCAGAATTCAAATCCATTGTACAGCCAACCAGGGATGGTCCTGACCTTCAACCAACCCTCTCCAACTCCCCCAACCAGCATTTCACCTCCCAGTGACCCTCACCTGACCTGACCTCCCCATCACAAGACCTCCTGACCACACAAAGCCTTTATCAGTAGGACACAGATGTCCTCTAAACTCCACAGAAGAGGTTACCTAACTTGGTAACAAAACGTTAGGAAACCAACACACAAGCTCGGAGAATGAACCTCCACCCTCAACCAGCATTTTGACCGTGAAAATTGTCTCCAACCCACCAACATGTTAAGGATATTAGAGAAGCCCTGAAGCTGGACCAGGCTTTGGATTCCTCTGGTCCAGTCTTCCATTTCCATCAAGATCAGAGGTGGTATTCAGCAGGTTCTGACCAGTTCTGGAGGACCGGTAATGGGAATTTTGAGTAGTTTGGAGAACTGGCAAATACCGCCTCTGATTGGACCCATCCCCATTTATCCTCTGTCTCCCGAGTCTCAGCTGATCGGCTGGGTCTTCTTTTGTTGCCCTGCACAGGAGAACAGAGCTGGCAAACAGGTTAGTAGGGTGGGAATGGAGATTTTGCAGTAGCCTTCTGCTGCCACACCCACCAAGCCATGCCCACCAAGCCACACACCACGCCCACCAAGCCACGCCCACAAAACTGGTAGTAAACATTTTTGAATCCCACCACCTACCAAACCACCGTACCTTTAAAAAGCCGACTGATGGTGATTGGTTTATCTCCATGAATGGAGCCTTTTCCTCCTTCCAGAGTGAAACCTAAACCTGCGGATGTCTTCTCCAGGGTAACTGTAAAGATCAGATCTTCTGGTGCTGGGCCAAAGCAGAATATTGTGGGAGGAGAATGAGTTTCGTTAGTAAAAAGCTATAACATGACACGGTGATACAGAAAATCACCACTTTTGTACAGGTAGACACATTCTCTACTGGGCCACTAATAGGATCTCAATTAGTTTAGAGGGATAATAACTTGACGATAACAATCTGTGGGCAGATGGTTAGAGCTCATAGGCCTTTATGTGGACCTCAATCAAATCCTTTTTCTTTTTTGAAGTTCCCAGAGCTCCCTTTGGCTATAAATTGCTGAAATCTGGTATGCAAAATTTCCTGTCATTTAGAGATGGGAAACTTGAAAAGTTTAATGGACGTTGCCAAAGAGGGATAATGTAGTTTTGAAAGGGAGAAGGTTTTGAAAGTTCTGTCCTAAAATCTTGGAATCTTCTTCATACATTTGGATCATTGTCCTCCCTGCTCACTGGAAACTTTAACTTTCCAAAAGATCTGAGATACTAATTGCCCACTGTGCCTTGGAAGAATCAAGCGAAGTGTGTAGAATTACCTTGTGAGTCTTGGTTTGTTTGTTTGTTTTTCTTGCAAAATATTTTCTCCATATAGCAATAGCACTTATATACTGCTTCACAGTGCTTTTTACAGCCCTCTCTAAGCAGTTTACAAAGTCAGGATATTGCCCCCAACAATCTGGGTCCTCATTTTACCCACCTCGGAAGGATGGAAGGCTGAGTCAACCTTGAGCCAGTGAGGTTTGAACTGCCGAACTGCAGCTAGCAGTCAACTGAAGTAGCCTTCAGTACTGCACTCTACCTGCTGCACCACCTCAGCTCTATTAATCAGCTTGTTTTCTCTTCTTTGAAGCTTTGTAGCCACATAGTAACTTGGATCCTCAACAGCTGGAAGACACAAGCTTCCGTCATGACGAACATCAGGATCCTGGATGAATTTGCGGTGGCTGAGGAGGCTCAGGAGATGTTGATGCAGCATCGTCCCCAGATTGAGCGCCTCTTTCAGGTGGAGCTGAATGTCATGGGGGTGCTGGGATCAGACCCCAAAGGAGCAAGGAAGATCTGGTTGCAGTTGCAAGGATGCCAAGATAATCTTCACAGGGCAAAGGTCAGGCAAGCTCTGATCCTCGATCCAGATTAATTCCTATAAAGCAATTTATCATAGTCTTCTCTTGTTTGCCATTGGGAAAACAAAGCCTCCAGGCCACCTGGAGGTATTTAGGCATCTCTAAATGCAGGCTAGTGTTATTTCATGAGAAGAAATTAATCTGATTAACAGCAATTTTTCAAGGCTTTGCTTGGTGGTTTTGTTTTCTAACTTCTGTCTGTGGTATTCTAGCGGTTTGCACTGGTTCAGGCGACCCAGTGGCAAAAATAGCTGCTGTTTGGGCGAACTGGTAGCAAAAAAAATGGCTACCGGTTTGGCTGAACCGGTAGCTAAAAAAGCTGCGCTGATCAGCTGAGAGGATCAAAGAATCCTCTCAGCTGATCAGCACGCACATGCCCAGTTTGGTGCAAAAAAAATGGCTACTGGTTCAGCCGAACCGGTAGCTAAAAAAACTGTGCTGATCAGCTGAAAGGATCAAAGAGTCCTCTCAGCTGATTGTTGTGCATATGCACAGTAGGTGCACGCCGGCATGTGTGGAAGAGAGGGGGAATGCATATATGTTCAGAGTGGCAACACCGGTAGGAAGCCACCACTGCAGAAAAGGGGATCACGTGACATTAACAACTGCCATAAGTACGAACCAGTTGCCAAGGATTTGAATTTGGATCACATGACCATGGGGAGGCTGCAGAGGGTCATAAGTGTGAAAAACGATCATAAGTCACTTTTTCCAGCGCCATTGTAACTTTGAACGGTCACTAAAAGAATAGTTGTAAGCCAGGGATTACCTGTAGTTCAAAACCATGATTTTAATGCTTTACAAAATATAGGACTGAGATAACATATCTAGGGCAGCTTAAGAGCTTAATTCTTTTAGTTAGAAATCATAGACTCAAAGCTTGCTTATATTCTGGATAGCAATAGCACTTTAGATTCCTATGAGGTATGCCGTTGCAAGCCAATAATCCATAAGAGAATTGCCGTAAGCTTATAATCAATTGTTTTCATCGGCAAGCTCTTCTTCTGTCTTTCAAATATCGTTCCTCTATTCTATTAAAGATCTTTCACACACCCCAAAATACACACCCCGGGTCACCGATTTTGTTCATCCTACTCTACAACAGAAATGCACCTTCCCAACAGATGGCACTGCAGCTGCTACAGATGGCTAACTGCATTTCATCGCTACTGACCTGCTCAAGACAAGAGAACAGACATCATAAAAGAGAAAATCCTATTTTCTGTTATGTGTCTCCAGGGTGTTGCTGCACTATTAATTAGTTTGCCACCAAGAAAAGGGAAGTGTATTTTAAATCAGTCCCTTGGTTGCTATATCCGGCTGTTACAAGGTTAGTTTCTTTTTTCTTTTTTCTTTTTTTCTTCTTCTTCTTCTTCTTCTTCTTCTTCTTCTTCTTCTTCTTCTTCTTCTTCTTCTTCTTCTTCTTCTTCTTCTTTTCTTCTTCTTTTCTTCTTCTTCTTTTCTTCTTTTCTTCTCCTTCTCCTTTTCCTATTCCAGCAGAAGTTTAAAATCCCAGAAGATATATATTAAAAACATAAACACCTAGATGAAATACATATATCAGAATAAGCTTTTCAGATATTCCTTTTAACCGTCAGACAATAAAAAAAGCTTGTTTTCCAGAATAATTCTTCTTCAATAAATCCACACTTTCTGCAGACCTCCTTGATGTGACCCTGCTGGTTAATGGGCACGAGATAATTTGAAATTGAAAGACTACTATCATTATCTTAGCCGTAGAGATATGTGCTATCTGTACACCGGTTCTTAATAAACAAGGTTTATAAAGTGAAATAATAAATCATATGCATGAAGAAAGCCAAGTAAATGATTAATGTTATTATTTTCTCCTCAGAATTTGATAAACCTATATATCTCCTTTGATTCTTCTCTGCAGGGCTCCATGCAAAGCTGGATTAATTTATTATGATTTCTGGAAAATGTTCTTTTAGCGGAGAAAATCTCCAGTGCTTTAGTAAGGAAGCAAAAAACCCCAAAATTTTCTTCCCAACAATTCATATCAAGTATATGAATCACTAGTTGCAATGTGATTGCAATGATAAGGCAATCAAAGGAAAACAGTGTCCTTTTGCACATACTGTTTTGCCACCGTGTTTTATGGTTTTATTTTTTAAAAAGGGCATTTAAAGCAAAAATCCCTAAATGAATGAAAAGGATCTTTACAGAACAGGTAGTATAATCTGTACAGCTATTATAAAGGAAGGTTACTAAATGACAAAAGAGCTCGGTGAGAAAGGAATTGGGTAGAATTTGACAAAAAACACACTTTAAAACTTAAAATCCTGTTCTTTCACCTGGAATGAATCAGCATTATCATCTCATTTTTGCAATATTCAACATGAAGCTGTATTTTTCCCCTTCAGCCATCCGAGACCTATTTTTTTTTAATTCTTAAAAGACTGGTGAGACAAAAAATAGTTATGTAAAAAAGAAAACACATATAAGAGCAGTAATAGTTCATTAAATATGCTTTTAAAGATATATTGCATTGCCTCAATTGTCTTAAACTCTGAGCAAAAATGAGAAACACAAGATCAATATTTGATATCAGTACTGAAATCTTACCATCTTTGTGGTTTTGGAAACCTTGGTCTCTCTCTCTCTTTCTCCTAGTAATTTTTATGTACTTGGCAGCATGCACATTTAAAATCCAAATGGATTTTGCATTCATCATACAATCTTTACCGTTAAAATAATTTCAAAATCCTTAAGATTTCCTCTATTATGCCTAGATATTCTGACATAAAAAGATGTATTCATTTGAAATATGTTATTAATTCCAAAAATTATATAATAGACACATACTATACAAAATCTTGGGTATTAATTACATTTTATTGATGTAATACAAATCTATGGGCTTTTCCATATGAAATTAAAGACTAGTGCAACTAGTTTGTTATAGTATATTTGAGATATACAGGTGATCGCAAGATAGTTGTATCTTTTATATTTACAATATTTAGTACATTGTTTTTATTTACATTACGAAGCATATACTATAGATAGAAATTGGTTATATGCACTGTACATTTAATATTGCATTTATGACAAGGCGGCTTTAAGCCTCCAATATAACATTACAGATCATGCTAAATTATTGAATTGTTCCAATATCTTTTCTACATTAGTAAATCTTAAGTGGAAGAATATTGATATTAGAGAGCAATTCAAAATTTTAACAAAGGGATGTAAAAGTGGCAGATATATATATATATATATATTCCATATAACTGCTGGTTAGGATGGCACTTTTCCTGAGTTATACAAAGAAATCAAGACACAATTTTAAGGGGAAAAAAAAGTACACAGAAAATATACCCTATGGCCAGAATGATATCAGCTGTCTTAAATACCCAATTTTTATAAAACAATATTGGAGGATAGAGTCATCCTTTGTTTCTGATGTCCTCAAGTTGTTCTTTTTCACAGCATGGAATATTATTCCGTTTTGAAGAGGAAGCAATAATAATCCTAACAAAGCCTGAAAGTCATATCAAATGGAATTAACTTTTTTTTTTCATTTCTCCTAATACATTTAACACAGTAAAACAGACCCATTTTACATAAGAGGAATTCCTATGCAAATTATTACAATTTAAAAAATACAAATCCATGTGCTCTGTATCTTATTTTCTTTTCTTTTTTTTAACGATTCACACCATTTTCACTCTCACTGCATTTCAGCTGGTTGGTTGGGTTTTTTTCCTTGACGGCGGGGAAAGGTTTATTTATTTTATTTTACCCAATCTGACAATTTAAAGATAATAATGCACTGAACTATAAAATATCCTTATGTTTAAGAATCCTTTAACCCTTGTGGCTAAGAATCTCCCTTTGCTTTACAAACATAGTTGGAGGGGGATTCTGAAAAAACTAAATATCATTTCCATTATATGATTAAGGTCAAGAATCTACTGGAATACATTGGCTATGAATGACTTTGCAAGGTATATTAGTAGATGGATGACCGGATTAGAATTAACACAGATACCTTAACTGAAAGGGATAGCGTAATTCCTCACTAATGTAGCCCCCCTCAGATCGGTATTGACCTGGAAGCTCTCATAAATTGTATCCTCTTTGTGACTGTGCGCCTGTGTTACAATAATAACAGAACTACTCTGCTTTGTTCAATAAAGCTGTTAAAAAGCATGCATTTGAAAATGAGGAACTCAAATGGAACTGGAATACATTTCACCATCATGTAGTCCAACACAATCCAAACGCACAGTTAAACAACTTCAGAAAGAGAATATGGCAAATGCTCCACTGAACAAAATATCTTTAAACTAGAAACTTTGAAAACATCTCTGCAGCCTATGAAAGGCCAGAACAACAGTGCTATTGCCTGTAATTATCATGTATTTTGGCATCTTATCCATTCAGAAAGGAAGTCAACATATACAGCCACACTAAGGCATTCAAAGAAAGACTTAAAAGGCACACTTGAAGAGCTCCTAATATTATCTTATCCCATTTATAGTTCAAATTGGTTCAGGACTTTGTGAACCTATGAGTGATAAAGAGTTTTTTCACAGATCAGATTTAGTAAAGCTGGTATACAAGTACCATTGCTACTTTTGCAACACCCTTTCCTCTATACAAATATCAAGAACACTTGACTCAGTCAATTGTATGCTAGATATACAGAATAAATCACCTTTTGCTTAAATATATATATATTGCAGCGGAAACATTAACTGCTTGAGTCTGTTAAATTGGACTCTTCAAAAGATGAATGATTGGTGAATATTTTAGAAAGCCAAATCATTTATATTACTTACGAAGTCCTTTCACTGAATCCCTTCAATAAATTGCTGCTAAACATACACTTTTTTTATGTAAATTGGCTCTTAATTAATCAAGAACTCTGCATGATGGTGGCAAGAGAGTACATTTGAGGAGACTTCATCAGTCCAATTTTCTAAACCTGATCAGCACACTGCAACTCCATGGTTGTATTCTAAGAGTTGAGGTATACCCACACTCATACCAAATCACATTATCAAGTGCCCCATCATATTATAAATTCAACATAAGGCAGTAGCACATCTAAAATATATTCTCCATCTGCAAAGTAAGATTTTAATTAGGAAAAGGTTGAAACTAAAAGATCTACATGCACATAAAGGTTTTAAACCATTAGCTTAGTAATTAATACATTACGGCCAACCAAACTTATTTCTTATTCTATAGTCAATATATTTTGGAAACTCTAAAGTCAAATAACATAGTAAACATTATCTGCACACAGCTGAGTAAAACGTCATTTGACCACACGTGTGGCATTATTTTCAAGTTTTAAATATTGTGCTCCATAAAAATCTAGTCCTGGATTTCATTGTGTAAACAAACTTTCTCTTAAAAGGAGTTAAAATATCCTGTGTTTGCAAACAAGTGTGCAACAACCTCTACATGACCTTCTTGCCTAATTTATTTGTACTCATTTTTCAATGCAAGGCTGATTATTATTTTTTTTTAGCTTGCGTGCATCACAGACACCCAAAATACTTCCATCAAAATGTTGAACATAATTGACTAGCAATAAAACTGATAGAGACAACACAATCAGTCATTAGATCCCAATGAACGTTAACACACTTTATTCACTCGCACAGTAACTCAATTATCAAGAAAAAAGGGACCATAATGAAAATAAAATTTAATTTTTTTTTAAATCAGTGAACAAGAATATTTCTTTTTAAGTACACAATATTTTCTCCAAGCCTGTACTCTCGTTTCTTTGGTAATCCGATAGCTTCTTGCTCAACGGTAATATAGAAACTGTAGACAATTGTGTGCCAGCACAACCACAATATGGAAACTGATTTAATGTTACAATCAGAGCCACACTTTGTAACTTTTTTTTTTTATCTCTTGTAATGGTTCGGAGCATCTGCAAATGCGAACTTCAATCTGTAGGCTTCAGCAAGGAGAACACTGATATCTTCATTTCCCCAGTGCATCGTAGGCAAATTCTGTAAAAAGATTAGTAGTTCCTTGTGGGAAGAAAAAGAGAAAGAAATCAAAAGATGTATTTGGTTAACTTCACTGGTTAGTTTTGCAGCGTCAATCTAAAACTTCAAGATTGGATTCACCACATTTGAGTTCTTTCTAGATATCTACATGTATATCTGTAGAAGCACAACTAAAATAGTGAGCATGCCATTTGTGATTCAAGATAAAATATCCTGGCTCTTTTGAGTGTTTAAGGTTGCCGACACCTGGTCTAGTAGAAGGAGTAAAAAGGGAAACTCAAATTCTTTGGTAATGGCAAAAACAGTTTCTTTAATTAATCCTCTCTCATTTGGAATGAACTAATCCAGATCTTCCTGCACACCCAAGTATTATTATGTGTTAATTTCATATACAACTGGAATTGATCTATAAAAACCTTCTTCTAATATATTGTCCAGAACTGTCCACACAATATGGAATTATGGAATATGTACTAATTTAGTATTAACTACTAATAGTTTAGTGTGAAAGTTGAAACCAAATACCCTTGAAGAGTAGCAGGTTGGAAAGGGTACAGTTTACAACATTATTATCTAAACTTTTATTTATCCAATATACTGCACATGAATAGTATGTCTGTAAATATTTTTCCAGGATAACTGCAAAGTATAACAACACAAAGGATCTTTAAACATCAGTTATTTCTTCAAGCATTCTTGACAAGGAATGTTGTCTGATCAGTCCAGTTCAAAAATGCTTGTGTGCATCCCTATATGAAATAATGTTAAAACCAGGCATACAAACACCATCATATCTTTCTCTCGATCTGAACAACTGCTCCAAAGATAAGTACACTTAAGAACCAAGAGATAGAAATCTGAAGAAAACAAATAGTTTGCCATCTTAAACAGTGGCAAATAGATTTTGTTTCGCTAGATAATTCATGCGAGCTTAACTGTTGCTCACTATCTGTTTTCTCAAATGGCTAAGTATTTTATTTCTAAGAATAAATTTGTTCTTAGGAATAAGATACAATATAACCGGTAATAATATTATCCAGACTTATTTTAAAAGCTTGAAAAGCATTCATAAAATGAATTATCTTAAGACTAAGAGAATAGGAATGGTACTTTCCTTTGGAGCATGTCAGCTTTTCATATACCGTACTTTTCGGAATATAAGACCCACTTTTTCCACCCCCAAAAGTGGGTGAAAATTTGGGTGCGTCTTATACACCAAATGTTGCAGAAGCCCCGCCCACC
>JAOYMU010000283.1:56236293-56247488 GCA_025802295.1 Psammodynastes pulverulentus
TTACTGTCGCCTGAGCTCCACCCAGTCACATGATCACCCAGCCATGCCTACCCAGCTGCTCATTAGGGCAGAGAACCGGTTGTTCCATGATTTGAATCCCACCACTGTACCAGGGCCAAGTGTATTTTGAGAGTTTTTGATTATTTACATTCAGGGCTCTCCAAACTTGGCAACTTGAAGACTTGTGGACTTCAACTCCCAGAATACCCCATCTGATCCTAATGACATACATTCCAACCCCCTTCATGGGATTCATATATGCAACTCTTTCCGCCTAATTCAGATCTGAAGATTACAAGAAACAGAAGCTGAAACAGTGGAAAGAGGGAGATATTCTGTCAGGAATTAGTATTTTGAGTAGGCGGCTCATGTTAGAGCAGCCTTCAACTTCAGGCACAAGCTTCTCTTTCTAGAGCAGATTGGGATGGATGGGAAGTCCAACTACTCTTAATGATCAGTCAGCAAGCCTAGAAGACAAAACCCTAAATCAGGCTTTGGCGGAGTGGTTCCTATAGGATGCAGAATCGCTAGGTGACCTGAAACCTGCAAAATTAAATAATTACACACAATCCGAAGGAGTAATCAGTACATTTGGCAGCATACATATTAAAATAGTTTTCAAAAATGGTCAAGTTTTACAAAGTTTTGAAAAGCTTCTATACTTTCACATGAGATACATGTTAATATCCATAACACTATGAAATCTCATGAAAATGTCGCCAGCTTGAAATGGTTCCTAACCCATGATGTAAGCTTTCCCAGAAGTATAGGTCTGAGACTGGCTGGTGGTCTGACTGTCAGATATAGGACTTGTTAACATTTGCTTGATATGAATACGACTGCGTTTACATTCACGATGGATTTGAATTAGTTTTACTATAATTGTAGATTGATATTTATCGCGCGTGGTTAAGTAGAAAAATGCTGTTTACAAGTAATTATTGATATTAAACTTCAAAGACATCCATTTCACCTCTTAGTTAAAGTGGTCCGAGTGTTGCTTTTTTGAAACCAATTTCTATGTGACAGCAATCTATGCTTCCTTTTTCACACTGGGAAAGGCACATCGGTGTTCAGTCATTCTAATTTTAATGGAATTGTTTGACGGAGAAAAAGAACACCGTAACAGTACAATACACCCGTGAGATTAAACACAGATCCGTTTTTGTCATCATTTGTCACTGTACGAAGGACTGACAGCAGCATCCACAGATGAAATAAAACTCAATGTGGCATCATTAGGCCTTTTCAGGTTAGTTTTTTGAACTACAGGTCAAACAACTCCAAGTAGATTTTTTTAAAAAAGAAGAATGTAATCAAGTTTTCCATGCTGTGGCATAATTCCTTACCCTAAAACCACAATTTTATAACTGCTTGCAGATTCCAGAGACTCTGCTGAGAAATGAACTCTAACAGAACAATCCTTATCTTGAATTGTTATCTCAATTAACTAGCACCACGTTAAAAACTAATGCTCAGGTTTCTCTTTTCTGCCTTTTGTGTTGTTTATATTTTAACTTTTTTTAGATGAAGGGCAGATATCCTTTAAATGGAGAAACAAAAAAATACAGCAGGAATAGATTTTATGGGATAATGGACTTCAAAACTAACTTTTTGTTTTTAAAAGGAACCTGAATTATTTTTCTAAAGAAAATATCACTATCATCCTTAACAAACATAATTCTTGCAAAAGCTACAGTATGTATGGATATAAGCTTTTTCCCCTCAATTCAGCTATACTAGAATCTGAATTCTTCTCAGTGAAATTTTTCTAGTATTATAAAACAGAATATTCTTGCATTTTGAAAAAAGATAGAATCAAATTTTCAAGGAAAGAATGCAAGTGACTTTAATCTAAAATTATGATTTGGGAAGTCTTTAAAATGACGTGGTTGCAAATCAGGAATGTACTTCAACTCAATAGAATGGCTGAACGTGGCACATTTGAGGCAATTCAGTTATTTTTGACTGACTTGGCTTAGGACAAGCATCTAACTTACTCTGTCAAAAAGCATAATTTAGCTCAGATATATATATATATATATATATATAATATTCTGCCAGCCTAGCAGTTTGAAAGCATGTAAAAAAATGCAAGTAGAAAAATAGGGACCACCTATTTCCGTGCGCCTTTGGCATTTAGTCATGCCGGCCACATGACCATGGAGACGTCTTTGGACAGCGCTGGCTCTTTGGCTTTGAAACAAAGATGAGCACCGCCCCCTAGAATCAGGAACGACTAGCACGCATGTGTGAGGGGAACCTTTACCTTTTATATATATCATGATCTCGATTACAATGGCAATGAGTGCACTACTGGAAGAGTTGAAGAGCCAGATTTTTAGGTGGGGGCAGTCCCCATGTTATGTGATGGGATGTAAGATTAGACTACACAGTAGATTGGGCAATTCTTGCATTACTCTACTGGGTAATATGGAGCTACAGTTCTGTCAGACCTTCAAAGCAGGAAAGATCACAAAATAGGCAGCCAAGGAATGCTACTTTATGGATGCACAATATTGCAACACAAATTTGACAAACTGTTCAAATTTGTCCCATTTTATTTCAACAATTTCAAAATTTGCTTCAGTCATTGGAATGTGCACAGGTAGTCCTCAACTTACCACTACAATTGAGCCCAAAATTATTAAGTGAAATATTTGTTAAGTGACTTTTGCTCCATTTTACGACCTTTCTTGCCGCAGTTATTAAGTGAATCACTGCAGTTGATAAATTAGTAACCCAGTTGTTAAGTGAATCTGGCTTTCACATTGACTTTGCTTGTCAGAAGGTTGCAAAAGGTAATCACATAATCTTGGGACATATAAATTTATATTTACATTTTGTCTGGGTTATCTCCCCTTTCCATTTTTGAGACCTGCCAATCATGAATTTTAGATGCTTCCTTAAACCAAATCTTGATGTAGGCAAAATATATGAGAATTTGTTCAAAGCATTTTAGTATATATGGTTTTACTGACCTTTTAAAATATATCCACAATAATATCCAAATAAATATATCCACCTATGTTTTATAGTTTTATATCACCATTATCTTGCTAAATAAAATATTATTGACCAGGTTAATATAGCAAAGAATAACTTTCCAAAAATTGTATTAGGTCTACCACAGAGAGAGTATAGGAATAAGGCAGCCTGCAAATTGTAAAATATATTAAGAAAATATTCAAAACAGATTTTATATATACAGCATTCAATTTCTTTGTTTCCGTAGTTTCTTCTAATGGAAAAAAAATCAAGACAAACACAACCTGCACATTTTCTTTCAAACCATGCATGATTGAAAATCACTGAGGTGATAAAAGTATGCCAGGTCTCAAGATATATTTTTAGAAACATATTTACCATTGTTCACCCTCCACTAACATGCAATATATTCTGATCCAAGTAAAATAACCTAGAAAATTGTATAAAGTCAAATCTTTGCCTACAATCTATCATGTGATGTCTGGCTAAAAACATTTCAAGATTTTCTATACAATAACACCTCACAATAAACAATTATCTCTAGCACATGGCAATAATGTATCAATGAAATTATTAATGGAAGTACTTTGCGGATGATAAAAACGTAAGAGGGAAAGATAAAGCAAATTATTGGCAAAGCAATAATGGAAACAATTTTGATAGCATGGTCTAAATGAGAAGAATCATTATTTTGAGCTGTATTCACCCAAAATGGCACCTTAATTGCTGGAATCCTAGTGATATTATTTAGCTCCTAAATTGCATCTTATAGGCAATCATCATACACATTACACTTCTCCCTTAGGAGTATAAAACTTGTAAACTGTTCATAACAGCAAGAGAGATGAAATCACAACATTTCAGAAAATTTACTCTAAGTTGCCATGGCATTTTCTTACACCAATAAGTGGAATATTGGAAGATGTTTCTCAGACGAGATGTTCTTTACTGCTTAGAAATAAAGTTGTTCTGTTCTACTTATTATAGAAAAGAATAGTAAAAACTATAGTATATAAAAGAGCTGTAGGGCGCATACATACCTTACCTCTACTGTAAAATACCTTAGCATATTAAACACCCTTTTATTTGGCTCTCAAGGGTCAGGTGACTAGTTCTGGACATATCAAGCTAGCTTTTGATTTAAAGGACTGCCTGCTCCCCATTTCACAATCTATTTCAATTTGGGGGAAAAATGAGGAACTCTGAGAAATGGTATCAGAAATAATCCAAAACTGATTCTGTATCTGAAGCAGGAGCTGGAAAAAGTGGATTCTACCATACCTTAGTATAGTGTTCCTCAAGTGTAAAATATGTGGACTTCAACTCCCAGAATTCTCTAGCCAATATGCTGGCTGGGGAATTCTGGGAGTTAAGATCCAGACAACTTAAAAGTTGTTAAGCTTGAGATACACTATCTTACAATAGTATGAACAATTGTTAACATTTTTGTTTTTCACTATAATGGGATAAAAGCTGCAATAAACTTACACGTGAATGAAGCATGCCAAATTTTACAGGAAAGGTAACTGACTTGTTTTCAGAATCTGATTTTATAGGATTGTGAGTTTTTATTTTGGAAGGGAAGGAAATTAAATGCCCATAGATTACCACTATGGTAATAAAAGACATATATTTGAAGTTTTTATGGACAGAGGAATGTAATATAGCTTCATGATACTCTTTCTTGAGGTAGAAGTATGAAAGAATAACTCAGTGTATTTCCACAAAATAAATCCACCTTTAAGCCAGTTGGTAGCTAACACAAGGGAGCTCACAAAGCATTGCCATATGAAGAACTGGAGCAAATAATAAAATGAAGCATCTCCCAAGATTTATCTAATACTGAAGTAAAGGTGATGGTCTGATTCCAAGGGCAGATTCTGAGAACCTGAAATCTGTCCTGTCCTGTCGTTCTTTCTTTCTTTTCCCAAGTACTGGACTGGACACACAACAATTTAGCATGTTGCTTTATATCTTCCCCAATAACAGATTATTGCTCTGAGAGTTAGTTCACCATCCTAGACCTATTAAATAAACCTTTAATACTCAGTCCTTAAAGCAAACGAAAGTCCCAAAATCTATAAAGTGGCATACAACTTTTGCCTCTCACCAAACATTCTTGCACTGGTTGAGATGCGGTGCTGCCTCAGTGAGGTTGCTCTTTTTCTGGTTGCTGCCGAGCTCCAGACCAAGCTCCAAGACAGGAATTTTACCACCATATGCTACTTACTATTGTTTGTAGTCCTGGCAACTGATCAAGAGCTCTCTTACTGGCTGTAATAGTTGTCAATCTCCAAACGTTGCCTCTGGCTTCCAGTTTGCTGTTTTCCTATCTCAGGGGTGTCCAAACTTAGTAACTTTAAGACCTCTGGATTTCAACTGCCAGAATTCTCCAGCCAGACATGCTTTGGTAAGCTAAGGGCTTGGGTAGGGAGAGGCTACTTCTGGACACCAGCAGCTTCCAGGATGTAGCTCAACAAGGCAAGTAGCTGGAACAGCAGGACGGATACTGGTGAGTAAACTCAGAGTGACTGAATTAATGAGCTCATCTCTCAGATTTGTGAGCTTAAACTTTTAGCTCTTTGGGGAAAAGCATTAGGTGTGCTGATGCTTGGAGAATTGGGGCAAGAAGCATTTCTGTCTGGCTGCAGTTGTTTTCCCTAAATTCAGACAGCTATTTCAGCTTCACTTCTTTAATCCAATCCTCCCATTTTCATCCTATTTCTTTTTCTCTCTTGCTCACTCACTCACTCACTCACACTCTTATATATACATAGATATCCTTATGGCATACTTCATTGTTATCACATATAATTTGGAAAATAGAGACAATTGGAGTTTCATGGAATTCATTTCACTCTGAATTCACTATAAGAGAGTAAATTATAAGGAATAAATAATATATTGTTAATGTATCTACTTTAACAGATTTTGAACAGTACATCTGAAAAACGTTCAAGTATGTCCTAATCTATATCCAAACTCATCTATAGGTGAGCTTTATAAAATATCTGTGATCTGTAATGAAAGCAGAAAATGTGATTCACTAGACCTTTCCATGGACTTCTGCACTGCAACCTGTAAATATCCCATATATGTACATATGACTGCACCCCATGAAGCTATAATTCATTTGGGCAAATTCACGATTTTCATATATAGAACAAATCATCTGATACCAGGGCAGTGCAGATTGTTTGAGGGTTGTGCTTTGTTTGTGAATTGCCCCTCTGGATATATGGCTTGAAAGCAAGAAGAAGCCACAGCTGTTTCAAGTTTTGGTTGGATGCTTAAAGGCTCTCCCATTATAGGGTGTGCACAGTCAACCATGACAGTAAAATAAGATTATCTGAGTTTTCCCATTGTATACTTAGTTTTCCAACGTACGATGGTAGGTATTTTCTCTATAATCAAACTAATGTTTCCTTAGTAAATTTGACTTTATTCAAATGAATTCTGTCCTAAGTACAAGAAAAAAGGCTTAGCATTAAACACAGCTCAGATATCACAGCAAATATGAACCTGCGTTGTAAAATTGTCTGATTTGTTATTAGTCAGGAAAGTGAAGAGTTCAATATACGGACACACACCAATACTTTTAACTCCTTTAAATTGAACTGTCACGCGCCATCTAGGGAGAAAACGTCAGACAGTCAAAAGGGGATGAAGTTTTGGAACAATACAATCAAAATTATAAGAATACTTGAAAAGCGAGGATGAACTATAAGCCACAAGCTTGTTATACCAATGATTAAATGCAGGTCTAAAATAAATAGGATTCACTCATTTCCTGCTAAAAGGCTTGCTCCAACCCCCCCCCCCCCCCCAGCAGATTGTTATAAAGCAAAACTGGATAGAATAAAAAGATGACATTTCTCAATGTTTAGTATAACTGTTTTACATTAACATTCACTTTGTAATGTATTTTACTTAAAAAATATAGTTTTTAAGTTTAAAAAACTTTTTTTTATTATAGGGAAGAGCTGGTTACTTCAAACCTTTAAGGTGGACTCAGTGGGTGTAAAAGAACATTGAATTCTCACCTGAGTGCAGGGAATTCACATTTTGTGTGAATTCACACATAACCATATAAAACACTGCCGTTGGTAGTCATTAGCAGGTTAGAAGAACCAGCCAACAAAGAAAGGAGGAGAGAAAGCCAAACCTCATTGTTTTGGTTGAAAGAAGACTAAAACATGATGGACGTGCTGCTGCTAGAGTTGAAACTGCTTGCTTCCATATGAAATTTTCAAAGGATTCCATTTCCTTATGTAGGAATCCTTCCTGGAAGGCTTCTTCATAACTGATTTTAGCTTACTTTGGAAGGGCTATGAAACAGAATCCTCTAAAGGCAAAAGGGACGGAAGTACAGCTGGAAGATTTTGCCTCTGACAGACAGGAGGTTGGGTCAACCTGGAAGGAGATGCACTTCCAAGAAGACAAATGAGAAACAGAGCACATAATGGCTGCTGAAGACTGCATTGTATGATAAAGAGAAACCTACTGAAAGCCAGCTGACTTTGGTCGGGGATGGAATGGGCAAAAATTTGTCAAACGAGAGTTCGTTCTAAGGAAAGAGAAAGACATTGCCAAACACATTGGCCCTACAATCTCTTGATGCAGATAGAATAATCTTGCATTTCTACCATCGGACTCGATAGGCTATAACCACAGATGCAATATCTGTTCCTTGGATGGCCACCCTGGCATGTCTTAAGCTGATCAGCAGGGATGGGGTCATATCCAGACATATGGATGGCAAGGATGAAGAACAGACCAATGCAAAGTTGTAAAATGGGATACAAAACTTTGTAGACTTTGTACCACTTCTTTTTTCATACGCAACAGACTACAACAGAATTGCCTCATGCAATCTGGGTTAGCCTGATCATGAAGACAGTCTTGGAAAGTTATGGGGGCTTCCAAACTGTAGAGTTGGAAGGTCTTAATTTGTTGGAATGTTATGCGCCTACAGAAAGCAGAGTGTCAACTCAGAAAGCATTCCTGGCTTTTTCTTGAGTTTCCATTAGAAGCGGGAGGAGGAAGATCTGATAAGAGCAGTTGGCCGTTATGACAAACAAATTCCACAAATACCTTTCTCCAGATCATGTCTCACATTACCAGAGCTAGATAGCAAGGCGTGGTTTTCCATGCCCGGGGAAAAGAAGCATTTTTGTTGGAGAGCGTGATATATGACACAACCTGGGAGGAGGGGGGAACAAGGATCATAGGTGGACGGTAAATTACATAGGGCAGAGCTGACTGCACGTGGGTTGAGTGCCGACATGTTGATTATAATAAATGATGAGATTTCTTTTGAAACTTGGCTCAAGACTCATGAATTGATTATATAATCTGTCAGAACCCGGACACACAGCGGATGCAGAGGACTTATTGAAGAAAGCTCCCATTCTGAACACCAATGTATCAATTGTGAGTAAATGTTGAGAGCACAAAAGTAAAATGCCCAATTAAAATTGCATGAAATCAATGGCCAATGGGATTTCTTTTTAAGTTGAGTAGAATTGAGAGGAAGTAATGCTTTATAACTGCCTCCAAGAAGTGAAGCAGAGGTATCACACCTGTAGGTGATAGATCTGAAGGTGGATGGACCAAACAACTGAAGCCACAGCTGCCATATAGCTCAGTAATTAAAGAATATGGACTTAATCTCTTCATAAACATCAAAAAAAGAGCCAATAAAGACTGGACGGGGTAAGAATTCGTCGACAAGGGAGCTATTGAAAACGGAGTTGGAAATGCCTTGTAAAGTACAAAGGAACTTGAGACAGTTGGAAGCTGGAATTAGAGAGGTTCTTTATTCTTTTTTTTTTCCTTTTTGCCTTGGTTGAAATCAAACAGGGAAGCTTTGAATTCTCAATGGGCAATTTCCTCAGTGCTGACAACGGAACAACAAACCGCAACAGAATATTCATCGTGGGAGACAGAAAATGTGGTTCATCTCTCAAAGATGAGATTCATCAGGCAGCAGCAACCCAGAAGTCAAAAACTGAATACTGACTTCTTCCCTATGATTGCTGCGGGCTTCCGTATTTCATTGTTTTGGGCAATAACACAGATTGGCAAGGTAAGGAGAAAACGCTGAAGGGTATGAATAATTATGAGCTGTGTCAAAACTGTGACAACAAAGATGGTAATAATTTTCAAAATATTAGCAGAAAGGAGGAAATGGATAAAAGATTCATACCGATGCAGAGACACATTTTTTCCCTAAGTTTAGGTGTACATTTTCACCGCAGAATAGCAAAAATAAAAAATATTTCTACTGACTTTTTTTTTTTTGGGGGGGGGGGAGCTGCTGGCTAAAGTGCTGTGATTTTTCAGGAGCAAAGAAGGGCATAGTTCCATAATTACCTATAATTGTGTTCCAAAGTCTATTCTACACTTTCCATGTCTTTAGCTGATGAATGTTTTTAATTGGCAATTTAAGAGTGAGATTTTTTTATTCCAGTGCTCACCTTTCAACTACTTTGCACCTTTACATCAGACTTGCAATTGACTTCACTGGAAAATTGTACTTATTCTTATATTACATTTATCCATAGTTACAATGTCTCTAACATCTAAAATTAAGCTTATGTCCATTTGAAACACACTAGAGAAAATATCTATCTTTTTTTTGCTAATAGGACAAGACAATTAGATATTTAATCCATCGAAAAGAAAATTGTTAACAGCCATGAGTAGTAATTCAGATACATCCCAAAAGTCATATTACAGATAGTCCTCAACTTACAACAGTTTAATAGCAATAGCACTCAGATTTATATACCGCTTTATAGTGCTTTTCACAGCCCGCTCTAAGCGGTTTACAGAATCCGCATATTGCCCCCACAATTTGGGTCCTCATTTTGCCCACCTTGGAAGGATGGAAGGCTGAGTCAATCTTGAGCCTGGTGAGATTCGATCTGCCAAATTACTTAATGAAGGTTCAAAGTTATGATGCAATTGGAACAGTGATTTATGACTTGTCCTTGAATTTACAACTGTTGTATCACCCCATCCATGGTCACGTGGTTGGAATTCAGGCACTAGATGATGACCAACTGTGGCATCCTGTAGTCACATGATTACAATTTGCAATCTTGCCAACCAGTTTTTGATAAGGTGTGTCAGTTGAGGAAGCTAGATTCACTTAATGGCCAGTGTTTTGTTTAAGAGAATCATGGGATTCCCTTAATATCCAGAGTAAACATAGTCATAAAAATCAGACCATCACATAATGATTCACTTAATGATTGTTTCGCTGAGCAACCAAAATTCCAGTCCCCAAACTGGTCATAAGCTGAGGATCACTGTTTCAAAGGTTTGGAAAATAATTTTTGTTCTTATTCATGAGGGGGTCAAACTATTTTCCAACGCACCATTCTTAAATACATCAAGTTGCATTTTTACATTTTTTAAAATGTACCTTAACGTAAGTTACTTTTTACTCAACATAGTAAAAAAAAATAGCAGTAAGAATAGTAATAAAATTATTATAAACAAACAGCCAAAGCTTAAGAAAAAAAGAAGCTTCTCCAATTTTAATTTGTTCATCCGTTTCGCTTCCTGAAGCCACATTTTAATGGTAATTATTTTGTAGATTTTTTTTTCTGAAACTGCGAATAAATCTGCAAAGATTCCTCATAGATAACTTTCAGATGGCAAGTTAATGACATTTACTTCAGAGGGCATGAACTATAAAATTAAGTTCTCTCCCATTAAGCTTTCATGCTGCTACTATTATTATCTATGCACATGTCTTCATGTTTTTTTATTAATTTTATATGGCTGTTTACTACTTAGCTTTTGTATTTCTGGTGGACAGAAGAATATCTACCAAGGAAACTGCAAAATTTGCTAAGAGCTTTAGATAAAGAAAAAAATCAGATGTATAGGAATTTCTGTAGGCATTCTTTTGAATCTACAGATTTCCCATATCTAGCTAGGGAATGTTAACTTATAATAAGTTTTTTAATTAAGGGAAAAGATTGTTATGAAGAAAAATCTAAGTGGATTCTAAGAATCAACACTGGCTTGATGGCACGTGACCAATCAAGCTATACTTTATAATATATTGAGCAGGGCTTTTTTTCGGCGCCGAAAGGTGCCGGAACGCGCCCCCCATCGTCATGCTAAAAAACCCGGAAGTGATAGCGCGCGATTGGTGGAGACGGAACACGTGACACGGACTCCGAAAAGGT
>JAOYMU010000283.1:57008797-57018874 GCA_025802295.1 Psammodynastes pulverulentus
ACCCATCCAGTCACATGACCACCAAGACACGCCCACCAAGACACACCCACCCAGTCACATGAACACCAAGACACACCAACAGAACCATGCCCATGGAGCCACGCCCATGGAGCCTCTTGGGAAAAATTTCACATTTCATGCCTGGCCATGACCCATTGCTACAGCAATTGCAAATCATTTAGTGACCTTTCTGGGATAGTCTGGTGGCCTGTCAGTAAATCTCCTCCTGAGTTAGCATGGCTTATAGGTTAAGAGAGGCATTCTTTCAATTTCCCATGAATCTCAAGAGCTGGTGGAGAACTGGTGCTATTTTCTCCTTAGGGCAAGTACTAGAACCCTCCTTCTAATAGGGATGTTGGCAGGATATTAGGTGGCAAAAGCTAAATATTTAACCAGATAAATCAGTTTCTCATACAACCCCCTAACCCAGAGGGACCCTTGGCCAATCAGAATAAAAAAAATATGAATGTATATTTTAAACGTGTAGCAATGCCACGGCAGTCCTTCATGAGAACATGAAATTGTCCTGCAAAATCAAACCGACTGTGCGACCAAAGAGATTCTTAGATTCCAATTTCAATGGAATATACAAAATAGAACAATAAGGTTGGAAGGAAACTTATACTATTCTGAACATATGGTTGTTCAGTCTCTTCTTGAAAACCTTCAATGATACAACACCCACAACTTCCAGAGGCAAGCTGTTCTACAGATTCATTGTTCCCACTGTCAGGAAATTCCTCCTTCGTTCCAAATTGGATCTTTTTTTAATGATCTTCAACCTGTTACTTCTTGTCTTCCCCTCAGGTGCTTTGGGGAATAGGTTGACCCTCTCCTTTCTGTGATAGCCCCTCAAGTACCAGAAGACTGCTATCCTATCAGCCTAGTCCTTCTCTTTGTTAGACTTGACATACCTACTTCCTTCAATTCACTTTCTATAGAGGGATGATTGACAGCATCCTGTCATATTGTATTACTGTGTGGTTTGGAGGTACGGTATTACTTCTTTCAGACAGGAAGGCTGTGCAGGTTATGGTGAGGATGGCAGAAAAGATGATTGGAAGTTCATTTCCTTTGGTCCAGGACCTAGCATATAAACCATGCTTGACCAGGGTCCACAGTATTGTCTGGGGTGCTACATATTCTCTCCATGACCAGTTTCTTTGTTACCTTCTGAGAGGAGGCTTCACAGTATCTGAAGCAGAACAATTACATTTTTTATAGTTAATTGTTTATGTACATGTGTGTGTGTGTGTGTGTGTGTATGTGTGTGTGTGTATCTCATGTCATTTCATCTCATCTCATCTCATATCATCTCATCTCAAGGTGTTAACAATTTCCCCCAGCTTGGTATTATCTGCAAATTTGATGAATTCCCCTTCTATTCCCTCATCTAGATCATTTATGAAGATGTTGAAGAGTAGTGGGCCTAAGCAGAACCTTGAGGTATCCCACTGCATGCTTCCCTCCATGTAGATGCAGTTCCATTGAGGACTGAGTGCAGTTGCCATTTGGGAATCCATCTGGTGGTGGTATTGTCTATCCCAGAGGTCTCCAACCAGTGGTCCAGAGACCACTGGTGGTCCACGAGAAAATGTTGGTGGTCCGCAGTGCACCAGGGTGGAGGAGCTGCTCTGCAATGACCAATGGGCCAGTCCTGTGACTAGAATGCTGGAAAGAGAGATGAGAGAGAGAGAGATAAAGAAAGAGAGAGAGATAGAGAGAGAGAGATACATAGAGAGAGATGAGAGTGAGAGATGAGAGAGAGTGATACAGAGAAATACACAGAGAGATGAGAGAGAAAGAGATACAGAAAGAGAGAGATGAGAGTGAAAGAAGGAGATGAGAGAAAAGAGAGAGCAAGAGAGAGATACAGAGAGAGATGAGAGAGAGAGAGAGAGATGAGAGATCCCGGTGTTTGTTTTCTGGAAACAGGTCCAAATGACTCTTAGAGTGTTTAGGTTTGCAGAAACAGACAGCTAAGTGCATGAAGGACCCCATCCTGACACTGGGAGACCAGGCACTTCAGCGAGCAACGCACTGGATTCCTATTAGTGGTCCACGGGATTTAAAATTAAGAATTTGGTGGTCCCTAAGGTCCAAAAGGTTGGAGACCCCCGGTCTATCCCACATTATTTTATTTTACCAAGATGTAAGCTATGGTCTACTTTGTCAAATGCCTTGTTGAAGTCCAAATATACCATGTCCACAGCATTATCTCGAATCTCTAATTCAGTCACTTTGTCAAAGGCAATAAGGTTTGTCTGGCATCATCTATTTTTGAAAAATCCATACTGGCTTCTAGTCATTGTCTCGTTCATTTCTAAGTGCTCACAAATGTGCTGCTTGATTGATCTTTTTCCCAGGTATTGATGTCAGGCTGATTTGTCTGCAGATTCATGGATCCCCTTTTTCCTGGAAATTGGAACCACATCAACTCTTTTCCAGTATTCTAATAGTTCCCCATCCTACATGAGCTTTGAAAGATTAGGTTCAGTGGTTCCAAGATCAGGTCTACCAGCTCCTTTAGAATCCTGGGATGTCACCCATCTGGTCCTGCTGATTTGAATTTACCTAGAGTGGATAAATTGTCTTACTATTTTCTTGCCTCTTTTGACTATTCCATCTCCTACGGTGCTGCTTTTGGTGAGCTGGACTATTTTTTTTCTTTTTGTGTGAAGACAGATGCAAAAAGAATGAAAGTTAGAGGAAAATAAGAGACCCTGAGAAGAAAGCTGTCAGAAACTCACCATAAAACTTGGATGTTGCACAATGCATGATATTAGAACAAAGGATCTAATGGGAAGAGTCGTTCTGAACAATAATGTATTATCACATTTAATTGCAATGTGTGTAAAAGAATTGCCAAATACTTATTGGAAGCAAACATTCTTCCAGGTAAATGATAAATGCAACCTTGTTGCAACTCACCACATCCCCAAACCTCCACACCCTTCAAAGTTGTCTCTCTTAAGAGGCAGTAGTCTTATTTCATAGATTAGATTCATAGAATAACAGAGTTGGAAGGGACCTTGGAGGTCATCTAGTCCAACCCACTGCTGGAGCAGGAGAGTCTATTCCAAATATTAGCCTCTACCTAGGATTGAACTTACAGCCTCCTGATTGTGAGGCAAGAGCTCCACCTCTAGGCCACCACACCTTTGTAATGTCTGTAATGTTGTAATGTTACATTACTTACTGCGAAAAGGAATAACAAAACCAGTACCATAAACAGATGAATTCTGCTCCACCTTCAGAAAAAAGGGCAGGGTTCTACTTTCTATGTGAAAAAAACACCTGGAGATTAAAAGCCCATAGAAAGGACCCCATATGAGATACTTCTTCCAACTATTTTACATTTGTTCATCTCACGATCTGTTTAGTACATGAGAACAAGAAATGGTTAAAGCGGTCAAAATAACAATGATACTTGCATTGAGTCATGGGGATTTCTAGAGCTGGCTGAGCCACCGAAGTAAGATTTTAAGCCCAAAATATGTGAATGCATAACTGAGGAAATTGTGCTGAAAGTATGTGCAAGGAGTGCAGTGGGGAAAAAAAATCTCTTTTATAAGAAACATATGCACAATTGGAAGTTTCAATCTCATACCCCACCATTTCAGGTTTTCTAAGCCTGTGAGATAGAGAAAGCATTATTGAGGTATGATAGAAAAGAAGTTTCCAAAATGAACATTACATTTTATGTTTGCAGAGCAAGCTGCTAGGCATGGAATATACATACTGTTACATATTAAGCCAGCCAATGAGCGAGGCCCGTTGAGGGCATCGCTCATTGGGTAGCCCGCCCGGCAGGAAAATCATAGCCATGTCAGGGGCTGAAATGTTGGACAGCGCCGGGTATATAAGCCGGCGCTGGCCACGGTTTTGCCGCTTGTATTTGGAGACCCGAAATAAACTTCGTTCTGCAGTTACCTCGAGTCCTGTCTCTTCCTACCACCCAAGTTAACACTGGCGATGAGGGTGGGATACTAGGAAAGACCAAAGGACGACCATGAGGAGCAGCCATTTTGGGAAGCAGCCAAGCCATCTCGCCAACGAGATCCACCACAATCCAGAGCAACTCTTCGACATCCGAACAGCAGAATGGCCCACAAACCAGCCACCGTTGCCTATAACCCCGCAAAGGAGAAATGGTCATCGTACGTGGACCGGTTCGAGATGTACCTTGAGGCAAACGGCCTTCAGGGATCGGCCGATGGGAAGAAGAGGGCTCTTTTCCTGACTTATTGCGACTCCAAGCTCTATGAACTGGCCGAAGCCCTGGTCGAAGGGGACCTAGCCACGGTCGCATGGGCCAACCTGCGGGCAACCCTCACCGCCCACTTTGATCCAGCCCCATCCTTCATGGCACATCGACATGACTTTTACATGCGGATGCAGAGGGAAGACGAATCCGTCAACGACTACCTCACCACCCTCCGCCGGATAGCCAAGGGGTGTGAGTTCATCAACACCAAAGAGATGATCCGGGATCGGATCATCATAGGAATGAAGGACACAGTGCTCCAAAAGAGGCTCATAGCGAAGGGGAACGTCCCGTTCAAAGAGACCGTGGAAGAAGCCAGGGCAGCTGAAGCAACCAACAGCTCGGCGGCCCGAATCAAAGGAGAAGCAAGGGTGCACACGACCAGGGGAGATCCGGGGTGCCCCAGTTCATCAGAAGCTGAATCGAGCGACGAGAGAGAGCGGGAAGTCCACAAGACGACCAGCGGGAAAAGCCAACCCAGGAAGCCGTCCCAGTCGTGCAAGGGCTGTGGCGGAAAACACCCGAGGTCAGCCTGCCATTTCAAGAAGGCCACATGCTGGCGTTGCAACTGCCAGGGGCACATCGCCGAAGTCTGTATGGTGAAGCGACCATCCGGAAGCAAAACCAGAAGGCAGAGCCCACCTCCGAAGCAAGAGAAGCCTTGGAGGAAGGCCAAGACCTACAGACCCAAGAGAAGGGACGATTGAGAGGAGGACATCCATTACACAGCTGTGGGGTTTGCCCAAACCCGTGTGGGGGCTGTGGACTCATATGAGAGCAGCCAACTTACCATGCGGGTGATCATTGAAGGAACCCCCTGCAAAATGGAGGTCAACTCGGGCGCATTCCTATCTATCATATCGTGGACCACCCTCCAAAGACTCGTTCCAACAATCAAGAAGAGCGAACTGAAAATACAAAGAGTCACCGTAAAGGACTACCCAGGCCGCACCATACCGGTCGCGGGAAGAACCAGACTTCAAGTGTACTACGGAGCCTTCACCGGGAAGCTCCCCATAACTGTCATCAACCGAGACCTCCCAAGCCTCTTGGGGAGGGAATGGTTTGCCCCGCTAGGAATCACCATTGCAGGGATCCGGGCAGTCCAGGGAACCACACAGAGGCACCAGAACGACGACGACACTGACATCGCCAACCTCACCAGGAAGTTCCAGGAAGTTTTCAGCGAGGAATTGGGCAAGTACAAGGGGACCCCTATTTCTTTTAACCTTAACCCACAAGTAGCCCCTATCAGGCTCAAGGCAAGGAGGGTACCATTTGCCCTCAAACCCAAAATTGAGGAGCAATTAGACAAGCTGGTAGCCCAGGGAATATTAGAGCTCGTGGACTTCACCCGGTGGGAAACCCCCATCAAGGCGGATGGATCCTTGAGGATCTGCATGGACTATAAATGTACCCTGAACTGCGCGCTGCAACAAAGCGCATACCCGGTGCCAGTGATGCAGCACCTCCTGCACTCACTAGGCCGGGGAAAAATCTTTGCCAAGCTCGACCTGGCACAGGCATACCAACAATTGCCAGTAGATGAAGCAACTGCGCAGGCGCAAACAATAGTCACCCACAAGGGGGCGTTCAAGTGCCGGCGCTTGCAATTTGGCGTCAGCATCACTCCCAGGCTTTTTCAAAGCGTTATGGAACGGCTATTGCAAGGCATCCCCGGAGTTGTCCCGTATTTCAACCATGTGATCGTCTCAGCTAGAGATAGGCGAGAGCTATTTGGGAGACTGGAGGTTGTCCTGGGGAGGTTCCAGGAGGCCGGACTGCAACTAAAGAGGGACAAGTGCCACATCGCAGTACCCGGAGTGGACTTCCTAGGGTTCCACATAGACGTGGCAGGAATCCACCCGACCCCCAGCAAATTAAGGGCCATACAGGAAGCACCCGCCCCCAAGAACAAGACGGAACTGCAGGCATTCCTAGGGCTCCTTAACTTCTATCACATATTCTTACCGCAGAAGGCGACCATCGCGGAGCCCCTGCATAGGCGGCTGGATACGGGGGCCGAGTGGAAGTGGGGAGCACCGGAGGAGGCCGCGTTCAGGAACATAAAGACAACAATCACCTCTGAGTCGGTGCTAATACAATACAGCACAACACTTCCACTAGTCCTCACGTGCAACGCATCACCCCATGGCATAGGCACAGTCCTCAGCCACAGACTACCCAGCGGAAGGGAGGCCCCAATAGCGTTCTATTCCAAGACGCTATCCAAATCGGAAAGGAACTATGCCCAAATCGACAAGGAAGCGCTGGCTGCCGTTGCAGGAGTCAAGCGCTTCCACGAATACCTCTATGGCTGCAAATTCGAACTCATTACTGATCACAAGCCCCTGCTCAGAATCCTCGCTGGTGATCGGCAGACACCCGGCATACTGTCACCAAGGATGTTAAGATGGACAGTATTTTTGGCGGCCTATAGCTACACCCTCATCCATCGCCCCGGCAAGGACATTGAGCATGCCGACGCACTCAGCAGATGCCCGCTACCCGAGTTAGCAGAAGACCCGGCACCGGCGACCACCGTAATGCTGATAGAGACCTTGCGGAACCCACTGATGACGTCCCGAGAGGTCGCGAAGGAAACAACCAAAGACAAACTCTTGGCGCGAGTTTTGACTTGGGTTTTGAAGGGATGGCCGAAGGGGGGTGCAGGCGCAGACGCACAGCCATTCATAAATAGAAGGACTGAGCTGTCAGCGGCAAAGGGTTGTCTGCTGTGGGGGGACAGGGTAGTCACACCAGCAAGCATGCGTAAGGGGGTACTCACGAAGCTGCACGAGGGGCACCCCGGCATAGTTCGCATGAAAGCGCTGGCGAGGTTATGTGTGGTGGCCCGGAAAGGATGGGGAGATTGAACACTGGGTAGCACAATGCAGGCCATGCCAAGAGAACAGACCGGCACCCCCAGCAGCAATACCCCTAAGGTGGGAGCAACCGGCAAACCCGTGGAGCAGACTCCACGTGGATTTTGCGGGACCATTTCAGGGACAGATTTTCCCGGTGGTCGTGGATGCCTACTCTAAATGGTTAGAGGTGGCAGTAATGCATAGCACAACCACCGAGGCCACCACCCGGGTATTAGAAAAGCTGTTTGCCACCCATGGGTTGCCAGACGTCATAGTGTCCGACAATGGCCCCCAATTCAGATCCAGACAGTTTGAGGGGTTCCTGGTGGAAAGGGGGATCAGGCATGCACTATCGGCACCCGCACACCCACAGGCAAACAGGCAGGCCGAAAGGATGGTTTGGTTCACAAAAGAAACTCTAAAGAAATTGGGACCAGGGGACTGGCATAGCAAGATCTCGCCATGCTGCTAGCACAGCATATAACGCCTCACACAACGACAGGTCGAAGCCCAGCAGAGTTATTGATGGGCCGGAGACTAAGAATAACCCTGGATAGATTAAACCCAAATTACTGCAACAACCAATCTCAGGGAAACGGAGGAGAGGCCCAGAGTTTCACCATAGGATACCCCGTGTTTGCTAGAAACTTCACGGGGGGACCCGTATGGATCCCCGCCACAGTAAGAAGGACCGTAGGACTGTGGTCCTACAGAGTAGAGACCAGTGAAGGACAACTCTGGAGCCGGCACATAGACCAGCTCCGGAGGAGGGAAGAACAGGGAAACCCCGAGCAAGGCCCGAGGGGGGAGCCGCAACAAACCGGCGAAATTCCAACCCTAAACGGAAACACAGACCCACAACACTCACAACCACAAAGACACACAAACCCCCTCACACACCCACGTCAACACCAGAGAGACTCAAACCCGGGGAGAGCAGGCGGGGACTTACGGTTAGGCAAGGATGTTCCACAGAGCGAGTCAGGGCCCTCGGGCTCGACGGACTCGACCGACGCCCAGGAAATCTTCCAGGAGGTTCCCCGGGGGGAGTCTGGAGCAACAGAGGGCCCGTCCGATCATCTCAACGACGCAGGTACAAATGAACCACGCAGGTCCAGTCGGCCCCACCGAAGCCCCGCCTACTTCAAAGATTACTTAACGAAAACGGCCGGTGATTGGGTATGTCCGGATCAATAGGGGAGGGGTGTTACATATTAAGCCAGCCAATGAGCGAGGTCCGTTGAGGGCTTCGCTCATTGGCTAGCTCGCGCGGCGGGAAAATCATAGCCATGTCAGTGGCTGAAATGTTGGACAGCGCCGGGTATATAAGCCGGCGCTGGCCGCGGCTTTGCCGCTTGTATTTGGAGACCCGAAATAAACTTCGTTCTGCAGTTACCTCGAGTCCTGTCTCTTCCTACCACCCGACTTAACACATACAACTATTGTTCAAGAAGGTACTTGCCCATTTAAACTTTATTTATCACCTGTGATAAATCACTTGAACCTTTTTGCCTTTTCTTTTTAGTGCCCTACTTTTATAAAAGCATGCAAGTAAATCCGTGCAACAGTTCATTCTGTTTCAAACAGAATCAGTTATCCTAAGCGATAAATTATTCTTTTATTTAACATAATTTATTCTGATTTAGTGTCTCTGGCACACTATGTGGATTGTCTTGTTTTGGGAAAAGCGCACACAAAGTTTGACAATGAAAATAATTGCCTTGTTCAATAGAAGATTGTCTGCAAAAGTCCTTTCTTTATAAGATCACAGGACATGAAGAGAAGGAGAGACTGAGAAATGAGAAAAAGCAGTGCAAAAATAGTAAAAAAAACCTTGATAAAGAACTTCTCAGAGTAAGAGCTTTAAGCTTTTTAGAGCCTTACAAAGCAGAAGATACACTACCTTGTCAACAAAGAGAGAATGCGTTTAACTGTATTTACGAGATGTGTGAAAAATAAACATAATGGAAACTCACGCCCTTAACATTTTCTTTTGGTAAAATGGAGAAACCAGGTGCTATTCCAATGAGAGAAGAATCCCATCTATTCTCCAGCCCTATTTTAATTTAATGCAAATTTTCATGCAGCCCAGATGGTTTTGTTTACAGACCATGTTAAAGCTTCCTTTCCAGCTGTAATCAACAATAAAATTCTGCTCCAAAGGGACTGATAATCATTCATAATTCTTATGAGCTTGATAACAGAGGAAATTAACAGTTTTCAATTCATGGCTCATTGCAGTAATGTGGAGGTGTGTTCTTATAGTATCTTCTCCTGCTCCTCCACTTAGTTTCTGCTCCTCCTATTTTTATTGTCTGAGAAGGGCCAACTCAACTACAGGATTTTTTGTTTGGAGCAGTAAGAAGTCTCCGGCTGAACTTGTGTTTTTAAGTCCTAGAAAAAAGGGCAAAAATTGGCAAGTCAAAATGGGTAGTAGGGGTGTCAAACTGGCAGCCTGCGGGACAGATGTGTGACATGCAGGCCATGTTCACCCCAGCTCCGCAAAGACAAAAAAAATGTTGCGATACGTCACATGATGCGGACGGGTTTGACATCCGTGAGCTACAGCATATAAAGAGAGTTCATTAATGATCCCAGAGCCTGGCTAATTCTTGCTTCATCACCCTGAATGCCTGCAGGTCAGTGGTGGGATTCAAATTTTTTTTACTACCTGTTCTGTGGGCGTGGCTTGGTGGGTGTGGCTTGGCTTGGTAGGCGTGGCAGGGGAAGGATACTGTAAAATCTCCATTCCCACCCCACTCCTGGGGGAAAGTTACTGCAAAATCCCATTCTCTCCCCACCTCATTAACTTGCATTCCAGCTCCGTTCTCCTGTGCAGGGCAATAAAAGAAGATCCAGCCGATGATGGGACTCGGGAGGCAGAGAATAGATGGGGGCGGGGCCAGTCAGAGGTGGTATTTGCCGGTTCTCCAAACTACTCAA
>JAOYMU010000283.1:57127728-57140110 GCA_025802295.1 Psammodynastes pulverulentus
TCTTTTTAAGTGGGAGAACTTGCACAATTGGTGGCTGACTAAATACTTTTTTGCCCCACTGTATGTATGTATGTATGTATGTATGTATGTATGTATGTATGTATGTATGTATATATGCTGTTAATTAATAACGTGTCTATACAAAATTCAGCTTTTTAGACTGGCTAGGAGATTATTATAGTACAAGTAATGAAATTGAACATTTTGAACAACAACCACCTTCAAAAAGAATTAAAGCATCACAGTAAGAAAAAGAAAAATGCCTTTGTAATCTTTTGGAGCTATTTAAAAGCTCCAAGGACACAATTGGTAAAAGATGTGAAAACCCTGAAAAGTAATAGGGATGCTGTATCTGACATTCTGCCTGAGACAAAACTATGTTGAGAAATTATTCCGAACGAAAGTATCACTTCTCTACAAATGTACTTAATCAGGATAGTTTTATCCACAGGATTAAAGTGCACTAGAACTAAAAAAATTCACTCAAATAAATACAAGAGATGCTGAAAAATCTGTGATCCTAAGACATATGAACCACTACGTGAAAGCCAGTTAATACAACCTACACTAGATACTAATTTTTAGGGAATTGCAAACTGTTCACCTATTTTAAAACTTACACATTTAACAATGCAGCCATCAGTTGGATAGATTATTTAACTGATTAATGGGTTTAACAGATATCTTCCTACACCTTCCAATTTAAAAGTATCAAATGGGGGGTTACTGTTGGTTAAACATGGGTACAGAATAGCAAATTGCGATTATGCAAAGGAGCAGATAAGAACTTAAGTGAAAAAGACTGGAGAAGATGGCTGCATTCACAATTACGAAGTCAGAACCAAGCTATAGATTATTAATTTATTAACCTAAGTACTACTGAAAGAGAAAAACTAAATGCTATGAAAGTCAAAGCCATGATGATATGAAAATGAGGAAAATCACACTAACACATCACAATGTGAATCCCGGCCTTTCATATTTTCATCCAAACAATGGACACAAGTATATAAGTTTATGTGGTTTACATTGCAACACATATTTCATTATTTATTTATTTACAATTGTTTGTATCCACCAGTTCAAGGGAATCTAGGCAGCTTACAATAAGATATATTTAGAATATCCTTAACATCCAAACGTTTTTCAAAAAATACATCTATTAAGACCAGTATTGTCTTCTAATTTCATTCCCCAAAGCCCAATGGAACAGATTATTTCTAAAGGCTAAAAGGGTGAGGCCAGTCTAACCTCACGAGAGGTGATCTAGAATAATGTTACTTGATCTAGAATGATATTTTCTAAGTTCCTACTCTCTGATCTCTCTAGGGGTTCAGACCTGTAGCATTGCTTCCCAGACTCCATGGGTAATTCCTATCTTCTTATTCCGGGCTCAAATCATTTACACCAAATATCTAATGCGTTGAATTAGTCCCAGAAATCTATCAGTAATCAGTCCAGCACTTAATAGAATAGATGTTACTCAGCTGAACAGGATATTTCATGTCAGTAAGCAGTTGCATTCTAAAGCAGGGGTCTCCAAACTTTGAGACCTCAGGAACTACCATATTCATAATTTTAAATCCTGCGGACCACTAATAGGAATCCAGTGTGCCCTTCGTTGCAGCGCCTGGACTCCCAGTGACAGGATGAGGTCCTTCAGGCACTTAGCTTGGGCACCTGTTTCTGCAACCTTAAACACTCAAAGAACCATTTGGACCCGTTTCCCACAGAAAACAAAACCGGGATCTCTCATCTCTCTCTTTTTCTCTCTCTCATCTCTCTCTTTCTCCCTTCCTCCCTCTCTCTCTCATCTCTCTCTCCCCCTCTCCCTTTGTCTGTCCCTCTCTCCTCTCTTTCTCTCTCTCTCTTTGTCTCTCTCCCCACCACGAGTTGCCTGGCCGATCCCATATTCAAGAGCTCTAGTCACACGACTGGCCCATTGGTCATCCTGGAGCAGTTCCTCCACCTGGGTGCACTGAGGACCACCAAAATTTTCTCCCGGACCACTGGTTGGAGACCTCTGTTCTAAAGCTTCTAGGCACAAAAAGCCTGCCAAAATTGTCCAAAGGCATTCCTGGGCATGGTGTGCCAGAAAAACACCTTTTGCCTCCCCTGGGCAAGTGCATCTGAAGGTAGAGTAACATGTACAATACTTAACTTTTTCCAGCTTTTAACCTCCTGCTCAAATCTTATTTTACAGGCTATATAAATAGAGCCAGTTACAAGGGGATTGCTGTGATCTGTGCTTTGCTGCCAGGCAGAAATGTTTCCCACCTCTACTTCCCTCATATAGTCATGCATTCCCTGACAACTTTATTCATAAGCCTGCAAGCTACTGTTCCAGCTGCCTATGATAACTGAGCCACACCCTGGCATTCTCAAGGACTTGTCAACATCCAAAGGCAGATTGACCCTCAGTCCCCCACGATCTTAGCTTACAAATACAAATGCTACGGCAGAATAGGAAAAAAGGGGATGTAGGAGGAAAGGAATTGCAAACAGGGCCCAGTACCCTTCAGCATCTTCATGAATGATGTAGATGAGGGGACAGAAGGAAAACATACCAAATTTGCCAACACCACCAAGCTGGGAGAGGGGGAGGCAGCTATCACTTTGGAAGATAAGATTCAAGATTCAGAAGGATCTGGACAGGCTTCAGCATTGGGCTCTATCCAACAAGATGTGGTTCAGTGGTGAGAAAAGAACGGTCCCTGCACTTAGGCAGGAAAAACCAGATGTACAAGTACAGAATAGGTGGTACCTGGTTCAGAAATAGTAACTGCGGAAAAAATCTAGGTGTTCTAGTGGATTACCATTTAATATGAGCCAGAGGTGTGCTGCCCCTGCTAAAAATATTGAGGCAGTCCTGAGCTGCATCAACAGAGATAGTATCAATTTCATATGAAGTGATAGTATCACTTTTTACTGCACTAATGACATCACCCTTGGAATACTTTATCCAGTTCTGTTCACCGTGATACAAAAGGGATGCAGAGACCTTAAAAAGTGTGCAGAGAAGAGCAACATAGATGATAAGAGGTCTTATGTAGGCTAAACCATATGAGGAACAATTAAGGGAACTAGGTATGTCTAACTTAACAAGGAGAAACACTAGGTGCAACATGATAGTCTTCCAGTACCTCAGGTTTGTCACAAAGAAGAGATCAGCTTATTCTCCAAAGCACCAGAGTGCAGGACAAGAAGTACTTGGTGAAAGCTTAAAGAGAGATACAGCTTAGAATTAAGGAGAAATTTCCTGACAATGAGAGCCATTAACCAATGAAACAGCTTGCCACCTGGAGTTGTGGAGGTTTTCAATAATAGACTGGACAACCATTTGACTGGCATGGCCATTCTCTTGGCTTCCTGCTCAAGTTCGACTAGAAGACATCCAAGGTCCCTTCCAATTCTATGATTCTGCGTTCTATTGACAGCTATTTCAAACAGGAAGCCAATTGCCAGGACCACAAACTGCAGTTTTGCCTGGACTTGGTAGCAACTAGAAAAGGACCACACCACATTGCAACTAGTGCAAGAACATTTAGAACAAGGCAAAGGTTGTACGGTACTTGATAGATTTTGAGTCTTTTGTTTGAACTGAGTGTTAGAGACTGAGTATAAAGGTTCAAGACATTTACATGGCAATAACAAAACCTAGAAGGATGGAGTTAACCCAAAGCATTATTGGGGAAGTTGCATTTGTGTAGATTTGCTATGCTGGTCCTTGCCAGTTTTCAGAAAGAAAAAAATTATCATATCAGTGCATACTACTTTTATACGACAGCACTCAGCTGCTATATATAACATTACCTCTCTCCATTCTTTATTTCCCATCCCTTGGGTGTACAAAACACAAACTGTAGAAGAGAAAAAAAACAGGTAATCAATATACCGGTAAAAATGTATGTAAATTAATGTTCCATTATAGACTAATATTTAAGCTATAATATTAGGCAGATTTTAAAACTTTATAACATAAATTATATTTAAGAGTTAATGAACTGAAATTAATATCTGGAATTTTAATATTTGTATGTGGTGTTTTGTTTAATTTTTAAAAATTACAACAAATAATTGTATTTTTTAAAAATAGGCATCTCAGTCAGAGTTTAATATATACTAAAAACACTCAAATTTATCAGAAATATCCATTCCTGTTAACTTACACCTATAACTCACAGGCTGTATGCCTCCCCCCAAGGAAGAGCCCACAGGGAGAACAAGGACCCCGCCCCAGGTTTCATAGAAAATAGATTAATTTTAGAAAATTCAAAGTTCAACATTTGTCCATTGCACTGGGAGATAAACGGGGAAGACATAATCTTTTTTTTATTTTATCCTTTCTACACCACATATGGCCAACTACAGTCAGCCATAAAAACTATTGCCAATTCCATCTTACATCACGTTTTTAAAGTGTCATTTTAACTATAAAAATGCAATATATTTTATTGTACAGCAGTAAAGGAAAGAGATTTAATTGGAAAACAATGGGTATATTAATTTTAAGGCTGAGTGTAATAGAATTCATGCTTCTACTGACATTTGTCTCTTGACAAGCTTCTCTATTTTTAACATCTTGAATGTCATATATTAAAAATAAAAAAAAATGTTTCATAGCCTACTTTATCAACTTTTGGAAACAAACAACAAAATAGGCCTTGGAAAAAGAGGCATAAAATATCTACATTTTTTTCCAAGCTTTCATATCTCTAAACACAGCCTACCTCAAAACTGCATTCAAATAGGTGTTTAATTAATTAACATCTGGCTTTTAAATCCTTACAGTAAAATCTCAATTCAACAGTACATTTGGTGGAAGGGGTATCTAAAATTATATCATTGTAATGTACATTATTTATGCAAATAATTTACATTATTTATGCAAATGCACATTATTTGCATGATTATGCAATTAATTTTTAATGTAATTTTTATCAATGTGTTATTTGCACAACTGCATGATTATGCAAAAATGCATTAAAGCAAATTGCATAAATTATGTCAATTGTCTGAACTGCTTTGGAAATGACAGACTTTGTTCACTATTTAGGGTAAAGCCCGAGATACAATTCTGCCCATTACATCTGATGTCTCCTAAATAGAGTTCCCAAGAATTTTAATTGCTTTATGAAGACATTAGATTTTTATATTCTGTTTCTAAAGCCTATCATGAAGAAACTTTGCAAGATGCTATTGTATTATTATTATTACTATTATACAATGAATAGCCTTTCGCTTCTTATTTGGAAGTATAATTTGAATTAGCTGCAGCAAAAACTCATATTTTATGAAAACAGTTTAATTTTTTTTAATCTTTATATTTTATATTTTACTTGGGTCATGAGATATAAAACAAAATTTGAATTGGGGTTTCATTACTTTGTTCTCTGCCAATTCTCCTTGTGAGTTTAGAAATAAGGACAGGAATATTTGTTGTATAGAATAAAGTTTGATAGATATCTTTTTTTACGATATTAGGGTAAGGAGAAACTTCCAAAGAAGTAGTATATCTCATTTTCACTATTCTGGAGTACTACAGTAAACATAAGAAAGGATTTTTAACTTTTTAGCCAGTTCCTTGAATAACTCAAACTAAACAAAGAATAGCTAAACTAGTAGCTAAAATAATCTTAGCAATATAGCCAGACACGATAAGGAAACAACAGTAAATTTACAATTTCATTTCTTCATTGCTTTATTCCAAAAGGGAAATACCAAAATAATACTTACTTGGATCAGATTTTGAAAATGTATCTCTATCCAAAAGGTTCCTGTTAATAAAACAAAATAAAATTATATTTTTGTTAAAAACATTTTACTGAAGCTGCATCAAGACTGGAGGCTTTTCAGAAATAGTATAGGTCTCCTGAGAGAGCAGCGAGTTGGACTAGATCAGCAGTCCCCAACCTTTCTAGTTGGATGGACAGGCAGGGAGGGAGAAGGGACAGTTCCATGTGAGTGGCAGGTATGCGTGCACCACTTGCACAAGTGGAGCTGCACGCGTGTGCTCATCCATCACGTGCACGGCTTGGTTCTGAACAGACCACGGCCAGGGGGTTGGGAATGCTTGGACTAGATGACCTCTAAGGTAGCTTCCAACTCTGATACTGTTACAAAGAAGAAGAGCTGTTTTACATCCATACCCAGAGAAGCCGAGTGAAAGTGTCCTGCCTGTAAGGATTAAAATAAAGGCATAACACACTTAGATTGCAGCTACCATATGGCCCAGCAGTTGGATAATGATGTGGCCACTTGTTAAGAACATATATGCTTGAGGCATATAGCAATGGTAGGAAAGTGGGTACTCTTCTATTGTTGCTCCTATGAATTGGATAATACACAATGGAATCATGGAAACTGACGCATTGTAGGAATTGGAATACTTGAAATGCAGCGAGAACACTCAGCGCATGTATAAATGCTATCAGCTAATAACTTAGAAGAGATGCCAAATAAGTAGCTGGAGGTGGAAAAAACAGAACAATAAGATGCCATATGTTTATTTTAAACAACTCTGAAAAGACACAGTTAGGCACTAAAGTGGTAAAATGTATCTGAAATGGGGAAGAGGCGTCCTTGGGATCGAACAAGCCCCTTCACAGAGGTTCTTCTGTTCTGTGGTCACTTGCACTTGTGGGTGAACAGAGATTGGCAAGTTAAGTCTCCTTGCTGCCCCTCCCCTTCTCTTTTGCTATGAACCCTTTCTTCTTTCCACACCAGCTATGTGGGGAAGCAGGAGAGGACGGAGGGGAAAACCTCTCCCAATGTGGGTCTGGCTCAATCCAAACACAAAACAAAACCAAAGCAAAAACTTTGGGAGGCTGTAGTTCAAGCAAGCTGAAATGGGTGGTACAAGGCAACGGATCGATCCCAGGATTGAGACAAAAATCAACAGTATTAAAGATATGGAAAAAGAATAAGTTTACACACTTTTAAAACAGAAGGTAGTCACATGGCAGCTGCAGAGGACCCCAAACCCTAAGCAGATGATCTGGACCCTTTTAGGCCAGGTTCAGACTGAGTTATGGGAGTGAGATGGCATTGACTGCGCTCTTAGATGACTTCTGGAGAAAGTGGGATGGGAGTAGAGTGACCATCGAGCTCTCGAGTACTTTCGATACTGTTGATGATACTATCCTTCTTAACTGATTTCAGGAGTTGGGGGTGGGTGGCACTGTGTTCTGCTGGCTCTCCTTCCTCAGGGGCAGTTCCACTCAGTATGGAATGGGGGGGAGGAGGGAAAGATTTAGCCAACAACACCTATTTCACTTCAGGGCTCAATTTTCTTTCCTCTATTTAACACTTACATGATGCTGCTAGTGAGGCGATTGATAGTGCAGAGAGAAGTGTCATCCATATGTCAATGAGACCCAGCTTTATAGCTCCACCCTGGTCTGCCTGAATAATGGAATGGATGTCCTGTCTTAGTGCCTGGAAGCTGTAAAGGTCTGGATGGTGCATTGGGTTTCAACTTAGCCCAAACAAAATAGAGTGGCTTTGGGAATTTGGGCCTTAAAGTGACAAGTTTTTTCCACACTATCCTGGATGGGGTCGCATTCCCCCAGACAGATCTGGTGCGCAATCTGGGAGTCTTCTTGGATTCATGGCTTTTCTAGAAGAGCAGGTGGCACCTATGGCCAAAAGGGCCTTTGAACACTTTAGGGTGGTGTGCCAGTTGCATCCATTCCTGGTTTGGGAAGCTTTGCTCATTCCTAGATTGGACCCTTGTGACCTCCTGTCTGGACTACTGCCGTGTGCTCTATTATGGGGCTGCCCTATAAGAATATGCAGAAGCTTCAACTGGTACAGAATGCAGCTGCATAGATAGTAAAGGGTGTCGGATATCGGACATACATAACAGCACTGTTTCATGAGCTGCACTAGATGCCAGGGTGTCTTGGAATGCAATTCAAGGTGCTGATGATCACTTTTGAAATCTTTGAGGACTTGGGCAGGGTTATATTAGAGACCATTTTCTGCCAGTCATTTCTATCCATCCAATTTAGGCAGGCAGGTTGGGCACATTGTAGGTCCATGAGCCAAGGAATGTCAGAGGGTGGAAACAGGAGACTTGCCTCTATACTGTTACCTCTGCCCCCTGGAATATTCTTCCCTCCAGATATCAGGATGACTCAAGCTTGTTTGGCCCTTTGCAAAGCAGGGAAGACTTGGTTAGGTTCCCAGGCCTGGGGCCCCAAGTATGTTAAGGGTTTCTTTCCTGCCATTATTAACATCCTTAGTAGCAATTTTACTTGGGGCCATATGTATTTTGTACTATTTTGTGTTTATGTTTTATGATGTACACTGCCTAGAATCAAATCAAATCAATTAATCAAATGGTCTATAAAACAAAGCAGGCTTGAGATGAAAGGTTTTCAAGGTTTTCTGGAACCCTAGAAGAGAGGATGCCATCCTTAACTCTGGGGGTCAGGTGGGGGGGATGCTGTCCCATAGGATAGGGGTTACAAAAGAAAAGCACACTTCCTAAGTGCCACAAGGTGGCAATATTTAATGGAGGGGACCCAGACCATCCCATCTCTCCTGGAACTGGCAGAAACAATTGGAGGTAAGTGGTCTCTTAGACTTAGACATCCTGGCCCTATGTCATACAATCTACTTTAAAAGATAGAAGTAAAGAAGCAAGCAGCATATTCCAGAAATGAGATCACCTAAAAAAATAGCCGCAGAGATCTAATAAAGCCCTAAGATGGCCATTGTTCTTGAAGTCAAAGTACCTAGAAAAGAAGGCAAGAGGATAATCCTCCAAAATGATGCTCTCAATAATCCTTTTTACAGAAAATGAGAGGTTTTTTGACATAACTCTGGAGATATATTAGAAATAGCAGAATGATTTGGTGGTGTTAACTCCAAAAGTCTATGTGGTTTTTGTATAGAAGAATCAGCAGATCACACTATCGTTGTGGCATGGAAATCAACATCCTTTGAAAATAGGCAAGTAGACAATGTGGAGGGGATATTAAAGTCAATTAGGCTGCCTACAGTCTTGAGGTTAGGATCTACAACTTTATTGTGCTAGCTAGCCATGTAGATTGACTTGATGTCTGGCAAGCCTCACAGCTATAGAACAGTTTAGTTTTTAAGGTTGTGGACTTTTATCAAGGTTAGTGGGATTATAGATTGCAGTTAAAGGAAATAAAGTTGTGAAATGAAATAGCTATGGTCTGTATACAGGCTAGCATGAAGTCCAGAACCCCATCCTAGGTGTTAACCAGGCTTATTAATCTGTCCTTTCTGAAGAGAAGGTCTACAATTCTGGCCATAGTCTCCAGCTTTAATTCAGTGTAGTGAAGCAAGGCATAAAGGCTCAGGGCAATGCAAGAAAACATAACCTTAACTGTCTAGTCAGCAATCCAGTGAGTCTTAAAACTCTTAAATATATTATGGCAAGTATCAGAAATTAGTACTGTTGTGTTTAAATTTAAAGGGCTGGGGCTCAGCATATATTTATATAGTGTGCAGATGAGCACTTCCATCCCACTTTTCATGATTCTGTAAAATTATTGTTAAACTCCCATCTTTTCAAATTTTCAGAGTATCTTTTCAGGCTTGAAGAATGTGATTTTTTTCCATTTTTAGCCCGTAATTTTTCTAATAAATTTATGGTCGGTTTTGTGGATATTACCATTCTATTTTTTTTTTTACAGCAACCTCAAACCTAGACTTTAGGTGGTTATGACTGTGGAAGAATGAATTCACCGCCTGGAGTGAGCAGGCATCTTTTCCTCTTCTGGGATCCAGAGTTTTGGTATTACCTGGAAACGGGAGGATTACAAAAACAGCCCCAACCTCTCCTTAACTGGTGAATTTGTTTTATAAAAAGGTAGCTGAAAGAAAGCATGTGGCTGAGTATATCAAGAAAGGAATCAAGCCACAAAGAGAGCAGAGACTTGGGAATGAGAAATCTCCAACCCAAAGACAAGCAACTCAAGAGTAGTTTTTAGATAGGAAGAGAATTGCAAGACTGTTGAGAGGCAGAGCTGAGACACAACGGAGGAAAAGAGCCCAATTAGAATCCATAGCAGTGGTGGGATTCATTTTTTTTTTTACTACCGGTTCTGTGGGTGTGGCTTGGTGGGCGTGGCTTGGTGGGCGTGGCTTGGTGGGCGTGGCTTGGTGGGCGTGGCAAGGGAAGGATATTGCAAAATCTCCATTCCCTCCCCACTCCAGGGGAAGGATACTGTGAAATCCCCATTCCCTCCCCTCTCCTGGGGGAAAGATTACCATCGGTTCTCCGAACTACTCAAAATTTCTGCTACCGGTTTGCCAGAACTGGTCAGAACCTGCTGAATACCACCTCTGATATAGCTGTTGCTATTAGAGAGTAAAGAATATTTTTTAAAAACCACCCTATTTCTTTCAAGATTGAGTTGAACTGGAAAATCTTTCACTAACAATCGACAATTTCTTGATAGCACATGATTAATCAATGGAAGGGATTCTTAACTTGATACCCTCCAAAACGTGAGTTTTCAATTTCTGCAACCCCTCCCCAAGCTACTATATGTGGTATGGGAATAAGCAATCCAAATACACCATGGTATTATTTTTTCTATATAACTTCCTGAAAAGTTCTTCAGGAAAAAAAAAGAACAGGTCTAGTGGAGGGGAACTGACAGGCTTGGGTCTGAGGTCTCTAATAACATTTCCCCAAATCTGGAACCTTCAGCAAGCTACCTCTGCACAACCTCATATCAGATGGACATATTTCAGTTGGACTTTATATCAGATTCATAGATACCCAAATCTTTGGACATATGAATATTTTCTACCATCTAAGTCAGGGGTGTCAAACTCAAGGCCCAGGGTCCAGGATGCAGGATGTTTAGATCTGGCCCACAGGGCCGTCCTGGAAATAGCGAAGGACTGGCCCATGGTGCCTCTGCTGGCAAAAACATGGCCCTCCCAAGCTCCATTTTTCCTGGTAAAGGGTTGCAGGAGGCTGTCCCAGCCAAAAATGGATCTCGGGAGCCTGTTTTCTCTGGCAGAGCGCTCGGGCTACAGGTGCCCCCAACATGAGTGAAGTCAAGCTGGCCATGCCCACCGTGGTCACACCCACCCACCATGGTCCTGAGGTCAAACACAACCCTGATGCGGCCCTCAATGAAATCAAGTTTGACACCCCTAATCTAAGTCTAACCTTCCTTTCTGTCCTAAATATTGCAGCAAATTTTCCTAAATAATTTTTAAATTGGAAAACGATGAGGGGAAAATCCTGTCATATCAGAAATCTACTATGAAAACTAGACAAATTAATAGCAGAGTTATCATGATACTGCTGCAGTTGACTTATTGAGGATCTTTGGAGACATTCCGCTACTCAGAATAGAGGACCGAACATCTCTTCTAGAAATCTTTCTTCTTCAGTCCCGGAGGTTATTTAGCAATTTATCAGTTTGTAGCATTTTATAGTCAGTATTCCCCATAATCCTATTTCCATTAAATTTTATATTAAAGATCTCAGGCCCCGTTCATCTGTATTCTAAAGGAAATATTTTCACTTTTTTTGTGTTTAACATTATGTATTTTCTTTTTCTTTTCTTCCTTTTTCTTTTGGCAAAAACAAATACTGAAAATCCCACTGTTACTAACACCATTAATTGGCATTTAACTCAATATTCATTCTTTGCTTAAATTTTTACTGCCACCAGCAAACAAGAGGTAGAAGTTAATTAAATAGTGTATTGTTTAAATCTGCCTATACTCCCCCCTCTCCCCATGCCTTCTTATTTTTTAAAATAAATTTATTTTTTATTTTAGCAAACACATCACTGCGTGAACATAGGTCCAAGGTATCTTACATTTTGAAACAAATATGACCATATTTTCCATAATTAATACAGTTAACAATCTCTTACACTTAATATTAATACACTTTTCTATCAAATTATCATTCTCAATTATTCAATATTACATTGTGCCATTTTTCTGTCAATCAATATTACTTTGTTCTTTTTACTTCAAATAGTATTTAACCATCATATTTGCAATATAAATATTTATTTAAGGGGAACAAAATTCCACTTACTTTCTTCAAAGTGATTAGGAAAATTGTATTTTACAATTTTATTTGCTATTAATACATGCTGAATTAAACATGGATCTACTTCATTTTCACATTAAGACATCTACATGATAGTAAAGGAAGAATTCAGACCATTATTTAGGAAGGTTTGTTTTTTAAAATATATATAGTCAGGTCTTCTTCAACTGAATACCCTTCAGCTATAATTAATGACAATTTCTGATGATTTATATCAGGGGTCTCCAACCTTTTGGACCTCAGGGACCACCAAATTCATAATTTTAAATCCCACGGACCACTAATATAAATCCAGTGCGCTGCTTGCTGAAGTGC
>JAOYMU010000283.1:57618918-57629343 GCA_025802295.1 Psammodynastes pulverulentus
GGTCAATATTACTGGAGAAAAAGCTATGCAGGATTAAGTTAACAACTCTTAGTGCTTTTTTGGCTATGTTGTTACAGTGAGCTCTAGCACTTAGATCTGTGATGGCGAACCAGTGGCACGTGTGCCAGAGGTGGCACGCAGAGCCCTCTCAGTGGGCATGTGCACCGTTGCCAGCTGCTCTTCTGGTTTCTGGCACATACATGTGAGCCGGCCACCTGGTCTTCGCAGGTGCCAGAGAACTGGAAAACAGCCTGAACCCCCCCCCCCAAATAGGCCATTTTGGGGGCCTTTTTCAGGGATGTTTTCAGGTGATTTTTCAGGCTGAAAAACAACCAGAAAATGGCTCAGAAAACAGCCAAAATCAGGCCATTTTCTGGGCCACTTTCAGGCCTTTTTTGGGTCATTTTTGGCCCAGAAAACAGCCTGAAAATGCCCCCCAAATGGCCAAAAACAGCCAAGAAACGTGCACCAGCCACTGAATTTCAGTTTTCTGGTGCTCCGACATGCGAACATGCACAAGCATGCTTGTGCGTTCTGGTTTGGCCACTTGGTGCTGAAAAGGTTCATTAGAGATAATTAGAGATGAGTATGCCAAGGTCGTTGAAATAGTGTGGAGGGGGGGGTCATCTACAAGGTCATGACCATTCAGCTTGTATTTTATTTTCTGATAGGACAGAGCATTTGTTTTGTTGAGATTTGAAGTTGCCACTTGTTTGACCATTCTGACACATAATCAAGGTCTTTTTGAAGGATAGTAGTATTGTCTGTGGTGTTGAATAGTTTTACATTGTCAGCAAATAGAACACAGTTGCTTTTAATATGATCGCAAAAGTCTTTATGTAAAATATAAATAGAGTTGGTCCTAGAATGCTGCCTTTGGGGACACAGCTGTTGACAGGTACAGGATTTGATAGGGCATTCCCTATTTTGACCATTTGTTGCCTGTTGGATAGGAATCCAGTTATCCAGTTATATAGTTGTCCAGAGATACCATAAGATTTTAGTTTTAAAGTAGTTTGTCGTGTACCACTGAATCAAGGCTTTAGAGAAGTCTATGTAAATAGCATCTATTACTAATTACTTCCAAGTAATTTGTATGTTTTCAGCAGGCAAGTTATTGGCATGTAATTTTATTTCCCTTTTTCGCATCCTTCTGAAGTTCTTCCAGTTTTTTAACATTTTTCGCTTTCTGGTATTTCCTGGACCTGATTTATCTGAATTGCTAATCTTGCATGCAAACCTGTTAGTGATTTTAACTAGAATCCATGCAGCTCATTTAAACCCAGGGCACTCTAATTTTTGAACTTCTTTACTTGTTTTTGCACCATTTTTGTTGTTATGTAAATATTTCCATTCTAGTCACTTTTACAGTGCTTTCAATCTGCTTGATCCACTTCGTATTCCCATTGTGCTTCTTGTTTTCCCAAAGTTCTTCCAGAATTTCAAGGAATTTTCTTTATTAGGTTTTTTCACTTGTGGTACACAATATCCACTTTCAAAGGTCTTATAGAAATAATATTGATTTGCTCAAAATTATGAATTTTGTTGAAACTGCACCACAGGTAGTCCTTGACTTACAACCATAATTAAGCCCAGAATTTATGTTGTTAAGTGAGACATTTGTTAAATGAGTTTTGCCCCATTTTACAATTTTTCTTGCCTCAGTTGTTAAGTAAATCACTGCAGTTAATAAGTTAGTAATCCGATTGTTAAGTGAACCTATCTTTCCCATTGACCTTTCTGGCCAGAAGGTCACAAAAATTGATCATATGATCTTGGGACAAGCAATGGTCATATATATGAACCAGTTGCCAACCATCTGAATTTTGATCACATGACCATGGGAAAGCTAGAATGGTCATAACTATGAAAAATGGTCATAGGTCACTTTTTTCAGTGCCATTATAACTTTGAACGGTCACTAAACAAACTGTTGTAAGTTGAGGATTACCTGTATTTGGTTATCATATCACTGTATTTTCTCATAAACAACTTTTTATTTCAGCTCTTTAACCACAACTGATTAAATTTCCTTGTTTTCTAAGTCATGTATCACTGTCGGGCTAATTTTGTTTTGTTTTTTAAATTCTTCAGGTTTCTTTTCCTCAAATTCTTCAAATTACTTAAATCCAAACAAATTTTATTTTAAATCTAGACAGATTTAAAACACTTTGGTTTTCCCTTTCTGCTTTATTCTTTCCAATTTTTAAGCCCAATTCTTCAGTGGTAACATAAGCTGCTGCATATCTTAGCTGGTTGTTTAAGCTAATGTTTCTGTTGCAATAGTCTGGACAGCTTCATTCACATTCTTCAATAATTTAGTCAAACTTTTCTTACTAACTTGATTCAGTTCTTGTAATCAATTTTTTCCATGTTTCTTATCTGAGTCTTAATCTTGTCAGCTAATTCGGTTCTTGGAAGAGCTAATCCAAATCTTGCTTCTTGTTCCTTTGATTCTTTGATTTCCTTTTCTCTACTTGTTGCTCCACTTCTAAATCATCTCTATTATCAGTTATTCTTGACCCTTCATCTTGCCCTGCTCTGCTTGCAATCTCTTGTAATTCCATATTAGTGAAGCGTTTGTGTTTCAAAATAATATGCCTCTAGTCCATAAGTCTTTGTTCATTGATTTCAATATCTGTATTCCATATCCTTCCAAATCTTGAACATGTGCTTTTCAAATCCACATTTTGTTGGCTCGGATAATATGCTTCCATAATTGATTACTTTTTTCCCCCTTTGTTCAGATATTTTGCTTTTTTATTTATTTTTTGTTCATCTTCCAATCACTTATGAACTCTATACTCTGGTTGCTTAGCAGGAAGCTAAGCCCTGTAGTATATTTTTTGCTGAATTCCCAGGAGCCATTAATATTCAATGTGAGTCTTGTTGATCTGGGCGATACTCAATCTAGCATAGCACTCACTTGATGTGTTGTTGTTGTTATTTATTATTTATTATTTATTATTTATTATTTATTATTTATTATTAATATTATAAAATAAACATGAAACTCAGTTAATTGAACATTTAAGAATGTATCACAAATATGATTGACTGGAGCTAATGGTTGACATGATTAATGGCGTTACCAGCATCCTAGGTACCAACCAAATATCTTCTTAAAATATACAATGTTCTGAGTAGTGCAGTTTTTTTGTAGTCCCATTGGTGTTATTGCAGGAAGCTGCAATTTCTTGATGTATTTTGTAAAATTCTTGACATGGTGCCAAATGCCCCGATGACAATGGGTATCACTTACATGTTTCATCCATAATCACAGTTTTGATGGCCAGGTGCGATATGTCATGATTTTTTTTCCAGTTCTTTTTCTTAATCTGGCATTTTCTGGTACAACAATATCAATAAATTGTAGCTTTAGTTTTCGACAGCTGTGATATCTGGCATGTTGTGTTCCAAATGGTGATCCGTCTGTATTTGAAAGTCCCGCAAGATTTTTACCTTCTCATTTTTTGACAACTTTTTCCACTTTATGTTCCCATGACTTTTCAGATATAGGTAAGTCGTATTTTTTACATAATGACCAGTGGATTAATTTAGCAACTCGGTCAAGTTTAGTTTTGTAATCAGTTTGCATGATTTTGCTGCACTCACATATTAAATGTGAAACAGTTTCAACTTTGCCATTGCAAAGATAGCAGTTTGAATTGTCAGTGAATTTTAATATCTTTACTTTCATGGCATTAGTTTGTAGTGATTGTTCTTGAGGAGCAAGTATTAAACCTTCCGTTTCTTTCTTGATAGTTCCCATCTTAAGCCATGCTCATATCAAGTTCTTATCATGCTTTCCTTTAATATTTTTCAAATGCTATCCATCCAAAGCTTTGGGTTTCCATTCATTTAATCGGTCATCCAGCTGTTTTTCCTTATATTCTACATTTGTTTCTGTTATTTTTATAATGTTCTCTGTTTTCACAGCCTGCAGCAATTTTTTTTATACTTTGATTCACATAGTCATTCAAACTTTGTTTTTCTTTTTCTACAATTTGATAGATTTGCAACAACTTTCTGCCTGCTATTCTTCTTGGCAGGTACAACCTGTTGATGTCACTTCGTGTATGTAAAACATGAGACATATTCAAAAGTTTACACATTTTTGGGGTCCAGGTTTTCCAGTTCAGCCAAGTCCAGTTGATCATTCCAGCTGGGTAGCATATCACTAGAACTGCCCATGGATTAATGGCTTTAATTATGTTTCCATCATTCAGCTTTGATTTTAATATTTTGCGGACTTTCCTAATGTATTCCTTTTGGGTTGAATCTTTGAATTTTCCATTCAGGATGTTATCTATTTCCAATATGCCTAGGTATTTGTAACTGTCATCCTTTGTTAATGCTTTCATGATGCTTCCATTTCCCAGTTGTATTCCTTCTATTTTTTCATTTTTTCTCTCTGCATGGATAGTATAGCATGTTTTTCAAATACAAAGCTCATTCTGATGTTCTTGTTGAACAGTTGAACTGTGTTGAGTATTAAGAGCCATTCATAAGCGCATCAATGTGCCTACCATCCTTGTCCTGTCCTTTTTACTTGTACTTGTTTATACTTATATATTTATAAGTTATGTTCATACCTGTACTTGTTTTTCTCATATATGTTTGACAAATAAATAAATAAGTCCCCTGAAAAGAAAGAGGGGAAGCGGAGCCAACGTTATTAAGGAGGCGAAAGCTTCCCAAACTGGTGGAAGCTTCCCGGGCGCAGCAGCTTTTTTGTCTCCCTCAACTTCCAAAGCCGTTGCAGCGCAAAGACCTTCCTCTTCCCGCCGTACTTCCCTCCTTGGCCCCGGTCGAATACTCCGTACCCAGAGCGCCTTCCATCGGAGGACCTCGGCGGGCCTCCCTAGATTTCAAGCCCCCTAAGCCCAGCCGGTTCTTCGTCTCCCGGGGGAAGCGCAGCCCGGCCGTTCTTCACCGGCACCCACCTCCTTTTCCAGCTTTCTCCACAGGCCGGGCCAGTAGTGCTGAGGCACCGCGGAGGCGCTGAGCGCGGGCCCGTGCAAGGCCACGAAAGCCACATACGCGTCGTTGTCACCCGCCGCCATGCCGCCGCTCGGCCTCCTCGCCCTCCTTCTCCTCCGTCTCTGGCCGCGGCCCAGGCGGGCGGGAAGGCGGGCGGAGCCTTAAAGGAGAAGCCTGGACTTGCCCGGGAGGCGGTGTGGTTGTGGATGCAGATGCGTCGGGACCTTCATGGGAAGCCTCTCACAGCAGCCTTTTCCCGGGACCCGCGGCGCCTCCGGACTCCTTGGGATGCCTCTGTCCCCGATGCGCTTCCTTTCTTTTGCGGGCTCCAGCTGCAGCTTCTTTGGCACCAGCGGCCAGTTTTATGTCCCGTCGGATCCCTAACGGCCTTTTGGCCGAATCTCTTCAAAGCAGCTGGGAGGAAATTGAGGGACGAAGCTGCTTTTAAGAGATCGTGGAGCAAAGCGGGAGGGTGACAGAGCGGGGTCCAAGAGCTGAAGGTGGTGGCCGTGAATGGGGCGCTTAAAAAGTGCCAGGTTTTAAGTGTTGCGCGCATAAAAAGAGGCAAAGCTGCTGCTTACTTAACTTAATTCTTGACACCCGAGTCTTGAAATCGACCCCGAAAGGCTACAGTGCCTTAGGATTTAACTTACAAATGTGGGTAAATGGTGTGTGTTGTGTGATTCAGTGAAGGTTTCAAACCAGAAAATTAATAATGTAGTTCAGGGGTCTCCAACCTTTCAGACCTCAGGGACCACCAAATTCCTAATTTTAAATCCCGCGGACCACTAATAGGAAGTGCCTGGACTCCCAGAGACAGAATGGGGTCCTTCAGGCACTTAGCTGCCTGTTTCTCCAACCTTAAACACTCAAAGAGCCATTTGGACCCGTTTCCCACAGAAAACAAAACACCAGGATCTGTCATCTCTCTTTCTCTCTCATCTCTCTCTCTGTGTATATCTCTCTTTCTCTCTCATCTCTTTTTCTCTCTCATATCTCTCTCTGTATCTCTGTATCTCTCTGTCTCTCATCACTCTCTGTATCTCTCTTTGTCTCTCATCACTCTCTGTATCTCTCTTTGTCTCTCACATCTCTTTCTTTCACTCTCATCTCTCTGTATCTCTCCTTGTCTCTCATCTCTCTTTCTCATCTTTCTTTGTATCTCTCTTTGTCGCTCATCTCTCTCTCTCTCTCTTCCACTCTCATCTCTCTCTGAATCTCTCTCCCATATTCCAGAGCCCTAGTCACAGAACTGGCCCATTGGTCATCGTGGAGCAGTTCCTCCACCTGGGTGCGCTTTGGACCACCAAAATTTTCTCGCGGACCATCAGTGGAGACCTCTGATGTAGTTACTACATTAATGTCATGTGGTGAAATTGCACATTTGAGTTTGGAAGTTGTTTTTTATTTTTTTGCAAGTTCTGAGTCTGACTAAATATAGGTGAGCAACCTTAAAAGTCTTATAAAGATCTCTTTTTGGGACATTCTGTGTCACTCCGCTGAAAGGATGTTCCAAAGGAAGCTGCCAGACTTGGAGTTCAAAACCATTACCTCAGCTGCCCAGCAGCATTAATAGCATGGGAGGTGGGAGGGAGGAAGGAAGGAAGATGCAGTAGTCCTCCACTTGCAAGAGTCCATTTAGTGACCATTCAAAGTTACAACAGCACTGAAGAAAGTGACTTGTGACCATTGCAGCATCTCCATGTTCACGTGATCAAAATTCAGACGCTTGTCAACTGACTCATTTTTATGATAGTTGCAGTGTCCCAGGGATCATACTATCCCCTTTTGTGACCTTCTGATAAAGTCAATGGGGAAACCAGATTCCCTTAACAACTGTGTTACTAACTTACCAACCGCAGTGATTCACTTAGCAACTGCAGAAAGAAAGGTCGTAAAATGGGACAAAATTCACTTAACAACAGAATTCTGCTTAGCAACAGAAATTTTGGGCTCAATTGTCATAAGTCAAAGACTACCTGTATTAAGAAAGCAGCAGAGACAGGGTAGTCCAAGCTTTACTGTCTGCATCAGCGTCAGGTGAGCCAGGAGTTTGATGCAGCCATTCAAAAAGCCATTAACTGCAGCCCAAAGTCCACAATTGTTCCCCTCCACCCTAGTCAGAGTCCCACATCCAGTTCTGGCATCACAATTTTGAAAGGACCCTGATTGGCTGGAGCAGTTTATAGGTAGGCTGCCAAAACAAAGGCAGGATTAGAAACCAGACCTGGCAGGAAGTGTATCAAGACCTTCTGTGCACAGTTCTAACCATCCGTGACCTAGCAAGGAAAAATTGGTGAAGTGGTTATAGCTTCAATTTAGCTTCAATAAAGTCTATAAAATTTATGTTCAGATTTCAGTCTAACCCTTGATTTTGTATTCGAAACTTAATAGTTTGTCTACTTTATGATTCCACGTGAGTGGTGCTCATATGAAGCGGGGAGATATTTAAAGCTTTATGTAGCTATCCATCTTGTATATCTGAACAGCTCTCAAAACATCAATTAAAGTTGTACTGATAGTGATTTATTTTTGGCCCACGACAAAGCCAAGAATGAAGCTTCATTCTAACAGTTTAGTTTGATCTAGACACGAAGATTAATAAAACTAGAAAAACTAGGAAAAACACATCAAAAATTCCCAGTGCTCCAAAAGCAAGAAGAACCCCTTTTATTAAATTTCTCTCATTCACATTCAGCCAAAGGCCTGGCAAACAGTCTTTCAAAGATGTAGTTATGACCACAGACCTTATCTAGCTTGGAGAGCTGCCATGTAAATATTTTCAAACGCAGAGCTGACAAGGAAAGACTTGGCACAGAGTCTCAAAGATGCACAGACAGATCTTCACGCTGCTGCAACAGACTTATTGTTATTGCAAAAGCCCACTCCCCTTTCGCTCCTCTTTTAATCCCCATGGGAGGGGCCATTCACCATCCACCTGTGGCTTTACTCTCAAGTCGACCCTTATTTCGTAATTGTTCTTTTCTTTGGCAGCTCTGCGCATGCGCATGCTGGAAACAGGCTCCAGCTGCTCCCTCGCCTCACTATTGTCCGACTCTGAAGGCAGCTAATAACTGCCAGACTGCCCTTGCCCCATCTCTGTCTCTCGTCCAAGCCTTCCTCAGCCTCCAGGACTGGCCCATGTTCCTCCCCAACCTCCTCATTGTCCGACGCTGTTGCCAGCTCCACTGGCCGCTGGCCGGCTACAACACTCGCCTTGGCTGTGGCTCTTCTGCCTGTCTACCTAGATGACTTATCAGAGCTAATTACATTGCCATGGAGAAGGCCCACTTCTTAGGTCTCCTAAGGTGATAATGTTTAAGAGAAGGGGTTTATCTAACAGCAGGAATGGGCCTCAGAAGGAAGAAGTCCTGCAAATGTTATATTAAAATGCCACGTGCAGAGTTGGAAGAAATCTTATCTTCAATCTTTTGTTTTGGATTTATTGTGAAAGTGTTTAAACAAAAGTCACATGCTTTCTTTTGAACTTTGTCATAAAAAACAAAACTACTAATACACAGAACTTGGAGTGATACAGGGTTAGGAAAATACATTTGCAATAATCTTACCAACTTGTTAAAATGTTGGTAAAATTCAATATAGTTTTTTATTTACTATTTATGTTTTAGCTATTATATTTTTCATGGGAAGTCGCAATTTGTACATAATTTACATTGGAAATAAGGCTTAACAGCTATAAACCTTTTGGTTGTGATTTTTATTCATCTCTACTTTAGGAAAAAAAATCTAGAATTACTGAGTATCCAGTTTGAGGCATTACAGTAAATATTTTGAGCAAATAATGGATGTATCCCAGATGCTCCCTGTTCAGATGATATGTTGCTGATCTTGCAAAAACAGTGATTGGAGGACAGGATTAGACATTTCTGATTCAGCAGTTAGTATTGGTACTGAATATTTCAAAAATACAGGATGCAAATGTCTCCATTCTTGTTCCTTGATTCCTGCTAAAGCAGGGATGTCAACCTCAAGGCCGGTGGGCCGGATCCATGCTTAGATCTGGACCATGGGGCTGCTGTGGAAACAGTGAAGGACTGGCCAATGGCGCCTCTGCCAGCGAAAACAGGATCCCGATCTCCATTTTTGGCTGGAACGGCCTCTAGCAACCCACTGCCAGCAGAAATAGACCATGTGCCCTCCCGGGCTCCATTTTCACTGGCAGAGGGTTGCAGGAAGCTGTCCCAGCTGAAAACGGAGATCGTGAGCCCATTTTCGCTGGCAGAGCACTTGGGCCACCACAGGCGCTCCTGACATGAGTGACGTCAAGCTGGCCACCCCCACCCTGGCCACCCCCACCCCAGCCCGCTGAGGTAAAACACAACCCTGATGTGGCCTTCAATGAAATCAGGTTTGCCACCCCTGCTCTAGGGGTATCCATAGGGTGGAGGGTCATTAAAGTAAAGATGACAGGCACAGCTATGCAAAGTCCCACTACTATGGTGTGGCTGCCATCTTGGGCGAGTGTTTTTTTATTTTGAACCCCAGATTTCATCCACTCCATTCTATTCTAAATGTCTTCAGACAATAGAATGAATGACTGGTTAGCAATATTCAATTAACAGCCTGCATCTCTAGTCAGCAAGGAAGAAGGATGGTGCCAAATTGCTTACAATAATTTGTAAGCCCTGTTATGGAAAAACTGTTTAGGCAGACATCAAGTCACATTAGCCTGCAATAAGTTTTTAACACCTGTAATTTTTTTTAAAATAAGCTTAATGTGAAAATGTCCCTATGTGATATGAACATGCTTTCATTTTAGATGATTTGGAACTAATAGTTTTGTCACCTCATTCAGATTAATTTCCATAAAAGGCAGGAGAAATTCTCAGTTTCCTTGCAAATGTGCTCACACTTCTACCAGGCTAGGAATATAGCTTGTGCAGAAAGAATAAAAGGGTTGACTTTTCTAATTGTATGAATGTACATAAATTCATAAAAAAAATGTATAATTAGAAATCATCATTAAGTATCTAATTTCAAACAATGGTCATAATACTGGGTGTAAGGTTTAAAGTTTGTCATTTTTTCAGCATGTGGATTTATGAACTGAATCGGGAGACAATTTATTCAGGTTAATTCTAATAAAATGAGTGTGATACCTTTCCTACAAATCATATTATTTACCTTGTTCCTTGCAATTTTTGTGTGTCTACCTCTGAAATTGGATTTCTTCTTTCAAATCTCTCAGTGCAGTGGAGGAGCTGCCATCAGACTGTTGTGATGGGGAGTGGACTTTCATTCTTTTTAGAGGTATATGTATTAAATGTGAATTATTAAAACCTTTTCTACCCCTGCATTGTCAGACTCAAAAAATTTGAAATGAGTATTTTTAATATTAAATATTAAGTAAAAGTTAAGCATTATCCAGTAGTGAGATGGGTGGCCAATACACTTAATAAATAAAACATAAAATAAAAATAT
>JAOYMU010000283.1:57995980-58007565 GCA_025802295.1 Psammodynastes pulverulentus
ATCTGCGCATGTTTTTTAGCTATCGGTTCAGCCAAACCGGTAGCTAAAAAATGGATGCCAATCAGCTGAGAGGATCAGAGTCCTCTCAGATGATTGGCGCGTGCATGCGCAGAAGGGTGGGGGAGTGCACTCGCAAAGAGGGAAAACAGGCAGGCACGCACGCTTGCACGCGCACAACATGTGCACAATCAGCGAATCGGTGGCAACACCGGGAGAAAACCACCCTTGAAGTGAATGTACCAGAAAGGCATTTTAGCACAGCTCTGTCCTTAGTCTGCTTCCTCCCTCCTAAAAGGAGTTATTTTCTGCTGACAAGATGCCACTCAATAACAACGTTTGTTATTTATGCTAATTCATGTTAATGGCTATGGAGTCGGAATATTTATTTCATCCTCCCCATAACTCAATTCTACCAGGTTCTCCCAAAGCAGATCAATGGGAGAAAATATCTCAATAATCATATTAAAGGCTGAAAAGGGATAATTCTTTCCCTCTTCTATTAGGCAGCAGACTTTTCATTAAAATATTGCTTAGGAATCACTCTGGAGATGATGAACTGGTTTTTATTGCACGGAATGTAATCCCCTGTTTCATATGTGCCACTGTGATGTATTAATTTTTAATTTCATTATATACTTCTTTGCTTTTAGTACCAAATTATGTATTTGGGAAACTCTTTGCTGCTAAAAATTCAGCAGACTGAAGCAGTCAAAAAGCCTTGTTAATAAATAAAATAAATACAAATAAGTACATTCAGTTTGGATTTGGCTGAATTCTGGATCATTAACCTGAAATAATTAAGCTGGATCATTAAATCATATACAGTATACTAGGATATACCCCAGGAAGTCTGCTTTATAGCAGCCTTTCTGAACAGAAGTCTCTCCAGATCTTTTAACTTTCAGCATGATTAGCTTCAGGCAAAATGGTTGGTGGTCGAAGGAAGTAGAATTTGTAGTCTGGATGAGATCTACTTGATATAGTCAGTTTTGATCTGACATATAAACCTTGGACGTAAAGCCTAATTATATAACCTGTAGAATCGTGGACGGATTAAAGAGAGAGAGGACTCTGATCTTAAACAAATAGCTCTTTATTCACAGTAGATCAGTACAACCCAGCAACTTGCCTGTCTGTCAGCTCACCCTTTTATAGAGAGCTATCAGATGGCTTAGTCAATAAGATTCAACTATTTTTCCCGCCTTCGTTCCTTGGCTTCACTTCCTTTATTAGAATATTCAACACCCCTCCCCACCAGGGTAGAGCATTAACCAATCAGTGACTAGCTCAGCTGATGTATTCATGCAGGTAGGTGGGGTGATGGCGAGTTCGATCCAACCTACGAAATTCAGATGGAGCTGTGGCGGCAGCCTGGTCAGTCGGCTCTGCTGCCGCTCCCGAGTCAGTCGACGGAATTGTCTGGAAGCTGTTCCGGGGCATGGCTGACTCGCTTGGAACTGGTTCTCTGAGAGTTCCTCACTGGATTCCTGGTTCCTCAGGTGCATGCAGCCGTTGTTTATTCGGGTCTGCGTTTGCTGCGGGTGGAGTTTCAGGTTGTTTGTTACTCCCTAGAGGGCATTGTTTTTTTTAGTTGGAGTTATTTTTGGTTGCCTTAGTACTGAGGTTCCTAGTTGACCCTGGAGTTGGTCTATGTGCCTTCTCCATAGCCTACCATCCTCTAGTTGCACTCTAGATGAGCGGGGACTTGTAATGGTTACTACCTTGGCAGAGACCCAGAGAGCAACCCTGGCGTAGTTGTGAGCATACACCATGTCCCCTACACTGAATGACCGGAGCTGGCTGGTTGAATCGGTGGGTGCTTCAGCAATGTAGTTAGGGTGTAGCCAGTCTAACTATGATCGAAGTCGGCGACCCATTAGTAACTCGGATGGGCCTTGTTTGGTAGTGGTGCTCGGGGTAATGTGTTGTACTAGAAAGGATTTGTCAATCCTAGCTTGCCAGTCCTCTGGGCCCATTCGTGATAGGGCTTCTTTTGCTGATCACACCATTCTCTTTACTTGACCACTGCTGGTCAAGTGGAATGGGGCGACCAGGGCATGTCTGATACTCTGCTCTGCTAGAAACAGCTCGAATTGAGCGGCTGTAAATTGGGGACCATTGTCAGAGATTAAGACATCTGGTAGTTTGTGGGTGGTGAAAATTTTTTGCAGTACCCTAAAGACTGCTTCTGCTGTTGTCAAGGTCATGAGGATCACCTCTAGCCACTTTGAGTAGGCATCTACAACTACCAGAAATGTTTATCCCTGGAATGGTCCTGCAAAATAAATGTGCACCTTCATGCGCCGGGGCAGAGGGAGGTGCTGGTCGGGATTCCTGGTAAGGTGTACAAGTAGCAACCCATTCGGCTATTTCCCTGTCTGTGTTAGGCCAACCTACATAGCTCCTGGCCAGTGTCTTCATACTGACTATTCCATGATGTCCCGTGTGTAGGGCTTCTAGTACTGGTTTCCTTAATGGAAGGGCTACAATTACCCGGTCCCCCCACAGCAAGCAGCAACCCCTTTGGGCTGATATTTCATGTTGTTGTGCATGATATGGCTGTAAGTTCACTCCCACTGGCCCCTTTGGCCACCCCCTCCACACCCAGCTCAGAATTTGTGACAAAGTTTTGTCTTTGACTGAATGTCTCGTGATCTTGGCTGCTGTAATAGGGCCAGGAGTACGGGTGTGATGGGAGCGGGGTTTTTCTCGATGTCTGGAAACAGGCACCGGCTGAAGGCGTCGGCATGGCCTAGGGTCTTGCCTGGTCAGTGGATCATCCGGTAACTGTAGGCCACCAGGAAAATAGTCCATCTCATCATCCGCAGTGACAGAATGCTCAGGATCGGCCGGTCCCCAGCAAGCAAGCCTAGCAGTGGTTTATGGTCGGTTATCAGTTCAAAGTCTCTGCCATAGATATATTCGTGAAACTGCTTGACCCCTGCCACTGCAGCCAGTGCCTCCCTGTTCAGCTAGCTGTAGTTCCATTCGGCTGCTGATAGAGTTCTTCAATAGAAGACAATTGGGGCCTCGGTCCCATTAGGCATTCGGTGGCTGAGGACAGCAACACCACCAAATGGAAGATGTCACAAGTTAGGACAACTGGCAGAGTCTCATTATATTGGACTAGAACAATATCGGATGACAACAGTTTTTTGACTTTGGCAAAAGCAGCAGGTTTTTCCCAGGCCCAGGTCCATTTTGTTTTTTTATTTAGCAGCCGGTGCAGCGGCTCAGCCACTGTCTCTTTCTGTGGTAAAAACATATTGTAAAAAATTAGCAGGCCCAGGAAAGCCTGGAGCTCTGTCTGATTTTGGGGTGTGGGGGCTTCCTTAATAGCCTTGACCTTGCTTTTCATGGGATGTATGCCTGATCTGTCAATCAAATATCCCAAGAACTCGACCTGTGGCACTGCTATCTTTTTACTTTTAACCCTGCCTCTTGGAACTGACTAAGAACTATTCTTAGTCGGTCGACAAATTATTTTTTATTGGCCGCAGACCAGGGGTGAAATTCAAAAATTTTCCCTATCGCCTCTGTGGTTTTTCCCTACCGGCTCTGTGGGTGTGGCTGTGGGCGTGGCTTGGTATAATAGTAATATTGATTCAAATCGTTGCTACCACCTCTCCTGAGGTGAGCCAAGGTGGTTGAATTTCACCCCTGCTGTGGACACCAGGACATCATCGAAGTATGGCACTACTCCTGGAATGTCCTGTAACAGGTAATTGCAATTGGCGGCATTTAAATGCTCCCTGGTGGGTCACAATTGTTTGTGTCTCTGCCGTGGTATCATCCACTGGCAGCTGTTGATAAGCTTGGGTCAGGTTGAGCTTTGCGAACGTTTTCCCCCTCCCCAAGGAATGTCATAAATGTTGTACGATCGGCACGGGATAGGCACTTGGCTGCAACGCCCTGTTGATTGTGCATTTGTAGTCCACGCAGATGCGGACTGAGCCATCAGGTTTTACTGGCGTGACTATGGGAGTTTCCCATTTCACGTGGTCAACCGGCTCCAAACCCCCTGTACAATTAGCTTATTTAATTGGCTGTCTGTTTTGGGCTACAGAGCAAAAGGGACCCTTCGTGGCTTTATCTTAATAGAGGCAATTTTGGGGTCAAGGCTGAAGGGTGTCCCCGAATACTTGCCCAAACTCCCATTGAAAATGTCAGCGAATTCTCTGGCCAACTCATCTGTGCTGTCATTCTGGATGGTGTGGATGCCGGTCACCCCCAGGCCCAGGAATGTGAACCAGTCCAAGCTGAGCAGGCTTGGCAAGGTGCCAACTACCACGGTCAGTTGTAACATCTGGCAAATTTTTAAAATTTTACTTGAAAGGTCCTGCTTCCTATGACAGGGATGCGGTTCCCTTGTTTGTCCTTTAGCTGCACTCGTTGATGCTTTAGTTGTTTCTTCATGATCCCCAGTGCTGCTTTCTTGATGGTTGTCCAGGACACGATGGACATGGATGATCTGATGTCCACCTCCATATTGCATGGTGATCCCTCAAGGAGGACCGTGACATGGATTTTTGTGGTGCATGGAGAGCTGGCATGCCCGATGGTAGTCTGGTATGCCTTTTTTGGTTCTGCAAATCGATATTCTCCTCACCGGGGCTTCCAGGACTGTGATTTGCAGAGTCCTGCCTGGGTGGCCGGCTGTTTTGTGCAGTATATGCCTGGCTGGCTCGGCAGACCTTTGCCAAATGCCCCTTCTGTTCACACCTCTGGTAGATGGCATCCTTGAATCTATATGCCGATCGAGAGTGGTTACCCCCACACCTGGTGTACGGGGGCTGCCTTTCTTCTGTGTTGGAACTGGTCTTCTTTTTGTCTGACTGGAGGCGGCAAATTTCGTCTTCTTCATTGGTTCTTCTTTGTGCTCGGTGTTTTCTTGGTGCACGGTGACAATTCTTCATGAAGATGGCAGGCTGTCAGTTTTTTGAATTGCCGCCATTGACCTGTTTGACGATTCTGCAGCTCTGGCCTCATCTAATGCTGTCTGCAGCTAACAAGCGCCTTTGAAGATTAATGTCAGTTACGCCGCAGATGAGCCTATCTAACAGAACTTCATCCAGCTCTCTGAATTCACAGTATGCCACGGCTTTTGTTAGCGCTGTGATGTACTAATTGATTGTTTCTCCCTTCTCCTGATTCCTGCGGTTGAATTCATGCTGCCTAATGATTTTAGATGGCATGGGCGCATAATGTGTTTGGAGTGTGTTTTGGAGGGTAGCTCAGGGCATCGTCTACACAGCTGCTGGTGCTGAAAGCACCATAGCCATTTCAAAAACTTCAGGGCCACAGTAGCTAAGGAAGAGCACCCTCTTCCTATTCTCCGAGAGTCCCAGGAGATCATTTGCTTCCATGAAGCATTCAAAACGTATCATGTAAGAGTTCCAGTTTTCCATGGCTGGGTTGAACGGAGTTGGTGGGGCATGCATGGTCATCTTGGTAGGCCGATGCCATTCTTGATTTGCAAGAATGGTGGCTGCTGCTGATGTCACAGTTTGCCCAGACTGCTCCGACTGGGATCAGGGATCAAGATTAGCTCTTTTTGTTAGTTCTCTTCAGATCCCATCCTTGTCGCCAGTGTAGAATCATGGGCGGACTGAAGAGACAGGACTCTGGTCTTAAACAAACAGCTCTTTATTCACAGTAGACCAGTACAACCCAGCAACTTGCCTGTCTGACAGCTCATCCTTTTATAGGGAGCTGTCAGATGGCTTAGCCAATAAGATTCAACTATTTTTCCCACCATAATGGCAGACCTGAGTGAAGCCTACATTCCTTGGCTTCACTCCCTTTATTAGAATATTCAACATAACCTATACCATGAATTACATGAAACTACTGTATCATGTTCCAAATGTTTAGCTAGCTTCATCAAAAATTCACTCAAAGTGAGTTGGATCCCTTATAACCATCTGGACATCTCCATGTAGCTTCCTTAGCAATAATAAGGCCATTGCCTTATTCTGGGATATTTCCTTGACTTCCCACTCCAGTCCTTCATAGCTTTTCAGGATCAGCCAAAATAAGCTATACTGTAGTAGCCTCAGGTAGCATATTTGTCAAATTAAAGAACAGCTGATTTCTACAAGTATAGGAAGCAAAGAGTTTTTATTGGTTTTGCTTTAATAAGTAGAGAACATTTCTCGAGGTTCGTGGTCTAATTCAGAAGTGGTGGGAAACTTAGTCTTTCCTTAGGTGAAGAGTTCTGAAGGGATGTCTGAATGCTAGCCTGTGTAGGGTTAATTTCTCAGGTAATTAGGAAAGATATAGGGCTAAAACTTATAATAAAAAAACCCCACTCCATTAATGGAAACATGACAACCATTCGGTCAATCTTTCGAAGATATTTGCCTACCTAAATAGAGAAATAGAATGACCATAGGTGGACCATAGGTGCAGTAGGAGTGGGTGCAACACCCTGCTGGATTTTCCATTGACTTTCCTGGGACAGAGCATTGGAAATGTCAATCACATGAGTATGGCTGACCGTGGCAGTGCAGAGGCATCACTGATCAAATAACATTGCCAAATTTCAATCCCACAGGAGTCGCGGGTCCCTGATTTTGGATGCATGTGCATTCTGTAATTTAGCCCATCTGAGGTACGTTGATTCAAAAATTGTTGCCCCTCTGATTACAATTCCACCCAGTCCAAGGTTACAAACGATCAAACAATCACAAGAGTTTTAGTAGTATACACTACGACTAGATATACTAAACTCTACTACTGTAGATATAGTATATACATCCAGGTTTTCTAGGCTTGGAAATACAGTGACTTTTGGTGGGGGTGAACAGTTGTACAGTCTTTCAGTATGCTTTCAGCAGGTAATCCACTCAAGTGAGTGAAATAGGTAAAAAGTGTCCCTGCTTTAAAGAGATTGGAATAGGGAAGAAGTCCAGAGATCTGGTTCCCTTTGATGGGAATAAATTTCCACTTGTCCTCCAAAAAGTCCAGGGGAAGATTAGGTCTTGCCTCCACACGTATTATTAGGAGGCCTTCCCCCAAACATACCCAGATATACAAATACACATAACCTGGGTCAGTCCCCTCCCATCTAGGAAATTGCATCCTATTTATTTAAACCCAGGGAATGCTTGATAAACTTTAAGGACATCCCCACACACACTCACACACTTGTGCTTTGGATTGGGAAGGCTGAGCAAAGTAGATTCAATAGGGAATAAGTAGGGGATAATGCTTTTGCAAGGGTCAGTTCTGCTTCTTGATCTGGCCTTGTGAGTTCAAGCCATTTGGAAACAGACCGATATCGTTCATTTCTCGAATGCATGCACCCCTATTGCAAAATAAAGCTGCTTCTGCCCCAGTGCTTCCACTGCTCCTCCCTCCCGCGTACAGTAGAAGCGATGGGCGTTCTTACCTCTGAGAGGAAGTTGAATTTTTGCAGGAAATGTTTCCAGTCGATGGCGTGTTCGCCACGGAGTCGCTGCAGTTTCAGAAGATGGCTAAACTGCTTCTCTGAAAGCGTGAAACAGAAATGGTGCAGCACCTGCCGGAAATCAAGAGTTGAAACTGTCCCAGTACGGTCCTTATCAAAAGCAGAGAAAGCCTGCGGGGAAGAAAGGAGCAAAGTAGCTAAAAAGGAAAGAAGCAAAGTAGCTAAAAAGAAAAGAAGCTGGTTTTGGGACAATCTTGTTCCTCTGTAGCAAAGCTCGTGCAGAATGTTAAGCATAAGAGACGGCGTGCAATCTTCTTTCCTTCAACAAACAGAAAGCATACCAAATCATGCAAAGAACTCTGTGAATTCTCATCCCAGCACTTTGTGAGCTGACTTAACAGCCTTTTCTCCCTGCAGGATTATTTCGCCTCGTAGGGGGGATGGCTGTTTACAACAGTCGCCTATGGCAACTGACTCAGCCGGAGAGCACTGGGCATTGAGAGATGGAGAGAGCTTTGAACAGCAGAACGGCTGGGGAACTTTCCTGTGTGCATTTCTAAACATGTGTGAATCAAACATCCGCTCATTTAATTTGGACACTGCATTGATTTAGATTAACTGTCTGTGAGCACAAGCCTCCTGACAGGTATATAGGCCTGTGCAAAGAAACTTGGGTCCATGAATGAAGGCAAATATATGTGTCCCAGGATCCAATCTGGGTCGGTCACCAGGACCAGAGGTTTAGTCTTCCGAGTTTTTGGACTTGTGTTGCAGCCCATCCTCAGGGAACTTCTCTCTCACCAGAATGGGTGGCTTGGGCCCAGGGGCGGGCTTTCAATTTTTTAGCAAGGGGCTCTCCTACTGACTGGCTGGGTGGGCATGGCTACATGGTCATGTGACGGGGTGGGTGTGGCCAACTCGACGTCGCTGCTTTGCCCTAATTACCTAAAAAAAGATAATGTACTAAAAAGTTGGTTATTATTTTGTGCATTTAATACTTAAACAAAAGACTGGGCGAAACCAGGCTTAATAGCAATGACTGTGAGAGGGATCTTTCTGGGGAGTTTTCCGGACTTCCGGTAGGCCCATTTTTCGCTCCCCCAGAACCTCCTCATGAGTCCTGTATTTACCTGGCATCCAAAATGGGCTGTGTGGAGACACCTGGGAGGGGCAGGGTGGCATGGGTGGGGCCAGCCAAAAATCAGCTGGCTGGCCGGAGGTGCAGGTGTGGTGGAGCTGACCTAGGGCAACGGCTCACATGCCGGCAGAGATGACTCCGTGTGCCACCTTTGGCACATGTGCCATAGGTTCGCCATCAAGTACTACATTAATGGGGCCTCAATAAATGGTTTTTCTTATGATTTTCAGATTCTATGATATCTTGTAACAAAGGCAAGAAAAATCTTCCAGTTTTTCCAGACAGATTCCATCCATTTCTTGACTGACCAAATGCAAAACACCCAGCATCCCTTCCCTGAACTAAGAGAAATGGCTCTGAATCATCACATTTTAATTTTTGGTTCAACATGATACAATCTGAATTAGAAACCTGTTCTCTTCCCCATCCCCAACTGATTTTCATGAACTGGGAAGCTTGGCAATGAAATGACTCAACGGGAACAGACCAATCCAACAAGCACTATAAATTTAGGCCTTAAGCTGAAGTTATTACTCTAACCACTGTTTAGAAGTAATGTATGTTTTCACAGTCTTAGAGGCATGGTCTTGCCTCCCTGGGTGGTCCTCCCCAAGGAAAGCAGATATGAATATCCCTTTTGTCCAGGATTCAGTGGGGAGTTCCATATCTGAGAAGGTACCATCCTGCGATCGGGTGAGAAATAGAGCTACTTCCTTAGACACAACACAAAGAAGCCACATTGTTGGTTGCCTGTGTCCACCTTCTTGGCACCATTTCTGGAATCTTTTTATGCGTTGCCCTGGCCCAGTTTTCTATGTGCTTGGTGTCTCCTTGAAACACAAGTTGGATCACAGAATTTTCTCTTTCTCCATGTGGGCATCAGGGGTGGGGCTGCTGGGGGTTCACAGGGAGAACCTCTAGCTAAGATTCTGTGCAGTTCGGAGAACCCCCAAATTCCATTCCTGGCTAGCCCTACCCCTCCCCTCCCACCCCGCCCCTCCCAGAAGTCCTCACATGGCCCATTTTGGATGCAGGTAAGTGCAGGGCGCATGCAGAGGCTCGGGGAGGGTGAAAAACGGCCTACCAGAAATTCGAGAAGGTGGGAAACAGGCCCGTTTCCGGCCTCCAGAGGGCCTCCGAAGCCTGGGGAGACCGTTTTTGCCCTCCCAGAGGTTTGAGGAAAGCCTCCGGAGCCCAGGGAGGGCAAAAACGCCTCCCCGCCATGGTGCAGGAGGCTGACTAGGCCACACCCACCATGGCCACACCCACCAGCAGCCGGCATCCTTGCATTCACCGTCTTATACAAAATGGATTCCTGATTGGGAAAAGAGACACAGCTGAGTGGCGGCTTCATTAGAGCACAGGGTACCAGTCTGTAGGTTAGCAGAAAATGAAACCGGCATAAAAGGTGCCGCCTCAGGGGCCAAGCGGGAATCTGCTCTGAAACAAGGCTGACTTGTGGTCCTATTCTTCGGGTATTAAAGCGGGACAAGGGAAGGAAAAGTGATGGTTAGATGCCTTTGGCTTTGTTGTCCCTTCCACCAAAATCATCCAAGAGTGGGACCGAACCCAACAATTATTCTTCTTTGCATGGCATAGAGATGGCCAAGGATAGAGACACATACATTGAACGACAGGCTTAGCCACATCTCAAATGGAAACTGGTCAATGCCCATGAAGTGGCAGTGATCTTCTTTTTCTAAGTTGGAGCAGCTTGCCTTCAGAAATCACAGGCTCTCCGTCGCTGGAGGTTTTTTAAGAAGAGACTGACGGTCACTTGTCTGAGATGGTATAGGTTCTCCTGCTGGACTAGAGGTCCCTTCCAGCTTCTATTCTATTCTATTCTATTCTATTCTATTCTATTCTATTCTATTCTATTCTAATTCTAATTCTAATTCTAATTCTATTCTAATTCTATTCCCTATCAATATTAAAGTACAGCTCCAGTAGTAATGTAATAAGCAAAGGGCAGGAAATGAATGTAAGACTATTACTCCTTATTTCTACCTCTTTCCAGAGCAGCTGTGTTTCAGAATTAGAATGAAGGCACAAAGGACTGTGTATGCATTTCAATCAATATGCTAAAATAATTGAATTGATAATTGGTTTGAATTAAAAACTAGTTGTTGGTCTTAGTTTAATAGGCTGTAATTAGCTAGGCCATCTTCCCTAGATAATTCCACCATTTGGGATGACATTAATCAAATAATATTACCTTGCTGACGTTGGGATCTGGTTTATGTGACAATGCTAATGGCCACATTTACATGATGGAGGAAGTGTTGCTTTCATTATGAATAGGATTCCTGATTACATAATATAACACAGTATGATTCTTTCTGTGTTTATGGCAGTCATGTTATATTGCATTTTCATAATAGCCTTCAATTTATCATACACAGTTAGATCACTTAGTCAACTCACAATGATTTTACAAAAATATACATCAAGAGGAGGATTTTGATCACATTCTCAATGGATCACTATTTTTACTGATTTTTATCAACCTACTTGAACAGGCACCAGATTATATCATTTTTCATGACAAGCGAAGATTTAAAAATAGGATATCCATACATTAACAAACATAAAATACAAAAAGTCCAATGTGAAAGCATAGAGTAGGAGTCCCAACCCCCAGGCCATGGACCAGCATTGGGCCGTGGCATGACAGAAACCAGGCCATGCATACAAACAAAGCCCATCCATGGAATGCAGGTGGCACTCAAAATCACATCCACTCCGGTCCACAGAAAAATCTCTATCCGTGGAACCAGTCCCTTGTGCCCAAAAAGTTGGGGGCTGCTGGCATAGAGAAACATTTTTTAACAAATCTTTGGACCTGGAATATTCTCATAACAGAAGATATGCTAATTTGCTTGTACAGCTGTGTTTCTTCCTACTTTGCTTAACCAAGATTAGATCAAAACTGGGACGAAATACGTACTGACTGAGATAGAAATGTATATCAGCACAAAGGACCTCTTCACAAAGCAAAATAGAAAGGAAAAGAAATTTCCAGAAGTATTAGAAGAC
>JAOYMU010000283.1:59895286-59921707 GCA_025802295.1 Psammodynastes pulverulentus
AAGAGAAGAGAAGAGAAGAGAAGAGAAGAGAAGAGAAGAGAAGAGAAGAGAAGAGAAGAGAAGAGAAGAGAAGAGATACAGTGGAATGGAATGGAATGGAATGGAATGGAATGGAATAGAATAGAATAGAATAGAATAGAATAGAACAGAATATGGAATGGAATGGAATGGAATAGAATAGAATAGAATAGAATAGAATAGAATAGAGAAAAAATGGAATGGAATGGAATGGAATGGAATGGAATAGAATAGAATAGAATCAGAAACAATGGAATAGAATAGAATAGAATAGAATAGAATAGAATAGAATAGAATAGAATAGAATAGAATAGAGCAGAGCTGAGTAGAGTAGAGTAGAGTTCTTTATTGGTCAAGTCAAGTGTGATTGGATACCCAAGGAAATTGTCTCTGGTGCAAAAGCTCTATTACGGAGAATATTAAATTGCCTGCAGATGCTGACTTGCTGAAGTAAATGTTGGGAACTCCTTATTGTCTGTAATGATTCCAAATTTGAGAAGACGCTGGGGGGGGCAGAGACTGTTCGGAAGAAATCAAGTGACCGAATTGAAAGATGCTCAGGGATGCCTTTCTAGAGACTTGCTCCTCGTAGCTTATGTTGAGCCTTTCACTGAAAAAAATAGAAGGCCATCCCTGCAACTTAGTAAAAAAAATTAAATCCCAAACCAAGAATTCGAAAGAGGCTAAAACGCAGCCACAGGAATTTCTCACTGTCAACCTCATCCGAAGCCAGAGGACAGGCGGTATCAACATCCATGATGTAAGTATGTACTTCCACTGTCCTACTTATATCAGTTATTTGCTTCATTGAAAAACATGAATCATGTCTCGCCTCTCAAGAGGGAACCGAATGCACTATAAAAACCACTTACCCGGCACGCTGGCATTGAAATGAGATTTCTGCCCTGGAACTAATCTGTCTCTCCTCTGTTGAACTAATGGTTCGTGATATGTGTTATATATTTGGAGTGCCCAACACCATCAATATTAATTATAGTGTAAATAACGGTTGTGATAAGCATTCGCATATTAATTTCAGTGTTTCGGTGATTTGGGCCTTATAGCCCGATAGGGATCCTATATATAAATCCCAGAGAGATAGATAGACAATACCATAGATAGATAGATAGATAATTGATAGATGATAGACACAGACAGTAGATAGATAGATAGATAGATAGATAGATAGATAGATAGATAGATAGATAGATATAGATGATAGATAAAGATATAATAGATAAAGAGATAATAGATAGTTATCATAGAGATATAATAGATAGTAGATAGATAATAGATAGATATAATAGATATATATATATAGATAATATATATATATAAATAGATAATAGAGATAATAGATAGATAAATAGATAGAGATAATAGATAATAGAGATAGATAGATAGATAGATAGATAGACAGATAGATAGATAGATAGATAGATAGATAGATAGATAGATTCTCTTTATTTTATGCTTCTTTGTTGTTGGCTTAACTAACTGATATAATAATAAATAAAATAAAGCCAGGGGAAAAAAAGAAAGCTCCTAAATTTCATTATATAGAGGAGTGTTGAAAGTAGCACATTCAACATGAACTCAGAAAGAAGGAAAATAGCATAGACAGCAGGAAAAGATCAGTGGGAAAGCAAAGCACAGAATGTCAGCACAAATGACCTTAGGATTAAACTGCAAGTCAGGTGGTTTAACTCATTTACATTTCTACTGAATACCTATCTGATCCGATCTGTTGGACCATCTTAATTTGCTAAAAAAGGAAATGAGTGATGACATCTCCTATATTAAAGGAAACAAAAATGAAGAAAAATATGTATGTAGTAGGACCACTATATTGAATAAATCCCTAAAGCATTTCCGTCGAGTAGAAACTAAGTATTTTAGTTGCATGGTTGCATGGTTCCACTGTCATTTAGCATCTTAACAGAATCAAGGATTGCAGCATTTATTCTTCGGAATTCCATCTTTCTACAGCTTTGTCATCACGCTCATTCATTTATTTTTAACTGAATTGTTTTGGAAAATAATCAATCTAAGAAAATACAAATGGATTAAGAACAGTATGACAATACCAGTGCTTAAGCCTTCTTAAACGAGTTGGTTGTTATGGAAAATGTTGTGATTTTCTTTCGATTAAAATAGTCTTTCAAATGTATTATGAGTCAAAGTCTTTGGAAAAGAACAGATCAAAACATTTAGTGGTTATTTTTACTGATCTTTTTTTTAAAAGAAAAATATCTTAGTACTCAGGAGATAATGGTTATGAAAGTAGGTTGACTGAGTGAGTATACATTTCTTAATAAAATATTGCATTTCATAATTTAAAAACAGCACCTTCTGTAATTAAAGCCACTTGTATTTTGACCGGCAGACAAGCTTAGTATCTTCTTCATTAAGTTTGCATACAGTATATAATAACATAAGAAAAGGGAAAAAAGAAAACCCTTGCAACAATGGAGCGTACAGTCATCCATGTGTAAATAAAATACACAGGAGCTGAATGAGATGGATCAGACGAACAAATAGATCAAAATTGCTCTAATTCTTTGAACAGTCAACCGTGTTATGTTTTTCAAATGTTTGGGGAATTTTGTTTATACAAAATTATCCCACTGGAGAATCATGGATCTTTCTTGTCTTAATTATTTTAATAAAGCTCTGTTCTTGACAAAAAGTCATGTATCTCGAATAGGGTACAAAAACTAAGTAAAAGATAGGGGCTCCTGTGTGCTCCCTCCAATGTTGACCAGGGCACTTGCCAAAGAATCGTGTCAGAGTTCTCAACAGAGCAAAAAAATTCCAGTCACATTCAAGTGAAGATAAATAAAAAGTCCCTACAGATTCCAGGCTCAACAGAAGGACACCAGAAATGCTGGAGGTCAAGCCAGTACATGCTTGACCTCCAATACTCTATTCATAAGCCCTGTTCAGACCAGGTGTCCAAATAACAATATGAACAGCTTGAGATCTTACCAAGAAATGTAAAACAATATTTATTAGAGATACATCTTTTTCTAGCTAATATAGTTTTCAAGCCTTATGCAATTCCAGCTTTTGCCCAACGGCATCAGTAGTATATTATAATGTATCCTAAGCCTTTGCTTCTGTTGTTTGTTTCCTTTGCAGATGCTTTTTATATTTATATAAATATATGTATATGCTTTACTTATTTATGTACTTCCCTTTAAAAGTAATATTTATTACAGATACTTCTTTTTTCTAGCCCGTAGGGTTTAAACTGTATGCAATCTCAACTTTTAGGCAATCAGTTCAACAGCATTATTTTAAGCCCTTCATTCTGTTACTTTGCTTATTTATTATCATACGTCTAACACACTTATTTGTTTACAGACCTGATTTATACATCATATATCCCTAGATTTCAACGTAGGATTATAACAAATGAAAAATAGACAAAGAGCAACAAGAGTGGCCCAAACAAAATGCAATTACTTTTAAACCACAAAATGTGGAGAATAGTTAAGAGTTTCCCTTGCCACTGAAAAGCTAATGTGAGCATCATATGGGCTTCAGAAAAAGATAGGGAAAGGTGACAGCAGAAAAGCTGTCTCTTATGTTTTCAGACCATAAATCATGGTGTCAAACCTTTTGGCTTCCTGGGCTACACTAAGTGAAAAGGAATGGTCTTGGGCTGCATATAAGATATATAATGTATATAAATATCAAGCTTCCTTTATATTACTAGTTGTCCAGGGCTGCATGCAGCCCATGAACCATGGCTTGGACCAGTAGTGGGATTCAACAGGTTCGCACCAATTCGCAAGAACCGGCTGTTAACTTTCTAAGGAGTTTGGAGAACCGGTTGTTGGAAGAAATCTCCTTTTGTTTTTTTTCCACTTTACAGGGCTAATGCTGTAAGGAAGGCAGGAAGGAAATATTCTGGTGTTGTTTCTAGCCTAATCTTTATTGCCCCGCTTACAGAAACTGTCTCTCGGTTAACCCACATAACAGCTAAAGGTTCTTGGCAGTACGCCCAGACTTACTGTCCCCTGAGCTCCATCCAGTCACATGATTACCCAGCCATGTCTACCCCACTGATCATTAGGGCCGAGAACTGGTTGTTCAATTATTTGAATCCCACCACTGGCTTGGACACACCTGTCACAGATCATTTCCCAATAGTGATGTCTAGAGAAATGTGGAACAGGGATTCTCACTTACTTTTAAGGCAGGTAAGTTATGAACAGGGACAATTCAACCATACAATGAATTAGATCCTGAGTGAGTGACTTAAGAGATGCTCCTATTTGTCCAGATTGCAAGGTTAGCCTAATCTTGTCTCACATGTTACAGCTTATTACAGGATCTTCCTGGCTTTTGTTAAGAAAAGCTGTGCTCTTTCACCCAATTCTTATTTTCATCATTTTTCGGTGGATAGGCAGATAGCCACTCAATAAAGTTTTTAGGATGCAGGACAAACAATTCCATCAATTCAAATAAATAAAAGAAAATGCTCCACTTATTTCAGTACATTTACAGCATACAATATATAGCCATATATATTTATATCTTCAAAGTATTAAAAAACTGAATCAAATTTCAAATGAGCAGATTCTTTCTTCACCTTTTTACCTTTTCCCCAACTCAACGTTCACTTTTAGGCATTTATTTATTTATTTATTTATCACAGGTCTGTCAAACTGGCGGCAATGGGTCAGATGTGTCATGCACAAGCCACGCCCACCCCAGCTCCACAAAGGCAAAAACATTGTGATATTCACAATATATCACGTGACGCAATCGCGTTTGACACCCGTGATTTATCACGTCCATCATAAGTCTCTGGGCAATATATTGTAACAACAATTAGTTATAATTTCATTTCATTAAGAAACAACCACAAGAATGGAGACATGTTTTTGAGAAATTATAGCACTGGAATGGCTGCATTATATCAACTGATATAATATTTGGTCTTATATGGAAAAGAAAAGGAGGGAATAAGAAATGAAAGAGGAAAGAAAAAAAGGGAAAGAAAAGAGAAAGAAGCAGTCATCCTGTTTTGAACATCAAATTCTCCATGTTCAGCCATTTATTTTAGAAATCCTTCCCGAGTAATGAGTATCGATTCATTGTGTTAGGTTCACTTCCTTTTATTAAATGAACCATCCAGAAGCAAGATTGTTATTCTTGTTGCTTTTACTGCATCGCTGCCTCATGGTAGTTAATCATAATGAGAGTGACTGGGTATCCAACTTCGCAGAATGACTTATTTATCACATTTCTATACCACCCTTCAATACAAACATTGCCAAGCTGGTTAAAGCATGACAAGATTAAAGGATTAACTCAAGGGAACATAATTAACAAGATTGCTTATTTTATTTGCTGCATTTATCTATTGCCTCTCCTCAAAGATCTCCACATGGTATAGTCTGAATACTTCTTTCATACGCATTTAGGATTCAGATTAGTTGCAGGGCTGAGGAAAGATTGGGATACTCTTACAGCCACAGATTTATCCTTTAAACATTGCATCAATTTACACCCTCTGTAGATAGGCATCTCTTCTTTTTTTTTTTACTCCAGAATGTTATAACCTGAGTTCTGAGATTAGAGAAATAATGAAGACGGGGGAAAAAAATGAGAGAACCATTTGTGAGAACCAATATTAACTGGATAGATGTATTAATCAGTGCAGTTATTTGCATGTTAACTAAATTTCTGTGATGGCGATCTTGATAAATATAATAGCTTTTATTACTATTTATTTATTATTATATTTTGTCCTATTATATTTTACATGTATTTATAAAAATATGTTTAATATGAAGATTAAAACAATATTCAAAGAATCAGAAAGCATTAACCACAATCTAACATGCTTTCAGAGCATTAGATTTATAGCAATAGCAATAGCACATAGACTTATATAATGATTCTCAATGCTTTACAACCTCCTCTAAGCTGTTTTACAGAATCAGCATATTGTCCCAACAATCTGGGCCCTCATTTTACCAACCTTAGAAAGCTGACTCAAGCTTGAGCCAGTCAGGATTGAACTCCTGGCAGTGGGAGGAGTTAGCCTGAAATACTGCTATCTAACCACTGTGCCACCATGGCTCTGGATTTATCACCATCCTATATTAAGAAAATGATTCTGAGTCTTCTTTGATATTTCAAGTGTTCATCATTTCACTATATGACAAATCTGCAATGTGATCAAAGGCATACCAGTAGGATTAAACTAATTTACCAATAATATTAAACTAACTTAATCATTTTTCTTATATAAAGAAACTGGTCTCTTTTTATTTACTGGAATTAGCATATATTTATTGGTCACATTCATTGCAATAACCTGGGTGGCTTGTATTAAGTTTACCTTTTAAGGTGATAAACAAGGATGAACTAGGAACTCAGCTGAAGCAACTATGACACAATGTTGCAAAAGGCAAGTAGAATTTGACAATGGTTGATTGGAACTGAGGTTCAATCTTAACCCACTGCTAGGAATTAAGGGTCTTCTCCCACACATCCTGATCTGTTTCCCCTGGTTTTATATCCAAAGTCTTGTTTCCAATTCCACCCCCACAATTAGGAACCTGTGACTCAGAGCTAAAACAGACAAGCCAAAGCTCAGTGTGATATATCTCTTGCTGGGCTGCATAATTTCCTATTACAGGTAATAAATAAAGCATAGGGAGTCATTTTATTCATAAGCAAAATTCCAAAATCTATTTTATATATATATAAAAAACTATCCCAGATATATAAGCCTAAATTTACAATGTACCATGATGGAATTCTGTGGGTTATTTTCCTGTGATAATTAGTGCATCAAAATTGAATTAAGATATCATTGTTTATGGATCCATCCTTATGGATCATGCATTTGTGGTTTGGTGTGCAATGTGAACCTAGTCCCTGGGTTTTGTAAAGTATATTTTATGGTTTAATGTGTTGTCCAAACCCAGCTAATGCTGGATTTTTCCTCAAAGCATGGCTAAGCAACTGTGGTTTAAACCAGGGGTCTTCAAATTTGACAGCTTTAAGACTTGTGGACTTCAACTTCCAGAATTCCTCCTTCAGTCATGCTAGCTCAGGAATTCTGGGAGTTGAAGTCCACAAGTCGTAAAGCTGTCAAGTTTGAAGACCCTTGACATAAGAATAACAGAGTTGGAAGGGACCTTGGAGGTCATCTAGTCCAACCCCCTGCTCGAGTAGGAGAGACTATTCCAAATATTAGCCTCTACCTAGGATCGAACTCACAGCCTCCTGATTGTGAGGCGAGAGCTCCGCCTCTAGGCCACCGCACCATCTGATGATGACTAATTAAAAGGACTTGCTGGAAGGAAATCCCATGCAAATCAATGTTGGTTTCTCCATGAATTCAGGGGGTAAGGCAAGACTCGTGCCTACCCAGCCAAGGGTCACTTGTCCACCTCTTGAGACTCCCTGAGGGAGCAGCACCGAGCGGGGCAGGGCTGAACTTGCCGTCAGGTAACCCCAGGATGGGAGGAAGGGGGGAAGCACTGGGAACTTGGAAAAGAATTGATGAAGTGGGCTGTGGCGAGCTATGTCCACTGTGCTGGCAAAAAGATTTGTAGGGATGTGTCAGAATGTGAGAAAAGGACATTTTTTATCACACACACACACAAAACCACACATGGTCATAAGTGTGAAAACGGTCATAAGTCATTTTTTTCAGTGCCGTTGTAAGTTCAAATGGTCCCTAAATGAAAGGGTAATATTTGTACACACCTGTGCACGCACACTTGCACACTCTGATTATTTATTATTATCCAACTTGCAGACACTCCTAATGGAATACAACACTATTGTGCCAATTCCTAAGGCAGAACACGGGGTAGCAGCTTCGAAAACGTTAAGGATGAAAACAGAACAATCCAAAAGACTTAAAATATTCTTTAATCTTGAAGGTGATCATTTTTTTGGCAGTTAAAGTTTTCTAATGTTTATGAGATTCCCTCCGAAACCTTTAAAAAAAACGATCAATGTTTCTTGCGTTAGTTAATTTGACTTTTAAGTTTCAATTCTTCCTGTCCAAGAAAGATGCTTGAGACAATTCAGCCACTGGCTTCCACTGAAAATTTCAACTAAGGCTGCACTTTGAAAAATTAAGGAATAAGAAAGGCACTTGTATTTAAAAAAAAAAAAGCTCTCTGAAATAAATACAGAGGTTTTAAAATGGTGACATAAAAGTCTTGGATCTGATCACTTTTGTTTCTCCATAACTGAGATGATAAAGGCCGGCAGGCATGAAAATGGAAGAAACCAGCTTAAGGTGTATTCATATTTTTCATCCCAATTGGCTGTATGTAAGCTTACCAGTAATTAAAGAATAATTATTCCAAAAAATGTGCTGTGAATAAGCAAAGAGAGTCCAGGCTGAGGTAATTTTAGGAAAAAGGGATTTTAGAAATTTGAGTTCTGATTTGAGCAACTCATTCATTCTCATTTCTTTTTCCTTTTTTTTTTTTGTTTTTTTAAATGACAAGATACACCATTTTCTTCCCATTTATTTTCCGAGCTTTGAGTCCAAGGTGATGCATGTTTTTGCGCTCAGGAATCCCAAAAAGTACCCGGTTAAAAAGTTCCGTATCTGTCGCCGATATCGGGCTGAAGGTAATAAAATCCCATATTCGGTGCAATTTATGGAAGAGAAAATTAACCACCTCGGCTTCGTCGGAAGGCTCTTCGTAAACCGGCTGCTTCATGTCCTCGTAGGCCGACATAATCACTGCTTGGAATAAATTAATCAACACGCAAATCATCACCATCATGAAGGAGGCCAAGAAAAGCCCGCCCAGGGCACGGTTGGATCTGAAAGCTGTGTCTTTAAAAGCTGAGACACAGTAGGAGAAGACAGTTTGTGCCGAATGGGTCATCATGTTGTAGTTCCATTCGTGCTGGCCAAAGACAAGGTAGCCAAAGGCCATGTAGACGAAGAAGTAGACTGCCACCACTAAGGCCATGGAGCAGATACCCGGCAGAGCGGCCAGAATGGATCTCTGGGCCAGGCGCACGTCGTAAAAGAAACGCGAGTACCTGAGAGTTTTCAGGACGATCAGAAAGGCCAAAAAGCCTAGCGTGATCCTCAAAGTTTTATCGATACAAGAAACTTTATGGAAGGGGATGTATTGGTTCGGTCGGTGGAGATAGAGCTCGATGAGGCCTGAAGCCAGTTTGAACTTGAATGCAAGTTGCAGAAGGAAAAAGCAACACACCGCCTTTATGCCAAAGTTAATTAAATTGGACACATTTTTTAGGTAGTTGAGCCTCTGTTGCTCCACTACGCAAAACTCGTCAATGATGTAAAAAACGAGCATGTAGCCCACCAGGATGAAAACAAACTTTTCCCTGCGGTCCAGCTGCTTGAAAATGGGGAGTTTATAGGAGTGGATCCACAAAGTTGTGTTAATAGGGCCTAAATGAGAAAGTTCAAAGATCACCGATACGCTGCAAAATAAGTCCGTATCGAAGTTAAAAGTTGTCATCTCGACAATTAGCGCCCAAGTGTTTTCATCAAGCCAGTTGTTTTCTTCCAAAGATGCCATTCTTTTCATTGATTCGGAGAGAGTCTCCTTGGGGTAAAAATTGAACGTATATCCTCCTGCTTTGTACACATTTCTCTCTCCGTAGGAATTGTATTTCCAGGGGTCTCGGATGTTGTGGTAGGTGAAGCCTGTGAAATTGCCCAACTGATTTGCCGCAGATTCATTAACTGGGTTCTTCCATGATCTGAGATAGTTCCTACGATCTTCTTCATCGACCCCGTATTTGTGAAGACAATGGCTTTTACTAATCACAAATTTATTTACAAAACTGCGCGGATAGAAGCATTCTTTTTCACTACGCTTTGCTCTTATCTGCCGCATTTTGGGTAAACCCAGGATTTTGGACCAGGTGTTTGGCAGAAAGGTTGGCTTCAAGGGGTTGTGAATCAATTGCAAAAAGACCTCTCTCAACCAGAGATAAATCTCCTTTATTTTACCGACTTCGAAAAGCTCCTTCGACAATTTTGAGTTCATATCTTGATTGTAGTAAAAACTCGTGGTGTTTTCCATGGAGTAGGCAATGTTCAGAATAAGGATTAAGAAGACAAAGTGGCAGAGGACGTCCTTCAGGAAAACGAAGGCTTGGTGTCGGATCTTCTCTCTTTTCTTAAAAATGGTGATCTCGTCTTCTTCCAAAGGCTGGTACTGCTTGCTGCCTCTCATTCTCACAAGATCGTAGTGCAGCTCTCGCATGTCGTCAGCGTTCATACTTGGTTCGTTCAGTTTAATCTCTAGGAAAGTTTCTTTGATCGACCACGCGATGTTTTCGCAGGAATTGGGATGAAGCAATTTTAGGGCTGAAAAAAAAAGGATGTTCAGGGTTTGAAGGAAGAACATGCTGACAAGGAGCGAGATGGCGGAAGCTGCCAGCCATTCTAAAGAGGTTTTGAAGTCCTGAGATGCGCCATATAATATGATAGAAAAAGAGGATGCGGCAGAAATAACCAAGACCAGCATCCACGAAGCATACTTGTTCCACCAAGATATGATCTGGGGCCTTTTGAAGAAAAGCATGCTGGGAGTATTCAGTGGCCTCGTTTGGTGTTCCGCCTCCTCCTTCACTGAATTATTGTTAAAGTTGATGTTGGTATAGCCAAATTGCGAATCCTCTTCCTCTGTTGAAATTATATTGGCATCCCCCTCTGGAATCGTGCAGTTGTATCGGGTTTTTGCTTTCTGTCGCCATCTAATACTTTTCGGTTCTGCCGGGTTTTGGGGATTGGAGGTAGCGGCGAATCCGCTGCCTGGAGAACCAGGCCCTGGGAATTTCGAAGCAGTTTCTCGAAGGTAACATTTCTGCAAGAGTTCTTTCCAGTTCCTCAGATTTCCGGTCGTTAAATTAGAATACACTTTTTGCTGCGTTTCAGTGACCTTCTCGTCGGAGGGCTCCTTCTGCGAATATTTGAACAGAGCTGTTACGATCATCTGCAAAGGGATCGAAATGAAAGCACTCTGAACGCCGATGATTAGAAACCTCAGATACTGCAGTTGTCCTGGATACATCTGCTGATTCACGTCAACCTTGAAGAACATCATGTTGATTAGCAGGATGCAGAAGAGAGTGGCTAAGCAACAAGACAGCCTCTGAAGCCTGTTGAAAGAACCAGTGCACACGTGGGCAAAGAGGGAGAACCATAAGTGATTGTCCGCAAGGTCCTTGGCAAAGCTGATGAGGAAAAAATCCATTTTGTTTAAAGGGGCCAGTGGCTGGACCACAACAAACACCCTTTCAATCAGGCCATTGTCCTTATCCAGAGCAAGCCATTTTTGGCATATGAACATCCAGGATTGCTTGGTGTACATATTTTCCACCTTCACTCTACTCAGGAACCAGTTGGGGGAAGAGCCGGCGTTATCATGCCAAGCTTGAAGGCAATAAATATCTCCCAGGTCGTTCTTAGAGGTCAGGAGAAAGGTATTGATGGACCCACGGAGGAAAGGCACGTGTTCAGGGTGGCTCAAGCGATGGACGTCACTGACCGCTTGGTCCCCTATCAATTGGATGAAAACGGTGGCTGTTGTTCCTGCCCCAATGCGGCTCCCTGTGTAGACAGTGACCAAGTAGCAAACTTTATCAAAGGGATCATTGTCAGGCAAGACAATGGCGTGGGCTCGGCTTTCTACATCAGCCTTATCTTTTCTTATTGCCCAAATAGCCAACAGGATATAGATAAGGAAAATGAAAACTACGGTCAAGATTGTCACTGAGTTTTTCTGGATTTGAGCAAACTGGATCTTTCTCATCTCTGCTGGATCCGGATAGACGGTCACCTTCCCTGCTAAAAATGTGACATTTCCCACGGAGGTTCTTCCTGTTGGTGGGTCAACAGTCCTCGCTATGCGTCTTTTGCCTGCACAGACGCAGTGTAGCTTTCGCCATGTGGTCTGAGGTCCGAGATGACACTTATCTTGTCTCCAAAATGTTTGGGCGTCATCCAGATACAAGCAGTCCGCTGTAAACAGCGCGACGCCAAGTCTCTGCGAGTTGTGGTGGCCCAGAAAGTGGTCAGATTGGAAAACAATGGAAATGTTTTGTTTTTCAGCTTTGCTACCTCGGAATATGGATTTGAGTAACGTCTGCGAAAGGCAAAAAACGTAAGGCATTTGAAATACACAATCATTCCCTGTGGAATTCTTAGTCTTCGAGATCACTGGCTTATTGTGGGAAACATTAAAAATAGCTAAGGGAGGATGACTAAGCTTGAGACCCACATATATAAAAACCTGGAAAGCGAGCTTTAGTTTTGTCACTATCTGGATTAAGATGTCTTTGGAGTTTCTACAGATTTCAAAACTGAATCCTCCAGATGCTTCAGGGAAGTTTTGGTTGCGTTCCACCATCATCTCAAACACAGCTGCCTTTTCCTCATTTCTGGTCAGGATCATTTCAGCCACATCAGGCACGATTTCAATCACATCGCCATTAGATTTAATTCCCGCCATTTTGAACCCTGCCACCCTGGTGCTTATGTCGTCTGAAGATGGCAACCAGAAAAATGGATTCTTGTCAAAGTCATAAAGTACCGTGGATATTAATGCATCATCAGGCAACTGGTCATATTCTACCGGATTCATTTTGGGATAGAAACAGTTTTGGCAGTCTCTTCTCTTAGCAAAAGGTTCTGAAATATCCCGCTTTTCTTCTTTCCTTAACGTGATGGTCCAGTCATCAGCTCCTATCATGGTTGCATGTTCACCTGGGACTTGGCCTTCTAAAAGGAGGTCTGCTAAAATTTCAGTGACGGACATGGTTTCCTCAGCCATGATTCTGTGGCTTTGTGGGTTTTTTAACAAAGCAGCTTTCAGGACATTGGATAACCCCACAAGAATAGCCCTCCCGAGATCATAGATTTCCTTAGAACCTCCATTTTCTCTGCTATGTCTTCTCAACCCATCAGTCACGTCCTTGAGCTTTTGGACTACAAGAAGCTGTGATTTCCTGTTGATTTCCCCAATTTCTTGGGTTATCTGCAAAACGCTTGAGATCACGTGGTTTGCCTCCATGATATTTGTTGTTGGGATCCCAGCCAAATGATTTAAAAGAATTTCCCGCAGTTTGGTCTTAGAGGAGTGAAGTCTTGGAAGCCCTTCTAGGTCATTTAAAGCGGAGGCCACCATGTGGACAAAATATCCCGCACTAAAATAATTTCCACTGTTGAGAAAATATGGGATGGGAGCCGATGTCCCACCGGTTAAGCTATGCAATTCCTTTAACACAGCTTCTGGTTCCTTGGCTTTCAGTGGGCTGCGCACTGTAGTGGGTAGTGTAATTTGGGAATAAGCACCAAGATCGTCATATACTTGGACATATACGTTCAAGAGATATTGCTTAGAAGGTACACCAACGGGTAAAAAAAATGGCGGACTTTTGGACTGATCACCAAAATAGACAATAGTGCCCAAGGTACTGTTTCTTCTAAGAGGCATTTCCATTGAATCTAACGCCACTTTGACCTTATAGGTAAGAGGCAAATGCTGATCTCTAAAACCACTACAGTGAACAGAGAATTTTGTTAGAAAAGCTATTCCTGTGGGGGGGTTAAGGCGGCACTTTCCAAGTGCTGGAGGTATATTTACAACAAATGAATAGTTATGGAGCAATGGTTCACGTCCTTCCAGGCTTACTTTTAAGACAAGTCTAAAGGAGAATTCTGCCATAGGCATCAAACTCGACGGTTTCATACAGAGGTATGGATTAGTTCTCCCTGTTGAAGTTCTGGAGGCCCAGTCAAACTGGAGCTCAGAGGAATTTCCTGAAAAAAGTGACCAGTGAAACCGAGGCCTGTTATACCTTCGGCAATGTAGGCATTTGCCAAAAAGGCAAAATCTTTCTGTGGGAATCACGGATCTTCCACAGTTCTCAATACAGGTGACGTTCAGTGCTAGCCAGGCATCAGGCTGCACCTGGACCCTTTGTTCAGCCCGAGCCTGTCTCCTTCCTTTATGAACCACCAGAAGAAAATAATACGTGGCATTTTCTCGAAGCGTTCTAGGTAGAACTGTTTGCACTGGCTCTGAAGAAGCAGTCCATTTCAAGTCTGCCTGATCTGGGTGACACTTCCCGGTCTCGCTCAAAGTCATGAAAATATAGTCTGCCTTTTGTTTGGAGCAGTACCAAGTGAAGACGAGGCCTTCAAAAGGTCGGGGGGCATCTGGATCAGAAGAGGCAGATCCATTCAGAACCCATAGGTCGGAAAATCCAACCATCTGCAAATCCCCTCCAGCAATGACCGCCCAAAGTCTGTTGGGTCTAATCCTGACAAACACAGAATGGGAGCCTTCTACTTTCTCTAAAGAGTCTGTGGTGATTAATGTTACGGTCAAATTGAATAAATACAAGCCTTCATCTAGACTATCGGCAGGAATGTTTAAGATTAAAAGATCTTTTTTCCTAACTCCAGGAGAGTTCAAAGGTTTTGACCAGTCTGGATCAGTCTTCATATCTGGAACTTTATAGATTCTCCAAATTATATATGTTTGCTTTGGTTCTGGACAATTCACCTCAACACCAGCTGAAAGAATGAAAGAGACTTTTCTACTATAGTTTAAAACAGGATTAGTATGATGAGACTCCTGGATTTTTACTCTTTTAAGGAAACAGAACCGTTGAAGGCAATCCACCGTGGACTGCAAGACCTTTGAAGTATAAGTGGTGACTTTGGTTTCTAAAACGATACGTATTTGGCCAATTCGTGTGCAATTAACCTGTGCTGTGAAGCCTGCATATAAAGCAGGGTTAAAAGGAAGATCAGATATAAAATGGGCAGCATTTTTGACACGATCTCTGTAACTGTAAGTAGCATTCCAGAGAAGGTCCTCCTTCTCTACACCCAAACATTGCAAGTTGAAGGTCCACTTGTGCTGGAGTAACGGATTCTGCAGTGGAATAAACCAAGCAATATAGACTGAACTTGGCACAAATGAAGGGCCACTGTTGAAAATGTGAATTTCTACATCTCTCTCTGAATCAGACTTCAAACGGACTCCTTTCCTGTTAAGATACAGATGGAGGCTGAACCTGTACCAGCACCAGTGGACAAATTCAATGGTGATCAAGTAAGAGAGACTTTGCTGTTGGTAAAAAATGTAGTAAGTACGGGAAGGAATGTGCCAGTCACTGGAAGAGCCTTTGATAAGATAGGAGAAACCCCATCTGTGGGTAAAAAAATAGGTGCCTGCCTTGATTTTCCATGTGTTGACAGTGAGATAAGCTCGAGGTTGATTCCTAAGACCTAAAATGACACCTGAGAAATCTAATGCCCCACTCAAGTCCCCAGATTCTGCCTCTTCAAGAACCAGAGAGAAACGAGCCACAACTTTGTTCCTGAAAGATGGTGGACTAGGAGCAATGGAGTAATTGTTCTGTAAAGCATATGGATTGTATGTGGTAGACCAGAACCGTCTGCCGTGAGCATCCACCAGGCTGTAGGTCTTTCGTTGGGAATTGGATGAGGAGACATTCCAGAATAGACGGATAGTCCTATGAGGGATGCGGAGTAATGCGGAATGGGCACTGTAAAGATGTAATATGATGGGTTCCACCTGCATGTCCAAAGTAGGCATGACCAAAGGTCCTTTCTTGACATGGAAGGAAGGAAGGCATAGTCCTTGGTGGGTGTAGTGCACCATTTGACAATAGGAGGAGCACCTGTGGGCCAGTCGACCATCACGGTAGTGGTTGCATGGTGAAGAATACAGATGATGGCTGATGGGAAGGAAAAGAGCTGGCGGGCCACCCCACCTATAACTGTAATGATGGCGCCATCTTGTTTTATCAAGGCATGCCCAGCAGCTTAGCCACGTTTGTTTCCAGTCATGTTTGGGGAATGTGGGTGGCCAGAGCAGAAACAGAGAGACATCTTGGCAATGCAACTTAATTCTCAGATGTTGGTGAAGACGATTAGGAACACTGCAGGAACAGGAGACACCCTGGATTGTGATATGGGTGGAGGTTGGAGAAGGACGGACGTCCTGTTTTTCAAGGACTAGTTCCAGCACCACATGTCCTGGGCACAGAAGCATGTTATGCCTCAAAATGGGTCTCCAAACCCAACGACACTGGAGAGAAAACCTATCTCTCCGTTGCTTCCAAGTTCTTGAAAAAAGCTCTACCACTCTGCATGAACCATCCTCACAGTTAGGGTTCCATGCGGACGAGGTCTGGGGTTTGACTTCTTCCTGCCAATAGGTGTGGTTAGATGTTCCCAGTGAGGGAGGCAGGCATAAAGAAAGGGGCATGATGACTGCCCATGGGAAATAAATCCTAAACCCGAAGAAGAAATTCATCTGGAAAGGTTTGGATCAACAGCCTTAACTGCTGCAGGTGGAATGACTGTGAGGATTCTAGAACTTGGCAACTGGGCAACCTCTGTTGGAGTTCTGTTGGGTTGTAATTCCGACCACCCTTTCATTATGTTGCTCTTATGACAGCATTTCTCCACCTTGGCCACTTCAAGATGTGTGTGGACTTAAAAAGGGTTGGCTGGAGAATTCTGGGAGTTGAAGTCCACACATCTGAAAGTGGCCAAGTGGTGGGAATTCCTCAGGACCCGGGGCAGAATTTTTCCCAATGTGGTGAGAAACAGTCACAAGATTTTTTTTATTGTTGAAATTATTATCATCCAGATCAAGATCATCATCCTGTGTTTTACGTCAGTAAGCTAGATTATGATGATACTTTTAACTTCTTAAATTCGATACTCACCGACTGAAGGTTGACTCAGCCTTCCATCCTTCCGAGGTTGGTAAAATGAGGAGCCAGATTGTTGGGGGCATTAGGCTGACTTTGTAAACTGCTTAAAGAGGGCTGTAAAGCACTGTGAAGCGGTATATAAATCTTAAGTGCTAAGTGCTATTGCTATTCCAAGTTGAAGAAGGGGTAGAAATCAAATCAAATTAGAAACATTCCAGAAAGATATAACGAGGACGGGCAATGTTAATATCAATCAAAGACTAACGGAACAAAACTGCGGTATTTATTGAGATAAACAGGGAAGTTTTAACACAGAAAGATGCTTATAAGTGACTGGTTAAAAAAGAACTTCCACTTCACTACTTTTCACATATCACATAACAAGTGCAAAAAATGTGGCAATCCTAGAAAAGTCTCCTAAGAGTAAAAACAACAACAACTATGGATAAAGAAAGGAAAGATAGGAACCAGGCAAGACAATGAGGAGGAAAAAAAATCAAGATTTCACTAAGGAAGTACCCCAGCGGCATAGCATTTCTAGGAACCTAATCCCACAAAAGATATATACATCTGGGGGTATTAGCAGGAGAAGGGATCAAAAGCTTAAGTGAGAGGCTGTGAGTTGAAGCGTCTCTTTTCTTTTACATGCCTCACAGGCAGGAAGCGCATTAAAAAGGGCCAGGTGTCAATCAGATAGTCACAGCCACCACCTTGAATTTCTTGATCCCCATATCTCCCATCTTCCCTGCAGAGTGCCCTCACCCCCTTGCAAGCGTTTCTACTCTCTGGGTATCCAATGTTTCTGTACACTCCATAGGGCATCGTGTGGTGGTGGTCTCGGTTCTCTGTAGCGGCTGATCTTGATGTGGAGAACTTTCCACCACTGTGTTGACCTTCCAAAAGGGGTAGAGCATGGATTGGCCCCAGGGAAGGTCCTAGTGACCAAACATGTACTTGGGTTTCCTCATTTCTGCATTGTAAACCTTCTTGTGGTTTCTTCTGTTAGTGCAATGTGTTTGGATGAGTTAGTCAGATCATAGTTATTGCCTAAAGTCCTCGTTCTGGACAGATTTTGAGCAAGCTGAATATCTCCCCAGAAAGGACTTCTATCCTCTGTCATTCAGCCTTTGTACTGATGAAAATCAAATTGGTCACTAGCCCAGAGCTAGGAACTCAACTGCTATAGGGCTTCCAGAATAACACATAATGGCCATTTTAAATCTAAACAGTGGAAAACTATCTGGGATGAGAGTAGAAGACGGTTTGTGAATTCAGTATGATCCGAAGGAATAGCCCAAGGAAATAATTTAACTCATGCTTCTGATTGTTTTCCTCAAATAACAAGATAAACTCTTTCTTTCCTTCCCAAGTGTTTTCTCAAGGGCTTTCTACGACTCTTAAATTTCCCATACAGTACAGTGTTAAAAACATCAGTTTCTGATTTTGTGTAAGTACCAGTGCTAGCAAAATACCACATTCTGTACATCTTCTGGAGTATAAAATACATGACCTCTGCTTCATTGGACGACTCGTTGTAAACCACTTCCTTCATGTCTGAGTGAGCCGACATGATGATGACTTGACTTAAATTGACAAAAACGCAGATCATCACCAAAAGAAAGGATCCTAAAAAAAGACCCCCTAGAAATTTGTCAGACAAAAATTCAGTGTTCTTAAATGTTAAGGCACAATAAGACAACACAGTCATGAAGGAATGCATCATGGTACGGAAATTCCATTCATGTTGGCCAAATCCCACAAATCCCAGTGCCATATATGCATTGAAAAATATGCCACCCATTACGATTATATTGATGATACCAGGGAGGGCTGTTCTGAGGGATTTTTGGGCTAAGCGTATATCAAACAGAAATCTGGCGTAGCGGTATGTTTTCAGAACCAGAAAAAAAATCAAAATCCCCAGTACTCCTCGGACTGTCTGGTCGAATTGGGAAGCCGTATGGAATGGAATAAACTCTTCGGAATGAAGTAAGTAAAATTGCACCAAGTCAGAAGAAAGTTTGAATTTGCACAAAAGCACCACCAGAAACAAGATGCAAGCTGTCTTTATCCCAAAATTGATCAGGTTGGTCGCAAGGGTAAAATAGCTCAGTCGCTCTTTGTACATCATGCGACATTCGTCACCAATATAAAAAATGAGTATGTAGACCGTTAGGCAAAAGAAGAAAATGTGGCTCGCGTTTTGATGTGTGAAAAACGGAAGCTTGTAAGAATGCAGAGAGACGCTGGCATTTACAGGGCCAAGTAAAGAAAATTCAAAAATAACAGAAACGCTGCAGAACATGTCGGCGTCGACGTTAAAAGTTGTTAGTTCGAAAATCACTGCCCAAGTCTTGTTGTCAATCCAGTTTTTCGTTAGCAAAGCTTCCAACTTCTTCGTTGAATTCACTTGTGGTTCTTTGGGGAAAAAATAAAAAGTATATCCCCTGGAAGGATATTCATTTAATTGTCCCTGGGAGATGTAGTCCCATCGGGTACTACTTGGCTCATAACCGAAGCCTAAAAACTCAGCATGGTTCTTGGGAACGGAGGTGTCCGTAGGAGTTGACCACGAGCCCATGTAGTTAGTTTGGTCTTCCTGGTTATGCCCATATTTGTTCTTGCACTGGACATAATGCAGCAAAAATGTGTTTTTCAATTCGTGGGGAAATACACATCTGTTCTCAGATTCCATTCTTATTTGCCTCATTCTGGCCAATCCCAGGACTTTGGACCAGGTGTCCAGAAGATAGCCTGGGTGAACAGGATTGTGTATCAGTGGCAGGAAGCTGTCGTTTACCCATCTGTAAACATCCTCTGCTCCATTCAAATCAGACAAATTAGGAGAAATTTTCCTATACATGTATCGATTATAAAAGAAGGCGGTAGTAACGTCGATTGGGTGCGAGATTGTGAAAATTAAAGCCAAGAAGATAAAATGGCAGATCATGTCTTTTACATATTTGTAAGCTAAATATTGAAGCATCTTCTTCTTTTGCAAGGCTGTCACATCTTCCTCTTTCATGGGTTGGTATTTCTTGGATGCTCTCAGTTCAACCAGCTCATCGTGCAACTTCACCATCTCGTCAGCTTCCATCGTTCTTGGTTTGTACGTCATATTTTCATAGCTCTGCCATGGGATGTCCGCGTAGTATTTTGCCAGACAGATATTCCAGCTGGAGAAAACGACGATTTGTAAGGTCTCAAAGAAGCTCACGTGCAGACAGAACGATATCAGAGCGGCTATTAGCCATTCAAAGGATGTTTTGCGATCAAAAGACAGGCCAATGAGTGTGATGAAAAACGATGCCACCCCAGATACGAGGAAGACAAAGAACCATGCACTGCAGGACAAACATCTACCCCATTGCAATTTCTGAGTTTGGTCCAAAGTTGCTTCCTTTTCTGTTGCATAATTATTACTAAAATTGTTATCTGTGGCTGAAAACTGCTGTGTCTCTATCCCTGAAAGTTGGGTACCTGCGTCAGGAAGGTTTTCAGGAAGCACACAAGCGAGGTTTTCCTTTCCCTGAACCTGAGTGATGTTACACCGGGAAGACCCCTTCGTGGAGTATTTAAACAAGCCCACTGCAACCCATCGCATAGGAAGGGACATGAGAGCGCCGAGAACACCGACTGTTATGGATTTCAAATACTGCAATTCTAGGAGAAAAACCTCTTTTTCTTTCTTAGTGTTGAAGATTACCATGTTGATCAGCAGGAAGGTCAAAAGGATCACTAAGCAGCAGGACAGCCTCTGAAATCTGTTCCAAGAGCTGTCGAGGCTGCGAACAAAGATAGAGAACCAGAGGTGGTCATGGAACCAGTGATAGCTAAACATTATCATAATATAATCAATTCTGCTGATGGGGACGTGTGGATCAATGACCTCAAAAGTCCATTCTATTTGGTAGTTATTCCTGCCAAGGGCCAACCATTTTCTGCACAGAAACAGCCACGACTTGTTGGTGTCTACGTTGAGGACTTTGATTCGGCTCACGTACCAGTTAGGCCCGAAGCCACAATAATTGTGCCAGATGTGGATAGAGAAGATGTCTCCCAAATCTTTCTCGGTAGTTAGCATGAAAGTATCGATGCAGCTGTTCTTAAGGATCTCTGGAAATGATGGGTGCTTTAAAAGGTGCACATCACTCGATCCATTCTGGCCAATCAGCTCAACGAACACATCTGCTTTGGTCCCTGCACTTGGGCGGCTCCCGGTATAGATGGTCACCAGGTATCTCATGGTGTAAAAGGGGTCGTTATCTGGCAAATTTATAATCTGCTCTTCAATATCAATTTTATCTTTTCTTCTCACCCAGACAGCCAATAAAATGTAGATTAGGAAAACAGCAAGCACAATCAACCCCGGGACAGGATTCTTTCTCTTGGGCTCTAAAAGGAACACTTTCATGTCGACTTGATTGGGAAATAGGAGTAGCTCGCCAGCCAAAAATTGGATTCCGGGTCTTGAAACCCCTCTTGAATCAGATCTGGTTGATTTTGTGCTCTGTTTTTTTGCTTTGCAGACACAGTGGATTTTCGACCAGCTGGTTTGAGGTCCAAGGCCGCAAGTTTCTTCTTTCCACTCATCCTGAACGCCTTCAAGAGCCAAACAGCCTGCTGCAAAGACTGCAATGTGAAGAAACTTTGCAGTTTGGTCTCTCACAATTGGGTGTGACTGCAAGACAATCGAAAGGTTGAGCGTGTCTGCTCCCCTGTTATAGGCTGGAGACCAAAGCAATGACTTTGGAAGGCAAAGGACGTATGGAATTTTGAGAGCACAGCCAGCGATAATTGCATCCTTTTGGATGACTGTTGGAGGACTTAAATGAGAAGCATTATATAAAACTAAGGGGGGATGGCTCAGATTGACGCCTAGGTAGATAAATACCTGGAAAGTAACTTTCATTTTGGGCACAAGTTGGATAAAAATATCGCCGGAGTTTCTTTTAATTTCCAAGCTGAAGCCGCCCGTTGTTTTAGGAAGTTTTTTATCTGGTCCTATAGTCACCTCGAAGATGGCCTTGTCTTTCCTAGTCAAGATCATTTCAAACACATCAGGAACAATGGTGGTTAGGTCCCCTTTAGAATCGGTCCCCACCATTTTGAACCCGGCCACCATTGTGCCAATATTGTCAGCAAAAGTCAGCCAAGGGAAAGGATTCTGTTCAAATTCATACAGAACGGTGGAAACGACATTATCTTCTTCTAAGTCCTCATGAGACCCCTGCTTCAGTTTTGGATAAAAGCAGCTCCTACATTGCTTCCTGTTTGAGAAAGTTCCAGAAACATCCCATGTTTTGTCTTTCCAAAGGTGGATGGACCAGTTCCGGGCGGCCATTTTAGTTTCATGCCCACCAGGGACTTTGCCTTGTAAAATGAGATCCGCTAATATTTCGGCCACAGAAATAGCTTCTTTAATGGCATTTGCATTAGGATTTCTGTGATTCATGAGGGAAGCATCCAAGATATTGGACAATCCTGTGAGAATCCCGTTGCTAAGAATCTCAGTTTCCTTTGAGCCCAAACCTTGATGCCTGTGTCTTCTCAAAGCTTGGCTGACTGTTTTTAATTTTCTTATGGCAAGCAGCTGGGATATTTTATTGACTTCAGCAATTTCATGTGTTACTTGACAAATACTTAGGACCACCTGATTGATTTCCCCGATACTAGAGCTAGGAATCCTTGTGGTTATATTGAGGAGGTGTTGACGCAAATCTGCTTTAGGAACCCGATTGGAGGGTGAAGCTTCAATATTGTTTAAGGCCGAGGCCGCCATGTATACAATATACCCTATACTCAGGTAATCCTTGGTGATGAGCAACCTGGCCATAAGGGCATTTGATCCATTAATCAAATCATGTAGTTGTTGATGGAGAACAGCATTGGTCGTTGGTTGTCTTTGATCAAGCACCGTTGCTTGCAAAGTGACTTGAGAAGATGCACCAAAGGTATCGAAAACTTGAACATATATAGTTAAAACAGAGTTCTGTGAGGGTCGTCCAGGAGGAAGGAAAGACCAGGGAGTTTTGGATTCATGCCCAGCATAGACAATTATCCCCAAAGTATTATTTTGAATTGAGGATATGGAACTAATTGTCATTTGATCTGTCCCTGCTATTACTTTGTAGACAAGAGGGTGATTTCTGTCTTCAAAACCATGGCACTGGATAATGAATTTGGTTAGAAAAGCTATTCCTTTTCTTGGATTAAGGACACATTTTCCTGTCTGTGGTGGAGCATTAACATAAAAAGAATAGTCACAGCTAGAGGACTGTCCATCTTTAGTGATGACTTTTAGGCTCAAAATATAGGACTCTTCTGCCATGGAGACCAAAGCAAAGGCTTTGAAATGTAAATAGGAGCTGGATCTTCCAGTAATTGTTCTGGAAGACCAGTCAAATTTGATTTCGTCGGACTGGGCCGAGCGCAGTGACCAATAATACCAGGATTCGATTTCTCTGCAGTTCCTACATTTACCAGACAGAGAAAATCTTTCTGTTGGGATGACTGAAGTTCCACAATTTTCAAGGCATGCAATGTTCAGAATAAGGGCACCCTGAGCCCGCACATGGACGGTTTGCTGAGCTTGAGCTATCCTGCTGCCATTTTGAACTAACAGGAGAAAATGGTATGTATTGTTGACCTGAAGAGTTTCAGGAAGTACCACCTGAATTGAATCGGAGGATGAAGTCCACCTCAAATCCACCTGATCTGGATGACATTTCCCATCTCTGCTGAGGGCCATCGACGTATAGTCTGTCTCCTGTTTGGTACAATACCAAGTATAGGACAATCCCCGAGACAGACCGACCAGCTCACCATTGGACAGGACGGATCCTTTTAGAATCCACCGATCAGAAAATCCAACGGACCGAAAATGGCCTCCTGTGATAACTGCGCCCCAACGATCCGACCCAACCTCTATCAACACTGCATCCGAGTGTTCTATCTTCTGGGGGGAAGTGGATGAAATTAATTGCACAGTAAAATTAAAAAGATACAGGCCAGTATCCAAGCTGGAGCAAGGGATTTTTAATCTGATGAAATGTCTTCCTTCGATGCCAGGTGGATTAAAAGGTTTCGACCAGTCTGGTCTATTGAACAGATTAGAGACTTTGTAGATGTTCCAACTAACTTTAGTTGCTTTGGGGCCTGGACAATTGACCCGCAGGTCTGCTGCAAGGGTAAATCCAATCCCCTGTGCGTAATACAGGATGTGTTTGGTATTAACCGCCCGGTGGATCCTAACTTTGGGAATGGTGCAAGTTTTTTGCTGGCAAGCGATTTGGGATTCTATGACTTTCAACGCGTAACTATTAAACCTGGCCGTGAATACGATAGGAATTTTTGCACTCTTTGTGCATTTCACTCTGGCAACAAATCCCGCATAGGAGGCAGGATGGAAAGCTAAGGCAGAGTCAGGAAGGAAATGAGCTGCATTTCGGGTCTGATCATTGTAGGCAAAACTGTTATTTTTCACCAGACGTCCACCCACGGAATCGAAAACTTGCAGGTTGAAGGCCCATTCACACTGCAGAAGGGGATGCTGCACAGGGATGAACCATACAATGTAGGCCAAGCTGTTTTCAGGGGAAGTGCTGTTGAAGACATAAACGTCCATCTCCTTTTCCCCTAGAGATCGGAACAGAGCCTCTTTCCGATTCAGATATATATCCAGGCTGAATCTAAATAACTGCAGCTGCACGAATTTAACCGTAATCAGGTAAGAGAGACCTGCTTGCTGATAAAGTACATAGCAGAGGCTGGACTTCTCAGTTAGGCCGTTGGTCAAGTTGCCTTTTTGGGTGGAATAGTAGAGGCCTTGGGCCCGGCTAAAAATATAAGTGCTGATTGTGTTTTCCTGTGGATTGAGTCTTATGGAGATGGAGTTTGTCCTGCTTGTTCTGAAAATCAAGGTCTTGTTTGAGAAATCCAGTCTTCCTCTCCCTCTCTCTAATATCCGCTGGCTGGTACGGAAGTACACGCTGGTCACAACTGTTTCCTTGGTCTGGTGTGATGTGTGCGCAGCGCAGAAACGGCTGTGCAGACCGAAGGGGTTGTAATCATAGGAATGGGACCACACTAGGGAACCTCGTGTGTCCAGGAGTTGGAAGGCTACTATTTCTGGGCTGAGCTGCTGCAGGTTCCAGGAAAAGCTCAGGGCCCCTTGTGACTCTGCCTGCAATTGGGAGGTTACCCTGAAAACAAAGAGCAGAGCAGGCTCCACAAAGAAATCCAGGCTGAGGTTGCTTTGGAGTCCCGGCTTATAGCTGACCGAAGCGATGTAGGATCCACGGAGTGGGTACTGCACAGTCAAATGGTAGCTGTAGTAAGACATACAGACCTGGTACAATGCGGCACTGGGGTAGTCACTAAGTAGGAGGGGCTCGTTGTGCTGGTTGGCGGGAATGAGGAGGTCTTCAGGAAGACCCCCTTGGCTCTCGAAGTAGTAGCGCCAGGCCGAACTCTTGAGGCGTGCGCACCAGCCCAAGCGCACCGGCTGCCTCTCCAAAAGGGGAAGTGTGCGAGGCTGCAGCAAGAAGAGATGGATATCTTGCCCCACAACCTCAATGCTCAGGTTGTGATACAAGCACAAGGGAGCCAAGCATGACACTGAGATGCACTGCACGGAGATCCGAGTACTAGCCCAAGGTGGATGAGGATTTTCTCGTGGCAGGCCTGGACCGAGCATCAACTCACCTGTCCAGGAAGTCGTCCAGTTGATCAGAATGGCATCGTGATACCAGTGGCAGAGAGGCGGCATTGGAGACTCTGTCCCGCCCTCCTTGGGGTTTCGTTGGGGGGCTTTTGAGTAGTGCAACACCACGTATCTGTCCCGAAGACATGAGACCTGGAAAGGATGGTCTTGTTGTTGATAGACACGGTTCTCAGGCTTGGCACAAGTGACTGACAGTGGTGGGGGCATGAGATGAGGCCGTGCTGCCAGGATACTGGGGCAGCCACCGAACCAGCAGAAGAGGGAGAGCAGAGGCCAAAGGAATGGCCGGGCTCTCACAAGAAAGAAAACGGTTTCAGTAGCTCCAGGCATCACACTAAGCTGTTGCTTAGTAACCTTTGAGATCCCAACGGGAGGAAGTGAGCCAGTGGATTCTAGAATTTTTCTTCAGTTTCCACTTTCAATATGGCCACCAAAACTGTTGCCAAGTTAAAACAAAGCGTATATTGGGAACAAACATTGAATGCATCTTGTGTTTGTTTGTTTGTTATCTGAGTCCTGGCATCCTCCCAACTGGTTTAATTTACTGCCGTGCTACTTCACTCCTGAAACTCCTTATCTTGCCTGCTGGATTAATTACTGTATCTTGCCTTATTGAATCTAGGAATGGAAATTTTTCTGCTTATGTTTGGACTGGAGTATTTTCAGCCAAAGGCTGCTACAGGATCGTGGAGAAAGTTGGAGCTAATAAAGGGATTCACACTCATTCTCTGGCTGTGTTGCCTTTGTGCCATGCCCGGATCATCACACGTGTGTGTGTGTGTGTGTGTGTGTGTGTATGCATCCCACTGCCTTAAGAAATGTATGTATAAGTATGTATGTATGTATGTATGTATGTGCAGGGCTTTTTTTCTGTGGGAACGGGGCGGAACGGCGTTCCGGATCCTTTTCGGAGTCCGCGTCACGTGACG